>JAFMOC010000037.1:887500-1447500 GCA_019802505.1 Corydoras sp. C115 | reverse complement strand
CTCACACTGTCTCCCTGCATTACAAGCTCCCTGCTTCAAATCCACTCTGTAAATACGGCTCAGCGTTGGACGCTCTCTCATCTGTCCTCGGACCTGCTTCAGTAACACGGCTCTCTCACCCAGAGAGAAATGTGTGAATGGAGGAGAATGCTGGTCCAATTGCACCTCAAAGCAGCTTCATTAATAGATCCCTACAGGTCGGTTCTAACAACTAAACTCCACAAACTCATTCATTCATTCATTATCTTCCACTTTATCCTCTATTAGAGTCACGGGGGGGTTCCCCATGCCCATCCAGGGGAGAACGTCTCGAGCGCCGGGCAGATAGACCCAGGACAGGGCGCCAATCCATCACTGGGCACACACTCACTCACACAGACACACTCTACATGGGGCAATTTGGAGAATTTAATTGACTTGATCCATGTTTTTGGACTGTGGGAGGACACTGGAGAACCCGGAGGAAACCCACGCGGACATGGGGAGAACATGGAAACTCCACCCAGATTGGGATTCGAACCGGGAATCCCTAGCGCTGAGAGGAGAACATGCAAAACACTAAACCACCCAGAAAGTGGGTTTTAAAAGCTGTAAATGTTTTAGATCTTCTAGAGACAACGTTGTTGTTTGGTGGAGTATAAAAGTTCCACATTGTTGAGTCTGTGTAGATCCTCCAATGTCCTCCCACAGTCCAAATACATAGATTCAAGGTGAATTGATTGCTTAAACGGTCTAAATTGCCCCATATGTGTGTGAATGTGCCCAGCAGTGGATTGACCGGTCCTGGGTATATCTGCCCAGCTCCCGAAACGTTCTCCCCTAGATATCCCAAGGGTTAAGTCACTATATGGGGCCCCCTAATGGACTCACATATAGTTTTCCAGTTGTTAGTTTTTCATTAATTCATTCATTCATTATCTCCCGCTTTATCCTCTATTAGGGTCGTGGTGGGGTTCCCCATGCCCATCCAGATAGACCCAGGACAGGGCGCCAATCCATCGCTGGGCACACACTCACTCACACAGACACACTCTATATGGGGCAATTTGGAGAATTCAATTGACTTGATCCATGTTTTTGGACTGTGGGAGGGAACCGGAGAACCCGGAGGAAACCCACGCGGACATGGGGAGAACATGGAAACTCCAACCAGATGGGGATTCGAACCGGGAATCCCTACTGCTGAGAGGAGAACATGCTAACCACTAAGCCACCGTGCCGCCTTGTTAGTTTGTCCATTTGTTTAATATCTGTACATTAGTGTCCTACACTGTTGTTGCTGCCTGGCCGCTCAAGGATGACGAGTCCCCCACTGAGTGCTGGTCCTCACAAGGTTTCTTCATTAAATAACAACATAAAAGGGAGTTTTTTCTTGCCACTGTCGCTTGCTCTTTGGGGGTTTAAAGGCTTTTCATTCTGTAAAGCTGCTTTGTGACGATGTACTGTTCGTAAAAAGCGCTATAGAAATAAATTACTTGAACTAGTTGGCGTGATGGGCGGCACGGTGGCTGAGTGGTTAGCACGTTCGCCTCTCAGCACTAGGGATTCCCAGTTCGAATCCCCATCTGGGTGGAGTTTCCATGTTCTCCCCGTGTCCACGTGGGTTTCCTCCGGGTTCTCCGGTTTCCTCCCACAGTCCAAAAACATGGATCAAGTCGATTGAATTCTCCATATTGCCCCATATAGAGTGTGTCTGTGTGAGTGAGTGTGTGCCCAGCGATGGATTGGCGCGCCCGAGACGTTCTCCCCTGGATGGGCATGGGGAACCCACCGCGACCCTAATAGAGGATAAAGCGGGAGATAATGAATGAATGAATGTCCTGAGCTTCAGCTCCATCACGCCAACTATTCAGTGTGAGATGGAGGATAATGATCCGCTGTGATGAGCAGCTGAAGATTCAGGGCGGAGGTGAAATCGGGATGTGGCCTGACGTCCCACCAACAAATCGTTTGGAACAGACGTTCTATTGCCATCAGAAGTTCCTTCACTGATGAGAATGCCTTCTCTCCGGATGTTCCCGCATGCTGTATTTGCTTACATTCAAACCGATCTAACAAAGAGAACAGAAGACGCCCGGCGGGGGGTTCGAGATGAATTCTCTGAACGCATGTCTGATCGATCTCATCATCGTATGCAGCAGGAACATCGGCCGGGCCTCCGTCACAGCAGGTCAGTGACACTGCGGGAGAAGAAGAGGGAACCATGTTTAGCTTCGGGTTCCGAACAAGTGACCGAGACGTACAGCTGACTGAATGTTTAACGTGAGCGAGAGCAGATGGACAGATGGACCCCGAGGTGAAGAGCACACAGGGGACGTAAGCATGTGACTGTCAGAGCTGAGCACAACACAGACTCAGATATAGAAGACTTCATCTAACGAGGGGTTCTTTGTTTTATAATTAATATCTCTCTCATAGGGCGGCACGGTGGCTTAGTGGTTGGCAGGTTCTCCTCTCAGCGCTAGGGATTCCCGGTTCGAATCCCCATCTGGGTGGAGTTTCCATGTTCTCCCCGTGTCTGCGTGGGTTTCCTCCGGGTTCTCCGGTTTCCTCCCACAGTCCAAAAACATGGATCAAGTCAATTGAGTTCTCTAAATTGCCCCATATAGAGTGTGTCTGTGTGAGTGAGTGTGTGCCCAGCGATGGATTGGCGCCCTGTGCTGGGTCTATCTGCCCAGCGCCCGAAACGTTCTCCCCTGGATGGGCATGAGGAACCCCACCGCGACCCTAATAGAGGATAAAGCAGAAGATAATGAATGGATTTACCTTAAAGCCTTGTTTTTGGATTTTAGATAAAACCCTGAAAAAACACGTAGACACAGGGAGAACATGGAGACTCCAACGTGGATTCCCAGCGCTGTGAGGAGAACATGCTAATCACTAAACCAGCATCCCTAGGATAAAAGCATCTGAAGCACCTTTCTCTTTTAACCATATTGGGAGTTCATCTACCGAGCAACAGACTGCAGTGTTGATAAATTCATTCATTCACTATCACCCGCTTTATCCTCTATTAGGGTCGCGATGGGGTTCTCCATGCCCATCCAGGGGAGAACGTCTCGGGCGCTGGGCAGATACACCCAGGACAGGGCGCCAATCCATCGCTGGGCACACACTCACTCACACACACACACTCTATATGGGGCAATTTGGAGAACTCAATTGACTTGATCCATGTTTTTGGACTGTGGGAGGAAACCGGAGAACCCGGAGGAAACCCACGCAGACACAGGGAGAACATGGAAACTCCACCCAGATGGGGATTCGAACCGGGAATCCCTAGTGCTGAGAGGAGAACGTGCCGCCCAGTGTTGATAATAATTCAGAGAAATATCGCTCTCACTTTGTATCTTCACGCTCTGTGAAGGAAACAGACAGAACACAAAGGTTAACGCAATATTATAATTACAAACTGAGGAAATGATTAAATAAAGTTCTATTAAGTCTTATTACCAGATGTGTAGCATTCAGCATCAGGACAGACATTTAGGAAAATGTCCACCACCCATGATCCAGCATGTCCAGGTTCTAGTGTTCACAGCCAACTCCAATAAAGACATGGCTGAGCACGTGTGGTGCGCTCAGATCTCAGCCCAGCATGTTCTCCTCTTAGCACTAGGGCTTCCCGGTTCGAATCCCAATCTGGGTGGAGTTTCCATGTTCTCCCCGTGTCCACATGGGTTTCCTCCGGGTTCTCCGGTTTCCTCCCACAGTCCAAAAAATGGCGCAAGGTCAATTGAATTCTCCAAATTACCCAGTATAGTGCGTTTGTGTGAGTGAGTGTGTGCCCAGTGATGGATTGGCGCCCTCTCCTGGGTGTATCTGCCCAGCGCCCGAGACGTTCTCCCCTGGATGGACATGGGGAACCCCCCCGCGACCCTAATAGAGGATAAAGCGGAAGATAATGGATGGATGGATGACTGTGAGGCTCTTGGGCAACATCAATAATTAACCCCCCAAATGCATGGAACATGGAAACTCCTCCCAGATTGGGATTCGAACCGGGAATCCCTAGTGCTGAGAGGAGAGGATCCATTATTTTCCGCTTTATCCTCTATTAGGGTCGCGGGGGGGTTCCCCATGTCCATCCAGGGGAGAACGTCTCGGGCGCTGGGCAGATACACCCAGGACAGGGTGCCAATCCATCGCTGGGCACACACTCACCCCCGCGACCCTAATAGAGGATAAAGCGGAAGATAATGGATGGATGACTGTGAGGCTCTTGGGCAACATCAATAATTAACCCCCCAAATGCAAATTCATTAAAATGGACCCAAACATTAAGAAACATTACAGCGTCCTGTGCTTTTCCCAGGAGGAAAAAAAAGGGTTAAAGATGTTAGAGTTCCAATACTTCTGTCCATATGTCATACCTTATTCGCTACACGTCACAGGTTCCCCATTTTCATGAATGCAGAACAATAAAAACAGTGAATCACCATTAAAATTAAAATCACAGTATAATAACTGCTCCCCTACATCACAAACCCTGTACATGAACAAACGGGCAAATGCTTTTATTAAAATTCTTTTATTAATTAATACAATAGTGTAATTATAATAGTATTGAAAACAAAATGTTGAAATGGGGGGGGGGGGGGCATCACGCACGTGAAAATCTAAGTTTACTGCAGACGTGTTACTTTAAAGGAGCAAAATGTGCCATAATAAATCATCTATTAGTAAAAAAATACATTTGAGGGCACATAGCATTTCCATTCTAATGAATGTGCGACAGAAGCAAAGCTTTGCATTTGCACGAAGCCTTTTCGTCTCGGGGAGTAAGAAAAAGGTGACGTGACCGTTACAAACGTTTACATTAGTGACGACAGAGCCGTCGAAAAACCGAGTGGATTCGTTAATATCAATGCCGAGTATGAAATCCCAAAGCTGGAGTGGAACCGGAATAAAAACAGAACCGTATTCATTGCATTTTTCTTTTTTTCAACCGTGTTTTATAGAAAACCGTACAGAAAAAAAAAAAGCATCATTTACAAACAGGAACCAAAAAAGGCCATTTTCCAGCTTTATGTACAACCAATTCTCCTAGCCGCTGTATCTGTAAGGAATCTGGTGCATAGCAGGGAGAGTATAGCTGTTTTCCTTTTTTGTAGATCGAGCAGGTTGAGTTCTACAACTTAATCAGCAACATTCCAGTAAACCTTCCAGAGTCTAGATTCCCGGCGAGGAAATAAAGAGATGGTTAATGACGAAATGTGAATAAGGCATCACTGTGTTTGCAGTGTAAGAGAAGAGGAACGTGTGAAGTGGATCTGAGTGCTGAGGGTGAGGGACAGCGAGCAGAAGGCTGAACACCTGAGTCAGATGTGCATAGATCTGTGCTACAGTTCAGAAATCCGAAATCCACTACCATTAATAATGGAGTTCGTGAATAGTTCTGGTTGGTGAAGATTCCGCAGCACCAGCTCATGGGAACACAAAAGCATCGGTTCTGGAAAACGGTCTGGATTTTCGTCCCACACTGTTTCGTTTCTATTAAAACCTCAGTCACATCCCTTTACACTAGCGCAAGGCGAAACATCCACACTTTCCACAGCCCTCTACACCTACGAGACCATGAGCGCTCATACGCTACCATCACATTTTACGGAAACTAGAATGTCATAGGGGCATTTGGAACATGCCCGATGTCAAATTATATATCGAGTCCCTCATGAGCTGCGATTCATGGACAATTGCAACACGGCTGCAGCCGCAGTGCTTAAGAATAGATTGAACTACTAGCACGTCGGCTTTGCAGACATGTCCATGTGGAATATTGATTTTGTGCTATTGTTTACTTTACCCTACAGCCATTGTACACGTTTTATAGCCTTTGGAATATTCACTCCGATACGAAACGATAAGCTAACAGACGGTGTTTTAGTTGCACGGTCGCTCGGAGATGAGCCGAAGAAGCTTCAAGAGTTTTTAGCTGTCATGATCCGGAGGAAATCCGGAGGAAATCCAGAGGGAAGGGAATATATATAGTTTTAAATATGGTCTCGGAGACAAAACGCCTGAAAAAGTTATTCACTCCTGAGCTATTTAAGCACTTAAAAATAATATTTCAAAACAAGAAGGAGCTTCAGAAAAGGAAAAGAAAAAAAACAACAGCACTTCAGAGACAGCCATCCTCCTCTCTCCTCCTCGATGCCATGTCAAAACGAATAGTCATCCTTCATTATCGCGGCCGAACATCACTCTCCTGAATGGCAGTGTGAGGGGGGGGCAGGGAGTGCGCGCGCATTTATGATGCAGTTCATCCTGGACTTTCTGTAACAGGCTTCTCAGAAATGGTCAATGAGCACGGACACGCAGTTCGCACCCACCAGGTAGTTCGGATCTCCAGGGAGAGATTTATTCTGCCAGTTTTTGGGGTCAGCTAGAAAAACAAAAAAAAGGAGAAGACACTGTGAATGATGGCAAAGCAGAAGCCGATCACTAAAATTAAACACTGATACCCCAGAAACAACAATGTAAATCCTTAAACTTGTGAAATCTGATGCAACACACACCCTGTAGCTGCAACCAGCTCCGTTTAGCTCAGTTATTAGAATATCCCTTTGAACTGGAGTTCACGGATAAAAGGAAAAAATGAGGTTTAAACTCTATTATCAAACAGATTACAATTTACATTCAGACTGGAATCATCGCTCACGTTCAACACCTCGTGATGAATTCATTCGGAAAGGTTCGTGGTACGGAAACTCTTTCAGTTGTGCATTAATAAGATGAACTTACCCATTAGGGGTGCTGAAAAAAATCGATTCTTCAAAGAATCGCGATTCGTAGTCCTGGCGATTCTGAAACGCTTCAAAACGCTCAAGAATCGATTTTAAAAAAAAAATGCGTTTAAGTTTTATTTTTTGGCACCCCCTCCTGAGCGTACAGCATATCGCATTAAATATCCGCTCGGCCACCGTACAGCAAGCTCGTTATTTAGCTCCGTCGCTGTTAAAAACCAGTGTTTGGCTTTTAAAGCCAGGAAGAGAGAGCTGGACATGAGAACAACTGTTTACAACGAGTGTAAAATGAAAGTGAGGTACTTTGGAATACGACAAATGCACGAGCCCGTTTGGCGCGACATCACTCTGAACTAAAAGAAGATGAAAAGTAGAGAAATATATTTAATATTTAAGGTTAAGGTTTAAAAATGTAGCGAATGTTGGTGCAATATACCGTATTTTCCGGACCATAAGGCACACCGTACTATAAGGTGCAGTCTGAATTACGGGGTCTATTTCTGTATTTGACCCACGTATAAGGTGCACCGTACTATAAGGCGCAGTCTCGATTACACCAGACTCTATTTCTGTACGGTACTTATTCTGTATGGCAGCGTATTATAAGGCACTCGCTAAAACATACGATCTACAAGAAAAGTAAAGGATGCAAAACGCGGATTTATAATTGAAGTTTATTCTACTACTTGACAAAACACTCATTATTTTTAATCACTCTTCTCCCACAAATCCATCAAAGTCCTCGTCTTCTGTGTCTGAATTAAAAAGCTGTTTCTCTATCGAGCACTCCGGTGTTCCCTCTCATCAATGTCTGAATCCGTCCCGTCTCCAGGCGGCTGTTCGGCGACGATGCCGGCTTTCGTGAAAGCTCGGACGACGGTTACAGCAGAAACCTCAGCCCAGGCGTCCACAATCCATTCACAGACGGTGGCGTAACTCGGCCGCCGCCGCCTCCCGAGTTTTAGCCGAGTTAAAAAAATTTAATTCGCTTGCCGTCATTCCGGGAGGATAAAATAAAGAACTCCGACCGCTGGACATTGGCGTAAACGGGGCGTTTAAAGTAAAGTTATAATAATAATAATAATAATAATAATAATAAAATTTATTTGTAGTGCACTTTACATTTGATCACAAATCTCAAAGTGCTACATGATGAAAGCAAATAACAACATATAAAAGCAACAATCAGTTAAGAATGGTAAGTTCTTCTAAAAAGAAACGTTTTAAGTCCTTTTTTAAAACTTTCTATTTTCTGAGGAGCTCTCAGCTGGTCAGGTAGAGCATTCCACAAGCGTGGTGCGGCAGTACAAAAGGCTCTATCACCCATGGTGCTGAGCTTAGTTCTGGGGAGGAGGAAGCAGGTTTGAATTTACAGAGCGAAGTTGCGGGCAGCGTGGGAGCGATGGATGATAGACGGTGAACACACGTTTACTAAAACTCGGAGGCGGCGGGGCGAGTTACACCACCGTCTGTGAATGGATTGTGGAAGCCTGGGCTGAGGTTTCTGCTGTAACCGTCGTCCGAGCTTTCGCGAAAGCAGGCATCGTCGCCGAACGGCCGCCTGGATATGAGACGGACTCAGACATTGATGAGAGGGAATATTTAAGGGAACTTAAATATTAAACATATTTCTTAACTTTCATCTTCTTTTAGTTCAGAGTGATGTCGCGCCAAACTCGCGCATTTGTTGTATTTCCAAGGTACCTCACTTTCATTTTACACTCGTTGTAAACAGTTGTTCTCATGTCCAGCTCTCTCTTCCTGGCTTTAAAAGCCAAACACCGGCTTTTTGTCCGAGCTTTCGCGAAAGCCGGCATCGTCGCCGAACGGCCGCCTGGTGACGAGACGGACTCGGACATCGATGAGAGGGAACCCGGAGTGCTCGATAGAGAAACGGCTTTTTAATTCAGACACAGAAGACGAGACTTTGATGGATTTGTGGGAGAAGAGTGATTCAAATAATGAGTGTTGTGTCAAGTAGTAGAATAAACTTCAATTATAAATCAGCGTTTTGCATCCTTTACTTTTCTTGTAGATCGTATGTTTTAGCGAGTTCCTTATAATACGCTGACGTACAGAATAAGTACCGTAAAGAAATAGAGTCCGTAATTCAGACTGCGCCTTATAGTACGGTGCGCCTTATGGTCTGGAAAATACGGCAGATGGAGTCTGTAGTATCTGCCCCTATAGTTCTGCTGCTGTAGTCAGTGATGCTGGAGTCGCATGCTGCAGTGTCAATTAGGGGTGAGCTGCAATATTCGCTGATTCGACGATTCGATTCGGAGAACCATAGTCGACTATGAACCTCATAGTCGAATGTACCATTTTGACCACATGGGGGAGCCCATGGCTGCTGCTAAGCATTAGTTTTTACATGAAATGTCTTTGTTTTCATTATATATATATATAGCCTTTTGTCAAATAAAATCATCCTAATTTCTAGAAAAAAAAAGAAAAACAAAAAAAAAAAGGTTTTCTTTTGTTAGAAAAACAAGTAAAATATATATAAAAAAAATATTTTTTAAAAACTATGCTTATAGCGCCATCTTGTGGTGAAATTTTAACTGATTCGATCAGTCGACTATAGGGAAAATCTGACGAATCGGATTCAACTACGAAAATCTGTAGTTGAATACACCCCTAGTGTCAATCAAACTCTGGTTATTACTTAAATGCTGTGTATTATTAGCTCTTCCTGCTCTTCTTGTTTGTTTCTTTTTTGGTGTGCTCAGCTCTTCATCCATGGCTCTGCTGAAGCACTGCAGTTATGACGATTACTGAATGCAACCTGGATTTTTGATTGGACTGGCAGGCCTACAGGACACCCTCAATGGACGTATAGAGTTTTCCCAATTGTTATATATGGTTCACCTGATCATCACGCAATCTGTACATTAGTGTCCTACACTGCTGATGCTGTAGGACGAGTCCCCCACTGAGTCTTGGTCCTCCCAAGGTTTCTTCCCTCAAGGTTTTTTCTTGCCACTGTCGCTGCCGCTTGCTCTTTGGGGGTTTAAAAGGCTTATAACACTGTGAAGCTGCTTTGTGACAATGTATTATTGTAAAAAGAGCTCCATAAATAAATGACTTGAACTTGAAATGACTTGAACTACGCATGTAAAGGCAAAGACAATACTTTTGGCAATAGAGTGCATCTCCATACAGACACTGCATACATGTTAAAGGAGATTATATATCATTCATTCATTCATTATCTCCCGCTTTATCCTCTATTAGGGTCACGGTGGGGTTCCCCATGCCCATCCAGGGGAGAACGTTTTGGGCGCTGGGCAGATACACCCAGGACAGGGCGCCAATCTATCGCTGGGCACACACTCACTCACACACACACTCTATATGGGGCAATTTGGAGAATTCAATTGACTTGATCCATGTTTTTGGACTGTGGGAGGAAACCGGAGAACCCGGAGGAAACCCACGCGGACACGAGGGAGGACATGGAAACTCCACCCAGATGGGGATTCGAACCAGGAACCCCTAGATTTTATATATATTCATTCATTCATTCATTCATTATCTTCCGCTTTATCCTCTATTAGGGTCGCGGTGGGGTTCCCCATGCCCATCCAGGGTAGAACGTTTCTCGGGCGCTGGGCAGATAGACACAGGACAGGGCGCCAATCTATCGCTGGGCACACACTCACTCACACACACACTCTATATGGGGCAATGTGGAGAATTCAATTGACTTGATCCATGTTTTTGGACTGTGGGAGGAAACCGGAGAACCCGGAAGAAACCCACGCGGACACGGGGAGAACATGGAAACTTCACCCAGATGGGGATTCGAACCGGGAATCCCTAGATTATATATATATTACACATAAATATATTTATTGTGTGTGTGTGTGTGTGTATGTGTTTGTGGTGTGTGAGAGAGATAGAAAGAGAGTGAGAGAGAATTGGGGGTAGGAGGGCAGAAGAGAGGGAGGGCAATTTGCACCCAGCCCATCAAGTGTAAAGAAGATGAAAGCAAAACTTGCTGAAGCGTGACGCACGTTCCCAAATTCAAACTCTCTAAAAATGGTCATGTATTATTCATAAGTTAAATATCGAGTAAGAAGCATGATTATGATGATGTGAATGAAAATGAGAAACGTGTGCAAAGCATAAAATATTGAAAGAGGAATTAAATTCAAAGTAAAAGTTCATACACGACTCTCCAGGTAATTAAGAGAGGAGTGTACGAACAGCTGAACTGAGAGCAGTCGTGCCAATTAGAAATGAACAACGCGGTGAAACAGCTTCCCAAATGACCCCGGAACAGCCAGAACGTAAAGCAAAAAGCAACCCAAAGCCCCAAAAGCAGAAATTAGAGGACAGCGTACCCGACGAGGAGTCGGAGGATTTTAGAGCAAAAGACCAACCATCAGGAGTCATGGACGCACAGTGAGGGAGGCGCAGCTCCACGGGCTTCAGGAACTTCAGACCGTGAGGACCGCACATCACCAACGGACTCAGCAGTGTTTCACCTACAAACACCAAGAAGAACATTTACTTTGTCTGGGACTTGAACAACGACAGTGGAACCTCGTTTTCGTTGCTGATCTGTCCGCAAACTGATCTGGCTCAAATCTGAGGCTCCTAATTCCATTGAAATCAAAATAAATCCAATTAATTCATTCTAGAAACTCTAAAATATGTAAAACCATGTTTTATAGAGAATAAATGTAGTGTTTAATACTGCAAATATCCATCCATCCATTATCTTCCACTTTATCCTCTACTAGGGTTGGGGGGGAGAACATTTCGGGTTCCAGGACAGGGTGCCAATCTATCGCTGGGCTCACACTCACTCACACAGACACTCTATATGGGGCAATTTGGACAATTCAACTAACTTCAATCCATGTTTTTGGACTGTGGGAGGAAACTGGAGAACCCGGAGGAAACCCACGCGGACACGGTGAGAATATGGAAACTGCACCCAGATGGGGATTCCAACCGGGAATCCCTAGGGGAGAGGAGAACATGCTAACCACTAAGCCACCGTGCCACCCTTAATGCAAATAGAACAAAGAATTTATGTATAAATATATTATATACAATAAAAAAATAAATATAAGACAGTGGCACGGTTCGAATCCCAATCTGGGTGCAGTTTCCATGTTCTCCCCGTGTCCGTGTGGGTTTCCTCCGGGTTCTCCGGTTTCCTCCCACAGTCCAAAAACATGGATCAAGGTCAATTGAATTCTCTAAATTGCCCCATAGAGTGTGTTTGTGTGAGTGAGTGTGTGTCCAGTGATGGAGTGGCGCCTTGTGCTGGGTGTATCTGCCCAGCGCCCGAGACGTTCTCCCCTGGATGGACATAGGGAACCCCACCGCGACCCTAATAGAGTAAAGGCAAAGACGATACTTTTGGCAAAAGAGTGCATCTCCATACAGACACTGCATACATGTTAAAGGAGATTATATTCATTCATTCATTATCTTCCGCTTTATCCTCTATTAGGGTCGCGGGGGGGGTTCCCCATGCCCATCCAGGGGAGAACGTCTCGGGCACTGGGCAGATACACCCAGGACAGGGCGCCAATCCATCATCCCAATCTGGGTGGAGTTTCCATGTTCTCCCCGTGTCTGTGTGGGTTTCCTCCGGGTTCTCCGGTTTCCTCCCACAGTCCAAAAACATGGATCAAGGTCAATTGAATTCTCTAAATTGCCCCATATAGAGTGTGTCTGTGTGAGTGAGTGTGTGCCCAGCGATGGATTGGCGCCTTGTGCTGGGTGTATCTGCCCAGCGCCCGAGACGTTCTCCCCTGGATGGACATGGGGAACCCCACCGTGACCCTAATAGAGGATAAAGTGGAGTATAATGGATGGATGGATAATATAAGAATAATGTATATAGTTAGTAGTAAACAGAACGACATTAACATTACTCACCATCAAATTGTTTTTGATTGATACAGACTTTAACATCTTTATCTTCATTAATCGTCTTTCTTTCTTCCTTTTTCGTAACAATTGAACTTTTCCCGGATAATGATTTTACGTACACGCGGCCGATCTTAATGCCACCCTCATGTTTTTAACGATTTACTTTATGAACTCGATCGCATGTCTGCTCTTTATCTTTGATGGACTGCTGGCTCTGGATTATTATTATTCTTTTTTCAGCCCCATGATGGAGCTAAAGGTAAACTTATCAGCAAGAGAAACACTCAACGATGGGCGGCTTAGTGCTTGGCATGTTCTCCTCTCAGCACTAGGGATTCCCGGTTCGATTCCCCATCTGGGTGGAGTTTCCATGTTCTCCCCGTGTCCGCGTGGGTTTCCTCCGGGTTCTCCGGTTTCCTCCCACAGTCCAAAAACATGGATCAAGTCAATTGAGTTCTCCAAATTTGCCCCATATAGAGTGTGTCTGTGTGAGTGAGTGTGTGCCCAGTGATAGGTTGGCGCCCTGTCCTGGGTGTGTCTGCCCAGCGCCCGAGACGTTCTCCCCTGGATGGGCATGGGGAACCCCACCGCGACCCTAATAGAGGATAAAGCGGAAGATAATGGATGGATGAATGAACACTCAACGATGAGATTTGTGCTCGTCTCGTGAGCGCCCCTCACTGGCGAAAACAGGCGCAATTTTCGTGGAGAAAATCAATGCACACCGAATCCAATGTCAACGAAAACAGAGGTTCCTCTGTATATATTAGAACAATCATTATCATCATCATTATTTTGCAGATTATGGTTGTTATAGGTCCTGACCTTTCTCCTTGTCGAGTGGAGGCAGGATGCTGTTGTCCCGACACACTTTGAAATAAATCTCCTGCTCGATGCCCTCGGGAATAGCACCCTGGGGGATGATGATGCTCACGCCTGTCTCTATGGAACTCAGGACTCCACCGTTTGAGTTGAAGATGCCCCTCGCTGTGGCAACGACCGTGTGCATATCTTCATCATCATCGTCCTCCAGAGCACTGGGGCTGAGGAGAAAAAGATCAGAATATTAAATATAACCTCTCTCTCTCTCTCTCTCTAACACACACACACACACACAGAGACACAGAGAGAGACACACACACAGAGACACACACACACACATACAAACACACACACAGAGACACACACACACACACACACACACACACACACACACACACACACACACAGAGAGACACACACACACACAGAGACACACACACACACACAGAGACACACACACACACACACATACAAACACACACACAGAGACACACACACACACACACACACACACAGAGACACACACACACACACACACACAGAGACACACACACAGAGACACACACAGACAGAGACACACACAGACAGAGACACACACAGACAGAGACACACACAGACAGAGACACACACAGACAGAGACACACACAGACACACACACACACACACAGACAGACAGACACACACACAGACAGACAGACACACACACACACACAGACAGACACACACACAGACAGACAGAGACACACACACACAGAGACACACACACCACACACACACGGACACACACACACACAGAGACACACAGACAGAGACACACAGACACACACACACAGACAGACAGACACACACACACAGACACACACACACACACAGACAGACAGACACACAGACAGACAGACAGACACACACACACACAGACAGACACACACACACAGACACAGACACACACACACACACAGACAGACACACACACACACAGTCAGACAGACAGACAGACACACACACACACAGACAGACACACACAGACAGACACACACAGACAGACACACACACACACACACACACACACACACAGACAGACACACACACAGAGACAGACACACACACACAGTCAGACAGACAGACACAGACAGACAGACACAGACACACTCTATATGGGGCAATTTGGAGAACTCAATTGACTTGATCCATGTTTTTGGACTGTGGGAGGAAACCGGAGAACCCGGAGGGAACCCACGCGGACACGGGGAGAACATGGAAACTCTACCCAGAATTGGATTCGAACCGGGAATCCCTAGTGCTGAGAGGAGAACATGCTAACCACTAATCCACCGTGCCGCCCGCATTTATTTTTTTCTCAAACCTTATTTTTTTGTGTTTGCAATCATTTTTATAAAAGCAATAAGGCACTTGGCGTTGCGCATTATTGTGAATAAATCACGGAAAAGTGTAACTGTGCTCCGCTTAACACCTCTTTTCAGTGATTTATTCACAGTAACGCACGCCCTCCCATTTCTTATAGCTTTAAAAACATAACGTGCTATTCATTCATAACATTCAGCTCATGCAATGTGTCCTGTACGTGTCCCACCTGACAGGGATGGCCTTGGGGACGGCGTTGATGTTGTTGTGCTGAACTTTGTTTGGGCGGGCGTAGGTGTCCTGGCCGCCGTCTTGTTCCGGAGGCTGTGCTTGTGTTTTGGCTGGGCTGTTCTGTGGGATCTTGACCTGTGGGTCACTGGGTAGGAGGTTGTGGTTAAACTTGGGAGTGTCGAACTTGCGTTCGAACGGTCGGGCCGAAGCCGTGTAGGGTTTGGGGACGTAGCGATTGTAGCTGGAGGTTGGAGGAGCAGCTGTGCCGTTAACGGGAGATTTCTCTGGAAAGCTCTTGTGTGGGAGGTAGGTGTCCTCACGCCCTCCAGGTTTCACTTTAGGAGAAGTAAGAGCTTCAGGAGGAGGGGTGGGTGCTAGAGAAAAAAAAGGAAGATTCGTTTATAAAGGAATCCTAACAGAACGTTCCATTGTTTCTATTCTCAAAGGTAAATGAATACTTGTGTTTCTGACCTAATCTTGGACGCTTGGACTTTTTATGAGAGATCATGTTTGCAAAACCAACTGCTAACTGCAGAAATGTTTAGATTAACCCAAAGTGCTTCATCCATTATCTTCCGCTTTATCCTCTATTAGGGTCGCGGAGAACATGGAAACTCCACCCAGATGGGAATTTGAACCGGGAATCCCTAGATTTTATATATATTCATTCATTCATTCATTATCTTCCGCTTCATCCTCTATTAGGGTCGCGGTGGGGTTCCCCATGCCCATCCAGGGGAGAACGTTTCGGGTGCTGGGCAGATACACCCAGGACAGGGCGCCAATCTATCACTGGGCACACACTCACTCACACAAACATACTCTATAGGGGCAAATTGGAGAACTCAATTGACTTGATCCATGTTTTTGGACTGTGGGAGGAAACCGGAGAACCCGGAGGAAACCCATGCAGACACGGGGAGAACATGGAAACTCCACCCAGATGGGGATTCGAACCGGGAATCCCTAGTGCTGAGAGGAGAACATGCTAACCACTAAGCCACCGTGCTGCCCGTGCTTCATCTATTACCAACAAAATAAAAAAGAAGACTGCAGTTTGAGTTTTGAGTGTGATAATGAGTTTGCTTTAATTATTAAGGTCTGTAACGTTCTGTGGATCTACATATTCAGGTTCTACCATCATGAAAAACTCCAATAACATGTTCATATTCCCAAACGACAAATGAAAGAGTGAATCAGAGTCCTGAGCCTTATTACACTGTCCACAATGTATGGGACCTGTGGTAAAGATTAATAATAAAAATGTTTTTAATAAATGAAACTATAGACTGCGGCACGGTGGCTTAGTGGTTAACATGTTCTCCTCTCAGCACTAGGGATTCCCGGTTCGAATCCCAGTCTGGGTGGAGTTTCCATGTTCTCCCCGTGTCTGTGTGGGTTTCCTCCGGGTTCTCTGGTTTCCTCCCACAGTCCAAAAACATGGATCAAGTCAATTGAGTTCTCCAAATTGCCCCATATAGAGTGTGTCTGTGTGAGTGAGTGTGTGCCCAGCGATAGATTGGCGTCCTGTCCTGGGTGTTCTCCCCGCCCGAGACGTTCTCCCCTGGATGGGCATGGGGAACCCCACCGCGACCCTAATAGAGGATAAAGCGGAAGATAATGGATGGATGGAAACTACAGACTACAGTAAATATATTTTGGGAGGTATTCTGTGCCACAGGAGTTGATCACAAAAGCCCTGATTATCTGCTTGAATGTAAAAAAAAAACATTTAAAAAATGCAAAAGTTTTAGAATTTGTCCACAAGATGGCAGTTTAGTTTAGTGTTCACTTAAATAACTGGACTAGATTATGTCAAGGAAGATTAGATTATTACTGATTTTGTTTTCAATTAACGCATTTATTTTTTTTATCAAAATAATTTTTTTTGTGTTTGCAATCGTTTTATAAAAGCAATAAGGCACTTGGCGTTGCACATTATAGTGAATAAATCACGGAAAAGTGTAACTGTGCTTTTGCATTTTTTAAAAACATTTAAAAAATGCAAAAGTATTAGAATTTGTCTATAGTACAACATGTATAATATGCTGCAATATTAAGGTATAGCAACTAAAATATATAAAGGCTAATAGACATCACTCACCAGCAGGTTTGGGTAAAGTAGGGGGTGGAACCGCCGGGGTTAACTGAGGAACAGTGATGTCCTTCTCTAGTGACTCAGCCCTGAAACCCAGAAATTCAAAAACATTCAAACACAACAGCCCATAATAATCTAATAACATTTAATCACGTAAATATTATTAATCATTGTAAATATGCTTAGACTATGCTTAAATAAAAATTATTAGTCTAGCGGGGGCGGCACGGTGGCTTAGTGGTTGGCATGTTCTCCTCTCAGCAGTAGGGATTCCCAGTTTGAAACCCAATCTGGGTGGAGTTTCCATGTTCTCCCCAGTGTCCGCATGGGTTTCCTCCGGGTTCTCCGGTTTCCTCCCACAGCCCAAAAACATGGATCAAGTCAATTGAGTTCTCCAAATTGCCCCATATAGAGTGTGTATGTGTGAGTGAGTGTGTGCCCAGCGATAGATTGGTGTCCTGTCCTGGGTGTATCTGCCCAGTGCCCGAAACGTTCTCCCCTGGATGGGCATGGGGAACCCCACCACCCCGACCCTAATAGAGGATAAAGCGGAAGATGATGGATGGATTAGTCTAGCTCAAGTGGAGCTTAAGGGCAGGTTATGTGCCATGGCCGATCATTTATATAGTACCCATCACCACATCCTTATCACAAAGGACGGCAAAAATGTGGCCTAACAGATGGATAAAAAAATTACATGAGAATTAGGAGTCCTCAATATTAATATTACAGTTAACAAATTATGCATTTAACCCATGTACGGCTCCACCAAGTCTATGTCCTGTTTGCAAAAATAAGGTCCTCGATGAGGTAAAACTGAGGTACTTGCAACAGACAGCCCACAACTCTTATCTCAACCCATATGAAGAGCTTTAGAAAGAATTGGAATGCCGTGTAATCGACAGACCTGTGTATAAATGATATTATTTTATATTTAATATAAATCTTGTTTATGATCTTGTTAAGACTACATTCAGGGTAATATGTGTGTGTGTGTGTGTGTGTGTACCGTGTGTAGCTGAGTCCAGACTGGGTCTGTGGCTGAGCGAGTTTGCTGACAGTCTGAGGCTGTGCAGGATGTGCTTGCGTAGTGGGTTTACTGTCGAAACCACGCCGGTCAAAGTAGGACAGCTGTTTCCTGTAGTACTCCTCATCTTCATCAGGGTCGGTGTGATTTGCCCGAATAATGTCTGCAGGTCTTGACTGGGGTTGTTGTGGCTCTGAAGCCCTATAGACAAATGTAGAGAAATAACGAGATGATCTACATTAAAACATCCAACAACTAACTGATAGATGCTCCAATATTCCTGAACGCAGGAATACAATTCAATCCATCCATTATCTTCTGCTTTTATCCTCTACTAGGGTCGCGGGGGGTTCCCCATGCCCATCCAGGGGAGAACGTTTCGGGCACTGGGCAGATACACCCAGGACAAGACGCCAATCTATCGCTGGGCACACACTCACTCACACACACACTCTATATGGGGCAATTTGGAGAACTCAATTCACCTTGATCCATGTTTTTGCGCTGCGGGAGGAAACTGGAGAACCTGGAGGACACCCACACGGACACGGGGAGAACATGGAGGATTCGACCCGGGAATCCTTAGTGCTGAGATATTTTTATAATTAATTTCTAATTAAGCCCTGAAGGAGGCTTATCTTTGAGGAGGTAGATAACAATTAGCACTTTCTTTTTTTTTGGGTTATGTGTTCTGTGATTTACCTGAAGGTCTTCTCTTGATCGAGGCTGTTGAGAGAGTTAGCTTTGGGCACAGAGGCTGCTCCAGGTTTAGGAACCATGTCCACTGACTGAAAGGATGAGACGCAAAAGTAGAAATGAACCGAAGCCGGTTGTTAGAATTGTAATATACTGATTATCAAACCTGAGAAACTTACCCTCAAAATGTTGTCTGCATTTTCTTTGGCGCGGTCCACCGACACAGAGCGTTTGTTCTCAAACATCTTCACTCGGGTCAGCACAGACTGTGCTTTCATCGCCGGGTCGACCTCCGCCTCCGGTGGTGGAGGTGGGAAAGGTGTGTTTGCGATCTCCAGCTCAGTTGAGACCGTCTCGATTTTGGGAGGAGGCAGAGGATCCGAGTTGATATAACTTCTCTGAGTGGGCCTTGTGGGAGGTCCGGCCTCGTAATACTGCTTTGGTGGATCTGGAGAGTGGGATGCTGGTGGAGGAAGGGGCTGGGCTTCCTGATCAAACTGTGAGGGTGAAATGGTTGGTGTGGCATCATTTCGGACCGACGTGGGTGCGGGTTTTCCATAGCGAGGTCTGGCAGGGCTGTACTCACTGGGCTGAGAGGCTGTTAGGTGCTCGTTCGACGAGGGCCACTTTTCTGGCAAGTGAGAGTCAAAATTACGTACTTTGGGATCCACATGGGTTCCTTCATAGCGGTACTGCTGGTGGTCATAATCTCTGTATGGCTGCTCGTCCTGGTATAGAGGCGGCTGAGAGTTGTAAGCCGGCTGCTGAGAGTTGTAGGCCGGCTGCTTAGGTCCGGGGCTGGTACGAGGTGAACTGTCCATGTTGTACATCTCCTTGTGGTACGTCTGAGGACAAAATCAACATAATCGTGTGTAATTAATTAATATGATACATATTAATATGAAAGCAGCAATGATTAATATACATTTAGAGGCGGAGGCTGAAGCATAGTCAGAGGAAAGACCTGCAATAGAGGAGACTGAGAGGCGCTGTTATTGGACAGGTCAAACCAGACACACTCATCACAATGTCAGTTTGCATCTTAAAAATCATCAAACCTTTGACGGAACAGCCACACACAATTTATTATAATATCTAGATTTGAAATTATATAATAGTATGGAATATGAGGCCAAATAATAAGACGACACCCAAACCCCACTATTCGGATTCCATTCGAAAGGCTGAAACTAAGACGGCCACAGGACAAACGAATCATTCATTGGATCACCACTAGGTGGAGGTAGTGTGATAACAGAAATGATGCCACATTTTGACTTTGACGGTCTCAATAGAACTGGATGAAGTAACTCCAATAGACTTGCATTAGATTAGAATTGACTTTCACCACAAATCATTGTTTTATTATGAGCTTAGGATGAGAGTGGGACGCCTTGGACGAGCTTCCAGGGTTTGTTGAGGACATTGGTCAGGTGAAGTTGTATTTATTGGCTTGCAATCTGCATTCACACCATTAAGACACTAAACTGGTAACTTGAGTGGACCGTTACATCATATATAAACCTCTTAAACAAATCAGTCCATATCATTTAAAGCTCTTATTCTGATCATGGATGGGGTGAAGGTTGTAGAGGCAACTTTTCACATTTGGCATTCATTTGGTCATTTATTGGACGCTTTTATCCAAAGCGACTTACAAGGTGAGAACAAGGTTCCTCACAACACCCCTGGAGCAATGAGGGTCTTGCTCAAGGACCCACATTGGTAACTTCAGTGGATTTCAACCCCCAACCTTCAGATTGATAGCCCAATGCCCTAACCACTGAGCCACTGCGCCCAGTGTGTATTCCACACACACATGGCAACAGGTAGGAAAACCTTCAGCCTAACAAAGATAGAAAACACTAAAGACACATTGGCACCCATTTAATATTAATTTACATTAACATTAGACATTTGGACTTCGTCAGAAAACCTGGTCTCCAGTTAAAAGCCCAGACTGACATAGAAGAACATGCCAACTGCAGGTGTTCTGCAAATCATACTCTACTCATAGAGAGTAACAGAGTTAAAAAGGATGTGGATTGTGAAGCCAAAGGCCAGTACAGAAAGTAAAAACGATGTGGACGTGCCTTCACATGTGGTGATGACGTATTCTTAAAGATACAGGATAATCAGAGGGATGTTTTTTATAGGCTAGAATTATTTTAATTTACAGTAAGTAGTTAGAATCATCCATCCATCCATTATCTTCCACTTTATCCTCTGATAGGGTCGCGGGGGGGGGTTCCCCATGCCCATCCAGGGGAGAACGTTTCGGGTTTCGGGCTCTGGGCAGATACACCCAGGACAGGACACCAATCTATCGCTGGGTACACACTCACTCACACACACACACTCTATATGGGGCAAATTGGAGAACTCAATTGACTTGATCCATGTTTTTGGGAGGAAACCAGAGAACCCAAAGGACACCCACGGGGACACGGGGAGAACATGGAAACTCCACGCAGATTGGGATTCGAACCGGGAATCCCTAGCGCTGAGAGGAGAACATGCTAACCACTAAGCCAACGTGTCGCCCGTAGTTAGAATCAGCTTTCTGTAATCTTGCTCAGTGGATCTCAGTCGTGGCTTATGTCCGGATAGCTGGGTTTCGGTGAATTAAGCTGAATAAAAGAGCGTGACGTGAAGCCTTGGAGCAAACGAGTCCCATTAACGACTTTTTTTAAATAAGAGCAGAGGATGAACATGTGATCAACAGCAGCAAATCATAGAGACGATGCAGGCAGCCGACATGCAAGAGTAAACAAGCAACAGTGGAAGGTTCGTTTCGCCGAGTTTACGGTTTTAAAGCGTTGTAGAGAAAACATGCGTGATTACAGCAGACGTTTAAAGACTCGAACACACACACACACACACACACACACACACACACGGTCTTGTGTGGCTCATGCAAGACGGAAACACGATAACAAAGACAAGAAACAGAGAGAGAGGGGGCACCAAGCTCAGACCATGACTGGGCCCAGATGGTTTTCTCAGGCGGCTCGTGCGGTACCTTGGGCTCTGACTGGCCGGGCTCGGGACCTGGCGGCATGGCCACCCCTGGTCCAGCGCCACCCTCCATGGAACTCAGTAGTGCTACATTAAGGTGGGCAGCAGAGGGTGCTGGCTCAGGAAGAGCAGCCTCAGTTTTCTGTGAAGGTGGTCACAAATGTTTAATACAAATTCCTCTCCACACTCTCCACTGCACCTGAGCAGCATCAAGCTCATCCTTCATCCTCCTCCTCCTCCTCATCCACTGATTTTAAACACATATATATCTTTAAAACAGTACAGTATTGGTATAGGGAGAGGTATAAGGAATTTAATGTGATACAACACTCTGGACATGTTCATATGTAGTTATATTATATATAGTGATTCCGTTAGATGGACAGTTTTTATATTGTAATATCAGTGGCGGGCCGTCAGGACTTAATCTTAATCTTAATCTTAAAAATGTCTTAATCACGGACTGATGTTAATTATAGTTTTTTCCATGAAAACTAATTAAATAATTAACTAATCAAACACTCTGTCCTCTATCTTTCATAGCGTTTCCTCGATTGCACCGCTTCTAGACATGTATTTTCTTATTGAGGCATTTAACCAATCACATTTCAGCATCAGTTGTTGCCGGGGTCAAGACATCTGCCTCGGGGACTTCACTATCAGTTCCGCAGCCTGGCAGCATTAAATAAGTGTTGCTTCAACCAATCCGATTTTGAGATGGTGACATCACAGCCCATCCATCCATTATCTTCCACTTTATCCTCTATTAGGGTCGCGCGCGGGGGGGAGGGGGGGGTTCCCCCATGCCCATCCATAATATGTTGATAATTAATAAATGTCATCGAATCGTTCATTAAAAACACATTTTTAAATCTCAGATTTACAGAGTTCCTTCAGGGACATCCATCCATCCATTATCTCCCGCTTTATCCTCTATTAGGGTCGCGGTGGGGTTCCCCATGCCCATCCAGCTGGGCACACCCAGGACAGGGTGTCACCTATTGCTCAACACTCATACACACTCTATATGGGGCAATTTGGAGAACTCAACTGACTTTATCCATGTTTTTGGACTGTGGGAGGAAACCGGAGAACCCGGAGGAAACCCACGCGGACACGGGGAGAACATGGAAACTCCACCCAGATGGGGATTCGAACCGGGAATCCCTAGCGCTGAGAGGTGAACGTGCTACCACTAAACCACCGTACCGCCCGCATCACAGTCCACTAACAGCGTATTC
Source organism: Corydoras sp. C115 (assembly GCA_019802505.1). Taxonomy (NCBI): domain Eukaryota; kingdom Metazoa; phylum Chordata; class Actinopteri; order Siluriformes; family Callichthyidae; genus Corydoras; species Corydoras sp. C115. The sequence goes on along the minus strand of JAFMOC010000037.1, from coordinate 1,424,361 downwards.
CTGCCCTCTGATTGGTTAGTCAGAGTTTACCGCTTCGGTTGGTCATTTTCATCAAATTAAAACTTCCTACAGAAATATGACTGCTTTCGGCATCAACGTCGATGGAACAGAAAAGAACTTCTTAATGGCACTAATGAAACGCTTTTTGAGGAAAAAATGAGGATGGATTTTGTAGAAATAATAAGAGCGTTATTTTCCCAAATAATATTGCATTTTAGGCGGCACGGTGGCTTAGTGGTCAGCACGTTCTCCTCTCAGCGCTAGGGATTCCCGGTTCGAATCCCCATCTGGGTGGAGTTTCCATGTTCTCCCCGTGTCCGCGTGGGTTTCCTCCGGGTTCTCCGGTTTTCTCCCACAGTCCAAAAAACATGGTCAATTTCAGGTCAATTGAATTCTCCAAAATTGCCCCATATAGAGTGTGTCTGTGTGAGTGAGTGTGTGCCCAGCGATGGATGGTATGGATTGCCCAGTATGCTGATGAATACTGTATGGAACCTGACAAGGCGGTCCTGCAGGACGCCCCCTAATGGACTCACATATAGTTTTCCAGTTGTTCGTTTTTCCATTTGTTTAATATCTGTACATAGCTGTCCTACATTGTTGTTGTTGCTGCCTGGCCGCTCAAGGAGGACGAGTCCCCCACTGAGTCTTGGTCCTCCCAAGGTTTCTTCCATAAATAACAACATAACAGGGAGTTTTTTCTTGCCACTGTCGCTTCGGCTTGCTCTTTGGGGGTTTAAAGGCTTTTCATTCTGTAAAGCTGCTTTGTGACAATGTACTGTTGTAAAAAGCGCTCTATAAATAAATAACTTGAACTTGATCTTGATTGGCGCCCTGTCCTTGGGTGTATCTGCCCAGCGCCCGAGACGTTCTCCCCTGGATGGGCATGGGGAACCCCACCGCGACCCTAATAGAGGATAAAGCGGGAGATAATGAATGAATAAATGAATATTGCATTTTAACGAGGTTACTGTTGGTGATTTTTTGAGTTATCCATCAGCTGTTTCTGCATTTCTGCATTATAAGAGGTCATACAATAGTCATTAACAGGTGGACTCATTGAGACGGAGCTTTGCTGAAGGTGTAGGAGTGAAACGCACGGCCCGCCACTGACTGATACTGAGACGTGAGATAAATACACACGTGGTTTTTAACACTGATGGTTCGTTCATGCACAATGAACTCTGATAACGACATATTTGTAGATAGTAATCGGCTCACAGCACTGTGCACATGAAGAGCGATCACACACACATACACACACACACACACACACACACAATAACACAACACTCGTCAATCCACTGTTGGAAAACTGCAGCGCTGCCACCAGTTACAGCTACTCGACAGATTGAACAGCCAGACAACACTTCCAGAAGTGAAACGCCACACAACAGACATGCATTCACAATAAACGCGACTCCCTTAATCTATGATCCCAGCAGGTTACTGCTGTTTGGAAAACGAGAGCTCTCTGCTGTTCATAAGCGCCTCCACATGCCTCCAAAGCACAGTATGGCCTCCAGGCAGCAGGGCAAATGTGCTGCTCTGAGAAACGCTACCTGGTGTGGCGCGGCGCCGTTTTTGAAGGCGGCGGGTTCGATGCAGGTCAGCGTGTTGTAGCCGTGCTGCTGGTCCACCACGGGCTCGGACGAGCGGCTGATGGCCGGGGCGCAGCGCGGCCCCCCGTCGTCCATCAGCGGCTCGTCGTTGAGAGTCTCGTCCAGCTCGTGGTCGGTGTAGGCGCCGCCCTCGGTGTCCGTGTCCTCGTAGTCGGACGTGTGCCGGCTGTCCGTGCTGTACATGCTGTACTCGCTGCCCGGCGCGGACAGGTAGGACAGGCGGTCATCGTGAAGGTCCAGATCGTCTTCGGATGCGCCGTCCGCCTGGGACAGGGTAGGACAGTGCTTCTCAAATAGTAGGGTCATCGATATCACAGAAGGTCCATTGAAGAGACAACATCGTGACTTAATGAGAGCGTCAACTGAAAACTAAATGTCGAAGCGAATGTAGCGCCTGGCTTCACTGTAACTGTAACTTCACTGTAACCTGGGATTAAATGTTGGCAGCGACAAAGTCTAATAAATGAAGGCGTCACTTAAAGACATTCACCCCGATCACGCTGATAACCGCTCGAGGAAAAAACGTCTCCACGCTTTATGAAAACTAGAAAAGTATTGGAGACATTAGTTCTGACTTCCTCAAAAAAAAAAAAAAAAAAACAGTGTTGTATTCATTTTAGTTTTGTAGTGTGTTATAACTCCTGAGAAATGAATTTGATCATTTCATTTTTCAGTATATCTCCCGCTTTATCATTCGTCTGTTACTAAAAAAGTTTCAAAGTAGGGTCGCGGATGGGGTTCTAAGTCCCCTTTCTTTTTTGTTTTCTTTATTGTTAATATGGAGACATTGTTATAAAAGAGGCGTACTTATAACAAATTTATAGACAAATCATACTACAGTGGGTGTGTAAAAATACTTTATCCCATTTTGTCATGAGGGGGCGGGGCGTGAGGTGAGCGTGCATGTGTGTGGGGGTGCGCAGAAACGAAAATTTGAGAATCACTGCGTTAGTGTGATAACAGAAATTCATTCATTTATTTTCATTCATTATCTCCCGCTTTATCCTCCATTAGGATCGCGGGGGGGGTTCCCCATGCCCATCCAGGGGAGAATGTTTCGGGCGCTGGGCAGATAGACCCAGGACGGGGCGCCAATCTATCGCTGGGCACAACTCACTCACACAGACACACTCTATATGGGGCAATTTGGAGAATTCAATTGACTCGATCCATGTTTTTGGACTGTGGGTGGAAACCTGAGAACCTAGAGGAAACCCACGGGGACACGGGGAGAACATGGAAACTCCACCCAGATGGGGATTCAAACCGGGAATCCCTAGTGCTGAGAGGAGAACATGCTAACCACTAAGCCACCGACACCCAATGCAGTGACGGTGAAGTGTCGCACACCAATACTTTTATAGATTTTGGAACTCGTACACGTATAAGGCGCACCGGATTATAAGGCTGGAGTTCTGGGAAAATTTGAGGCTTTTAGGTGCACCTTATAGTCCGGAAAATACGGTATAGTGCTATCTTTAAATCTCTTTATTTGTGTAAATTTTAGTGTGTGACACCGAAAGTATGGCACCTTAATTTCGTTATACCTGGTATAATGACAAAGTTATTCTGATTCTGAATGAAGGTTTACTCACCTTCCCCTCGGAAACCCAAACCAGCTGATTCTGCTGCTGCTGGATGGTGTCCTTGAGTGCTCCATACCAGCCGTCATTCAGGTTGTTCATGTTTATAGTGGCTACAAAACGACAATAAGTGAGTGAGAGAGTGAGAAAGAGACAAAAGGATTTGATTTGATTCGTATTTATTTAAAACAAACGCATGTCTAAGGCTTTCAGGTGAGCACTGACTGTATTAGGGGTGTATTCAACTAAAGATTTTCATAGTTGAATCAGTTAAAATTTCACCACAAGATGGCGCTATAAGCGTGGTTTTTAAAAAAGATTTTTTAAATATATTTTACTTGTTTTTCTAACAAAAGAAAACCTTTTGTTTTTTCTTTTTTTTTCTAGAAATTAGGATGATTTTATTTGACAAAAGGCTATATATATAACGAAAACAAAGACATTTCATGTAAAAACTAATGCTTAGCAGCAGCCATGGGCACCCCCTTGTGGTCAAAATGGTACATTCGACTATGAGGTTCATAGTCGACTACGGTTCTCCGAATCGAATCGTCGAATCAGCGAATATTGCAGCTCACCCCTAGACTGTATATCTAAAAATGGCGTTTTGGACTTTAACCCCTTTTTTCCTTTCTCCCTGATTCCTCCCGTCCAATTAAACCAATCGAGAATTGATCTATAACCCTCAGTCACAACAAATCATTTAGGCAGCAGTGGAAATTGTACGTACCGGATCTGGAGATGATTCCAACAGGATTTGAATGATTAAATTAGTTATTAAAGTATTAAATTCATTGAAATTACATTACATTTGGTCATTTATCGGACGCTTTTATCCAAAGCAACCTACAAGGTGAGCACAGGGTTAATCACAGCACCCCTGAAGCAATGAGGGTTAAGGGTCTCGCTCAAGGACCCACACTGGTAACTTCAGTGGACCTGGGATTTGAACCCACAACCTTCAGATTGATAACCATACTCCCTAACCACTGAGCCACCACGCCCGCGCTCATTTGTCACATGCACAGACGAAACGCAGTGCATGTGGGGTGTGGTAGCTCAGTGGTTTGGGTCAGGGTGATGGGCTATCAATCTGAAGGTTGGGGGTTTAAATCCCAGGTCCCCTGAAGTTACCAGTGTGGGTCCTTGAGCAAGACCCTTAACCCTCATTGCTCCAGGGATGTTGTGGTTAACCCTGTGCTCACCTTGTAAGTCGTTTTGGATAAAAGCGTCCAATAAATGACCAAATGTAAATGTAAATGTAATCTTGCAGTGAAATGCTTCAAACAATCTGCAGAGTATTTACAGGTTACAGAAATGTAATGTTTATGTTTTACCTTACGTTTAAATCTAAAGTGTTCAATTTTAGTAACATCCATTCATCCATTATCTCCCGCTTTATCCTCTATTAGGGTCGCGGTGGGGTTCCCCATGCCCATCCAGGGGAGAACGTCTCGGGCGCTGGGCAGATACACCCAGTACAGGGCGCCAATCCATCGCTGGGCATTTTAGTAACATTAAAGACTTAAATTTAAAGACTTACTTAACTTGAATTGAATTTTAATATGCTTTAATTGCATAATAACATGCTATATCCATCCATTATCTTCCACTTTATCCTCTATTAGGGTCGCGGTGGGGTTCCCCATGCCCATCCAGGGGAGAACGTTTCGGGCGATAGGCAGATACACCCAGGACAGAGCGCCAATCTATCACTGGGCACACACTTACACAGACAAACACACTCTATATGGGGAAATTTGGAGAATTCAATTGACCTTGATCCATGTTTTTGGACTGTGGGCGGAAAGCGGAGAACCCGGAGGAAACCCACGTGGACATGGGGAGAACATGGAAACTCCACCCAGATTGGGATTCGAACCGGGAATCCCTAGTGCTGTCATTAATAATATGCTATTTTAAATTGGCTTGCATGGGCGGCACGGTGGCTTAGTGGTTAGCATGTTCTCCTCTCAGCGCTAGGGATTCCCGGTTCGAATCCCCATCTGGGTGGAGTTTCCATGTTCTCCCCGTGTCCGCGTGGGTTTCCTCCGGGTTCTCCGGTTTCCTCCCACAGTCCAAAAACATGGATCAAGTCAATTGAATTCTCAAATTTGCCCCATATAGAGTGTGTCTGTGTGAGTGAGTGTGTGCCCAGCGATGGATTGGCGCCCTGTCCTGGGTGTATCTGCCCAGCGCCCGAGACGTTCTCCCCTGGATGGGCATGGGGAAGCCCCCCCCGCGACCCTGGTAGAGGATAAAGCCGGAGAGAATGAATGAATGAAAAATTGGCTTGCAAATTTTATTGCAATAAATTCTCAATAATAAAGTGATGAGGTAAGCCTGAGACCAAATCTCATTGCGGTGGAGGGATGTAGTAGTTGCGGTAACCGTCGCTTGTCTCACCAGTAAAGAGATGGTGGTTGTTTTTCCTCAGCTTCAGAGCTCGTTCGTACAGTTTCCTGGCACTTTTCCGTGACTCTGGGCACAGCCTGGTCCTCATGTTCTTCACACCCTGCTTACTGTCCGGGTTAAGGAACACCACAATGGGGTACCACTGCGCATAGTTCAGCCTGTCCACTGCATTTGGGGTGATGTCAAGTACCGCATGCTTATCCTGCAATCAATCCAAAATGCTCATCTTACAGAATTATATTAATGATTTATTATTTCATTAAATACTTTAATATGTTGTATTTAAACTATCATCTGTCTATTACACATTATAATTATATTATATAATTATATATTATTATATATATTATATTATATATCACATTTACTGCAACTTACAAATTAGAGGACAACAAAAACAATCAGTAGTTCAAGTGGAACCAGTCACTCTGTAGTATTTTCAAACCTGATCATCATCCAATCTGGAATTAAAGCCTAGATTTTTTTTATTTTTTTTTTATATATATCAGGTGTTGGCGGCACGGTGGCTTAGTGGTTAGCATGTTCTCCTCTCAGCACTAGGGATTCCCGGTTCGAATCCCCACCTGGGTGGAGTTTCCATGTTCTCCCCATGTCTGCGTGGGTTTCCTCCGGGTTCTCCGGTTTCCTCCCACAGTCCAAAAACATGGATCAAGTCAATTGAGTTCTCCAAATTGCCCCATATAGAGTGTGTTTGTGTGAGCCCAGCGATGGATTGGCGCCCTGTCCTGGGTCTATCTGCCCAGCGCCCAAGACGTTCTCCCCTGGATGGGCATGGGGAACCCCACCCTAATAGAGGATAAAGTGGGAGATAATGAATGAATATCTGGTGTTTCGTAGATGAGATGCATTTTCAGTTGTTTCTTAAAAATGCTCAGGGCGCCAAAAATGACAGGGCGCCAATCCATCGCTGGGCACACACTCACTCACACAGACACACTCTATATGGGGCAATTTGGAGAATTCAATTGACTTGATCCATGTTTTTGGACTGTGGGAGGAAACCGGAGAACCCGGAGGAAACCCACGTGGACATGGGGAGAACATGGAAACTCCACCCAGATGGGGATTCGAACCGGGAATCCCTAGCGCTGAGAGGCGAACGTGCTAACCACTAAGCCACCATGCCGCCGTCGTAAAATATTGCAAATAAAAATGTAATTTATTTTTACGGCGGTTTATCAAATATTTATTATTATTTATAGGGAGATGGGCCGGTTTAAATTCATTAAAGGGCCGGTTCTGGCCCGCGGGCCGCCAGTTGAATAGCCCTGCTCTAGTTCATTCGATCATCCTCACCTTATCAATGATCTGTTTAATGGTATGAAGGCGTATAATTCCAGAGCTGCGCTGATCCATCCCGGCATCTCTGGGCTCACTCCCTATAGTGCACAGCAGACAACATACGTTATTACACATTATTCATTCCAGCACTAAGTCACTCACACCCAAGCTTCACCCACATCCTCAGCGAGAAGCTGCCCTCTCATGTGGCACTTAAATTGGGTCTAAACCACTGGCATTTTCTGCCTGACCACTGGATCTGGAGCATGTGTTCCACAGGTTCCATTACTGAGAAAAGGCTTTCTGAACACTGGTTTAAGCCGACAATCAAATAATGCCCAATTCAATTAAACAATGTGATGTTGAACGAGATCACATTATAAAGTCATATTTTACAGACAAGTAGTGTTTTCATATTAAAATAGCAATAACTTATTTATGAAATTGAAATCGAATTGGTCATTTCATTGGGTGCAAAGCCTTTTCTCTTATTATATCTCTTATTATTATTAATCAATAATATCAGCCTTTATGGGGCCTATTTCTTTATTAATTCATGTGTTCAAACTAAATTAGGAAATAACACCCAAGTCTCCAAAAACAAATTGTCCAGAACTTGGGTACAAGTTCTTGTACAAAATCGTACCATTACCCTAATTAGGTAATCTTAATTATCATTCTACTGGAAATAAAATGTTTTTTACGTATTTATGTATTAGTAACTTGTCTGTGGTAACATCTCAGATGCTACAGATGTGGTTAATGCAGAATGGGGAAGGTCCAGTGGACGTTTCTGACGTCAATAGAAAAGAGGCAGCTTCTACAAACACACTTGCACACCTGCACCATCACCCACACCCACACCAAAACCCAAAACCCACACCCGGATAAGAGTTGAATGAATGTGCACATGCGGCAGCATATAGTATGGATGCACCTGAACCTCTTGAACATTTCTTGTAGGCGGTACAGCAAAATGTGCACTGCATAAATGCACTAGGGAGATACATGTGGGCATTCGTGCATGTGATCAAATCAAATTCTGACTGGGGTGAAAAATGAAGAATGATCATTATGGGTAACTGCAGCAGCAAAACCATCACCATCATTAGTCGGGCCTCAAAAACATGTAGCGAGAAACACTACACTAAACACTATATTAAAAAACCCATGTATACATACTGCGGCATGGTTCCCGATGCCCATTCAGGGGAGAACATTTCGGGCGCTGGGTAGATAGACCCAGGACAGGACGCTTATCTATCGCTGGGCACACACTCACTCACACATACACACTCTATATGGGGCAATTTGGAGAATTCAATTGATCTTGATCCATGTTTTTGGACTCATTCATTCATTATCTTCCGCTTTATACTCTATTAGGGTCAGATTTTAAGGCGTGTTCTTAAAGTGTCCTGACAGCAGTAAGTAGGGTTCTCTTCTTAATGTACACACGAATCAAAACATCCAATAAGAGCTCTGAAGGAATGTCAATTCTCAAGGAGAGACCATGCAAACTTTCATTAATATGCAGCTTACAGTAACTAAAACTCCATCCTTCATCTGTAGAGTTATCATCCATCCATCCATTATCTACCGCATTATCCTCTACTAGGATGTGGGGGGGTTCCCCATGCCCATCCAGGGGAGAACATCTCAGGCGCTGGGCAGATACACCCAGGACAGGGCGCCAATCTATCACTGGGCACATACTCACTCACTCACACAAAGACACTCTATATGGGGCAATTTGGAGATTTCAATTCAATCCAAATTTGAGCCATTTTTTTGAACTGTGGGAGGAAACCAGAGAACCCAGAAGAAACCCACGTGGACACGGGGAGAACATGGAAACTCCACCCAGATTGCGATTCGAACCGGGAATCCCTAATGCTGAGAGGAGAACATGCTAACCACTAAGTAATTACACCTGCTTGATGTGTAATCACATTCATTCTCAAATACTTTACCAAGAAAAAGAAGCAACAAAAAAAAGAAATCAGATGTCCATCTATATGGTAAGTGGAAAAAAAAATAAATAATGGCGCAAGAAGGGGGCGTGTCCAAACGTTTGACTGGTACAGCATCTACATCTGGTATTTGTTTGCCTGTTCAGTTCAATTAATTAAAAGTTAAAGACTGTAGACCTTTTACTAAATAGATATTGCTGTTGTTTACGTTTCATTTTTAAAAGATTTTATTTGCCCCTTTGTTGACCAGCAATGCAGATAATAGCACAATCCCTGACTGCCTCCCCTGCAGGGATAGGCTCTGAAGGAATGGCAGAAATGCAGCAGAACGAAAACGAGGAATCGGAGTCAATTCTCATTTAAATCGTCCAGCTAAACCCACTCTCCACTCAACATCACCCCCTGTAGCTACAATAACCATTATTAAAAATAGCTGAAATTCCAATAGCTTTTACGCAACAGAACTAAGCTTAGAACAACGGAATACCCACTCATGATGAAATACTCTATTATATTCCACCCATCCATTATCTTCCGCTTTATCCTCTATTAGGGTCGCGGGGGGAGGGGGGGGTTCCCATGCCCATTCAGGGGAGAACGTTTCGGGCGCTGGGCAGATACACCCAGGACAGGGCGCCAATCTATCACTGGAGACACACTCACTCACACAGACACACTCTATATGGGGCAATTTGGAGAACTCACTTGACTTGATCCATGTTTTTGGACTGTGGGAGGAAACCGGAGAACCCGGAGGAAACCCACGTGGACACGGGGAGAACATGGAAACTCCACCCAGATTGGGATTTGAACCGGGAATCCCTAGTGCTCACTCACACACACACACACTCTATATGGGGCAATTTGGAGAACTCAATTGACCTTGATCCATGTTTTTGGACTCATTCATTCATTATCTTCCGCTTTATCCTCTATTAGGGTCATGGTGGGGTTCCCCATGCCCATCCAGGGGAGAACATTTTGGGCGATAGGCAGATAGACCCAGGACAGGGCGCCAATCCATCGCTGGGCACACACTCACACTCACACTCTATATATATATATATATATATATATATATATATATATATATATATATATATATATATATACACACACACACACTCACACACACACTCTATATGGGGCAATTTGGAGAACTCAATTGACTTGATCCATGTTTTTGGACTGTGGAAGGACACCGGAGAACCCGGAGGAAACCCACGCGGACACGGGGAGAACATGGAAACTCCACCCAGGAGTTCCCCGGGAATCCCTCGTGCTGAGAGGAGAACATGCTAATTACTAAGCCACCGTGCCGTACTCTATTATATTATATAACAGTATTTATGATGTTAGAAATTAAAGTGTATTTTACGTATTTAAAGCAGGTTCTGCATACCTCGCAATCTATATCTAAATTTGGTATAAAAACCTTTTACACAACCTGTATTTGATATTTATGACCCTTTGGCCATGCGATGCTGAAGACTACACAGCAGATCCACCGGTTATGAGGTTCTGTGTTCTTTATATTTACATTTAACATATTTATATTTACATATGTTATATTTACGGCAGCACGGTGGCTCAGTGGTTAGCACGTTTGCCTCTCGGCACTAGGGATTCCCGGTTCGAATCCCCATCTGGGTGGAGTTTCCATGTTCTCCCTGTGTCCGTGTGGGTTTTCTCCGGGTTCTCCGGTTTCCTCCCACAGTCCAAAAACATGGATCAAGTCAATTGAGTTCTCTAAATTGCCCCATATAGAGTGTGTCTGTGTGAGTGAGTGTGTACCCAGCGATGGATTGGCGCCCTGTCCTGGGTGTATCTGCCCAGCGCCCGAGATGTTCTCCCCTGGATGGGCATGAGGAACCCCACCGCGACCCTAATAGAGGATAAAGCGGGAGATACAATTAATTTACATTTAGTCATTCAGCAGATGCTTTTATCCAAAGCGACTTACAAATGAGAACGTCACAAGTCAGTAGTTATGAAGAAAACCAACTACACTGTAAAATAATCAAACACGATGGTTATATGATGCTGCCCCTCCCTCCCTTTTCATTTATTAATTAATTTTTTTTTACAACAGGTATTTGTTAAAAAGGTGCGTCTTCAGTAGTTTCTTAAATCTGCTTAGTGATTCTGTCTTACGGACAGAGTTGGGAAGAACGTTCCACCATTTTGCAGTGGAACACCACGGAGTGGTCAATCACTGGAGCGAAGTGAACGAGCCGGAGTGTATTTTGAAAAGATAGAGTGAAGGTATATGATGGTAAGAGGTCAGGGGAAACCATTCCAAACAGAAGAAGAAAAAAAAAGAAACTGGGCAACTTAAAATCAGCATTCAATAAGCCATACAGAAGAACCCTGACTAGCAGAACATGATGTCTGGAGTTATCACTTAAGCAAGCTGATGCAGTGAGTGACATACTTTCCCCTTCTCCAGGACGCTGTGTTTCTGCAAAGGTAAAATACAGTCATAAAGCAACAGTGTTATCCAAAAGTCCATTTCTGTGTGAGCAGACATGTCAGATGCTTGAACCCTAACTGTAGGCACGTTTCAGTGAAGCTGAACACAGAGCAGGACGTGCCGTGTTCTAGAACAGGGTTATAAACATTACCTGATGAATCGTCTACCAGATTTACGTCACGCGGACGTGAGCTGCTCAGGGTGCGCGATGGTACTCACTTGCAAGCTCGAACAGGTCAGGCACCTCTCTGGACAGTTTCTCTCGGGCCACGTCGGCGATGGGCCCAAAGACCACGACAGGCCGCAAGAACCCAGCTGCAAAAGAAAATCACAAATGAACCAAACAGGACAAGAATTTTTACAAACAATTTTTTTTATATCCAGGTTTCTTCAACCAGTAAACTCTATATTTACACACACACACAGACACAGACACAAACACATATATATATATAGCCAATCTGGGAGGAGTTTCCATGTTCTCCCCGTGTCCGTGTGGGTTTCCTCTGGGTTCTCCGGTTTCCTCCCACAGTCCAAAAACATGGATCAAGTCTATTGATTTCTCCGAATTGCCCCATATAGAGAGAGAGTGTATGTGTGTCTCTGTGTAAGTGAGTGTAGATTAGATAGATTGGCACCATGTCCTGGGTGTATTTTCCCAGCGCCCAAAACGTTCTCCCCTGGATGGGCATGGGGAACCTAGTAATATATATATATATATATATATATATATATATATATATATATATATATATATATATATATATATATATATATATATATATATGCATGTATATATATGCCTGGATGGGCATGGGGAACCCCTCCGTGACCCTAAGAGAGGATAAAGCGGAAGATAATGGATGGATGTGTGCATCCATCCATTATATATATATATATATATATATATATATATATATATATATATATATATATATATATATATTTCATTCATTATCTCCCGCTTTATCCTCTACTAGGGTCGCGGTGGGGTTCCCCATGCCCATCCAGGGGAGAACGTCTCGGGCGCTGGGCAGATAGACCCAGGACAGGGCGCCAATCAATCGCTGGGTACACACTCACACACTCAAACACACTCTATATGGGCAATTTAGAGAACTCAATTAACTTGATCCATGTTTTTTTTTGGATTGTGGGAGGAAACCGGAGAACCCGGAGGAAACCCACGTGGACACGGAGAGAACATGGAAACTCCACCCAGATGGGGATTCGAACCGGGAATCCCTAGCGCTGAGAGGCGAACGTGCTAACCACTAAGCCACCGTGCCGCCCATATATATATATATATATACACACACACACACACATCTGTAATTCTGTAGTTCTATAATTACAGACCGTAGTAGGTCTTCTGTTTACTAAGTTCTCCTGTGATCAAGGCCCCCATGGAGGAGGTAATAGGGTGCTGCTGCACAGAGAACAGTACACCAATCAGAACATAGGGGTGTCCTAATAATTCGTACTATTATCCACCACCCTAATAATACCTGCCCAGTGGGGGGTCCTGATCATCATAGTAACAGAGTAAAGGGGACTAACAGAGCATGTAGAGAAACAGGTGGATTACAGAATGTAACTAGAACTACAAAGTCCATCTACCTAATAAAATGACCGGTGAGTGTATGTACATAATTATTTATACTCATACATCCACATATCTTCTTCCCATTGCTTTGGTTTTGTTGTTTAACATAGTTAAGTCGATGCACCATTTAATAAATGTATCGCAAGCATTATGGATAATAACGGCGGTTCTGTTTGGTTCCCACCTTCAAAGATGAAGGTAAAATCGTCCACAGCTCACCTTCTCTGAGGACCACACGCTCATAAGCGGGGAATTTGGTCTGCACCGGTTGGGCGGACAGGTCCTCTCGACTTTTCCTCAGGTTCCTCTTCGAACTGCGGAGACCACGGAACCTCCAGAAGTCGGCACGGTCACCGCCGGCCGTTTTGGGTAAGGTGTACTGGACACTTGACAACTGCTCCGCCCTAAAGAAACATCACCTTCAGCTCTGAACATGTACTCAGGGATATAAATGTAAAGCAGCATTAACTTTAACAACATCTCAACTTGGGATTTGAACCCGCAGCCAATTATATGCAGTTAGAAGAAAGTGATCAGGAAATAATTATTATTATTAATTATTACAGATATGAATTATTATCACAACTCACAATTAACATAAATTCTTTCCTGTTTCCTTCCTTCCTAAATGTAGTCTGGTGTAGGGATGAGACAATTAATCGTTTTTTGCAATTAATCCATCCAGTATCTCCCGCTTTACTTCTATTAGGGTCGCGGAGGGGGCAGATAATCCATCACTGGGCGCTCACTTACATAGACACACACCCAAACACACTCTATATGGGGCAAATTGGAGAATTCAATCGACCTTGATCCATGTTTTTGGACTGTGGGAGGAAACCGGAGAACCCGGAGGAAACCCACACGGACACAGGGAGAACCTGGAAACTCCATCCAGATGGGGATTCGAACCGGGAATCCCTAGCGCTGAGAGGAGAACATGCTAAACACTAAGCCACCGTTCCACCCTGTAATTAATCGTGATACAAAATGGCTTAGGTGGCTTAGTGGTTATCACGTTCTCCTCTCAGCGCTAGGGATTCCCGGTTCGAATCCCCATCTGGGTGGAGTTTCCATGTTCTCCCCGTGTCCACGTGGGTTTCCTCCGGGTTCTCCGGTTTCCTCCCACAGTCCAAAAACATGGATCAAGTCAATTGAGTTCTCCAAATTGCCCCATATAGAGTGTGTTTGTGTGAGTGAGTGTGTGTCCAGTGATAGATTGGCGCCCTGTCCTGGGTGTATCTGCCCAGTGCCTGAAACGTTCTCCCCTGGATGGGGATGGGGAACCCCACCGCAACCCTAATATAGGATAAAGCAGAAGATAATGTATGGATGAATCAGACGACGCCTTACAACCAACCTGATTACAACAACTCTTTCTGTTTACATTAATAATGTAATAACCGTGACTGATGAGCACAATGAGAACGTGTACCTGTTCTTGTTGGGAATTATGCCTCTCTCCACTTCTTGATGGCTTTTGCCGATTCGAATCGCGAGCCAGGAGCCCAGCTTGCCGTTGTACAGGGTGTCCACCACCCGGAAAACCTCGCCCTTATTAAAGCTCAGGCCATATGGAGACTCTTTCTCATATTCGAAATGGGTTCTGATGTAAAAGGAGTCTCCGACATCGGACTCCACGATTCGCCTGTAAACTGTTCCAACAATAAACCCATTATTTATTAAACATATTAAAACGACAAATCATCCAGTAGAATGGCATTTTATTATATTTATATAATCAGGTCATTAATTATGCAGAACCACAGCATTAAATATTAAAGAGTTCTTTGGTTTATTCGCATTAACTGCTGGGTTTGGTCTTTTAAACTCATTCATTCGTTCATTCATGATCTTCTGCTTTATCCTCTATTAGGGTCGTGGGGGGGGGGTTCCCCATGCCCATCCAGGGGAGAACGTCTCGGGCGCTGGGCAGATACACCCAGGACAGGGCACCAACCTATCGCTGGCACACACTCACACTCTATATGGGGCAATTTTTGGAGAACTCAATTGACTTGATCCATGTTTTTGGACTGTGGGAGGAAACCGGAGAACCCGGAGAAAACCCATGTAGACACGGGGAGAACATGGAAACTCCACCCAGATGGGGATTCGAACCGGGAATCCCTAGTGCTGAGAGGAGAACGTGCTAACCACTAAGCCACCCTTTTAAACTCATTAAATATTCTAAGTAAACAGTCTGAGAAACGTACCATCCTTCTTCTTCTGAGCGAGGATGGTGACCTCTTCCCCTCTGGGCAGGTCTAACAGGAACAGCACGGCTTCCTCCCGGATGATGTTTGCAAAGTCAACGTTGTTTACCTTTGTGAAGAGCAGGAAAAAAAAATACAGATTTGAAATGCAGGCACTTGCTCAGCGTGCAGAAGAAATGCTGAATTCAAAAAACCAGATCGCTTATCAAAAATGACATACAATTACAGCAAGTAGTATGTGAGACCCAAATAACATATAATCATGAAAAGCAACAGTGAACTGTTAAGCGCGAGGTGAGCTGCAATTTTAAAGAAAAAGAAAACAAGAAACAGACGGTTATGCTGGTGTCCATGAAACCTTCAGAGTGGTGTTTATACGTCTGTCTGGTTTCAGTAATATTCACTTACTGTCTTGTATAACTTCAGGCCAAAGTCCAGTCAAAAAGATTCACTACATTAAGTTGTGTGTGTGTGTGTATATATTAGGGGTGTCTTCAACTAAGGATTTTCATAGTCGAATGTGATTCGTCAGATTTTCCCTATAGTCGACTGATAGTCGAATCAGTTAAAATTTCACCACAAGATGGCGCTATAAGCGTGGTTTTTAAAACACTTTTTTTTTTTAATATTTTACTTGTTTTTCTAGAGCACCGTAAATGGGATCCCCGTTCTGGACTTTTTCCACTTCAAAGGAAAAACCTATAACAGTTTTAGGATGATTTTATTTGACAAAAGGCTCTATATATATATATATATAACAAAAACAAAGACATTTCATGTAAAAACTAATGCTTAGCAGCAGCCATGGGCGCCCCCATGTGGTCAAAATGGTACATTCGACTAGGAGGTTCATAGTCGACTACGGTTCTCCGAATCGAATCGTCGAATCAGCGAATATTGCAGCTCATCCCTACTAAAAACCCATCTTTTTAAAATTGCATATGCCCTTTGATTGTTTTATTCTGTCTTCTTTTGTTATCTTTACTTGTTTTAACGTCGTCATAATTTATCTTTTAATACCTATTGTAAACTGTAAGGTGTCCTTGAGTTTCAGAAAGGCGCCTATGAGATAAAATGTATTATTATTATTATTATTATTATTATTATTTTATTATTAAAAATCTGAAATCGAGCGGAAACAATGAGAACGTTGGGCTAAATGCAGCTTCTCCCTTGTGTGATGTAGGAGGGCAGCTCGGTGGGGAGGAGGGAGCGGTCGAGGAGCGTGCAGTCACCCCCGCACACTCTGAGAGAGGGAGATATGTGTGGATGGAAAAAGTGCTGGAAGCCACGCTGCAGGGAAAAGCCAGGAATGTGAGGAGTGTATGATGTGCAGCGGGGGAGAAGGCTTTGAAGGGTTGCCTTCACACACACACACACACACACACACACACACACACACACACACACACACACACACACACACACACACACACACACACACACACACACACGACTGGGTTTGGTGTTTGAGGGGTCCAAAAAAAGGGCTTAGTGCGTTTTTTTTCACAGATAAACAAGATTGTGACTCATTTCATGTTCAACTGGGAACAAGTGTGAGCAAAGAGATGCCGCAGGGTTTCTCCACCTCAACAATCAGAGGCATTATGCGTGTCGCCGGATTAAACAAAAGACAGCTTCAAGGCTCTGTGGAGTCACGGCTCGACACGATGCAGTGGTCACATCACATCTGGCTACTGTTATCACAGATTCCCAATAGTTTTCCTAAACAGTGTGGGAGGCTTTAACCGCACGGACACATTTTCTTGCCGGGTCAGGATTATTCAACAGCAGATGAGCTTTTAACACTGGCTTCCCTGGACTCTTGAAATTCTGAGGACAACAGCCCCCCTTTTTTTGAACCATTAAGGGGTCATCAGGCAGTTATTCATATGCATAACGACCCAAAGCCCATCCACCCCTCTGCCTTACAGGTGAAACGCTAGGTAAAAACTGAACTCAAAGGTAAATTCCCTGAAAATCAGCCTAATGCAATGCAGGAACAGACATTCTGCAATGAAAGTTTAGTGACATTGAACATACTTTCAGTGACTACAAATAAAATGAAACAGATATCTAGACATTCAGACAGAGTCCTCAAACTAATTTTACTCCAAACTGTGTCCGAAATACAGGTTTCCATAAGCGTCAACCTTTCCTGAACCTTCCGAATTATTTTTCAGGTTGGTGGTCTGTCGCCTGTCAGAGGTCAGCAAGTTAAAATCCTTCATAAGGAACAGATTTCATTTGTTCCTTATGGGGGGGGGGGTTCCCCATGCCCATCCAGGGGAGAACGTCTCGGGCGCTGGGCAGATACACCCAGGACAGGGCGCCAATCTATCGCTGGGCACACACTCATTCACACAAACACACTCTATATGGGGCAATTTGGAGAATTCAATTGACCTGATCCATGTTTTTGGACTGTGGGAGGAAACCGGAGAACCCGGAGGAAACCCATGTGGACACGGGGAGAACATGGAAACTCCACCCAGATGGGGATTCGAACCGGGAATCCCTAGCGCTGAGAGGAGAACGTGCTAACCACTAAGCCACCCAATATTAATTATAAATAAAATAATACTTGTGGCATGGGCGGCACGGTGGCTTAGTGGTTAGCATGTTCTCCTCTCGGTGCTCGGGATTCCCGGTTTGAATCCAATTCTGGGGGGAGTTTCCATGTTCTCCCCGTGTCCGCATGTCCTCCCACAGTCCAAAAACATGGATCAAGTCAATTGAGTTCTCCAAATTGCCCCATATAGAGTGTGTCTGTGTGAGTGAGTGTGTGTCCAGCGATGGATTGGCGCCCTGTCCTGGGTCTATCTGCCCAGCGCCCGAGACGTTCTCCCCTGGATGGACATGGGGAACCCAACCGCGACCCTAATAGAGGATAATGCGGAAGATGATGGATGGATGGATGAATACTTGTGGCTTAATGGTTAACATGTTCGACTGTAAGTGCTGGGGATCCAGGTTTGAATCCCAATCTGTGTGGAGTTTCCATGTTCTCCATGTCCAGGTGGGTTTCCTCCTACAGTTCAAAGACATGGATTCAAGGTGAATTGGCTGCTCTATATTGCCTCCATTGAAATTGGCCCTATGTGTGAATGAGTGTGCTCAGTGATGGATCGATGCCCTGTCCTGGGGGTATCTGCCGGGCCTGAAACGTTCTCCTCTGGATGGGCATGGGGAAGCCCCAGAACAATTAGTAGCAGCCAATTCACCCTGAAATCACCCGGAAAAATACAGCTGACATTTAAAACCAAGCGTGATCGGCTTTATTTCTCTGGCACGAGGAAATGCTAATTGCACTCACCCTGAGTATCTGATCTCCCTCCTCCAGACCCTCTTTAGCAGCGGGACTGTCGTCCAAAACTCCGGCCACAAAGATCCCCACGTCATTCCCACCTGCTAACCTCAAGCCCACACTATCCCCCTTCCGGAACTTCACCAGCTTCATACTAGGCCTTCAGAAACACAGATCCAGAATAGATACAGAATATAAACGTCATAAATTGTATTACAGCAGGTGGCATACATGAAAGGATGGCGTGAACCTCGTGAATGTTACCTAAGGATGCTGTCATCGTGGGCCGCGCTGGGCACAGGGGCATCAGATGGACTGACGGGGAGATCCACATCTGGTTGGCCAGGCTGAGCGTACACAGGCTTTGGCTCTGCACAAGAACAAATACATAAAGTTCTGGAGACTTAACAAATGAACAATATAAACCAGAAAAGAATTATACAAAAAACACGTGCTTGACCTGAGAAATAACTCAAACAATAATAACACAATCCACAAGAGGGCGCTGGTGCTGCGTCTCAATGACACTTTCAGATAATCTCACTCTGTTTCAGCTTTACAAGCCTTATAATGCAATTAGATGTAATTATTTATAATATATATATATATATTATAATATAATTACATATAATTATAATAATGCAGTTTTCTAAAAATGCAATGCAAACACTACATGTACCTTCAGACAGCATATACTGGATTTTAATTATAATAATAATAATAATTCATCCATTATCTTCAATGTGGTCGGGGGCGGGGGGTCGTTAGGGGGGTACCCATGCCTATCCAGGGGAGGGCGTTTTGGACGCTGGGCAGATACACCCTGGACAGAGGGCACCGATCTATCACTTAGCACACACTCACATACACAGATACATATAGGGGCAATTTAGAGAAGCCGATTTATCTTAAATGAGAGTCCAAAGGAGGCTCGCACAGCACTGAGAGGTGGACGCGCTAACCACTAATCCACCGTGCCCCAATAATAATAATAATAATAATCCATCCATCCATTATCTCCCGCTTTATCCTCTATTAGGGTCGCGGTGGGGTTCCCCATGCCCATCCAGGGGAGAACGTCTCGGGCGCTGGGCAGATAGACCCAGGACAGGGCGCCAATCCATTGCTGGGCACACACTCACTCACACAGACACACTCTATATGGGGCAATTTGGAGAACTCAATTGACTTGATCCATGTTTTTGGACTGTGGGAGGAAACCGGAGAACCCGGAGGAAACCCACGCGGACACGGGGAGAACCACTAACCACGCAGACATGGGGAGAACATGGAAACTCCACCCAGATGGGGATTCGAACATGGAATCCCTAGTGCTGAGAGGAGAACGTGCTAACCACTAAGCCACCATGCCGCCAATAATAATAATAATAATAATAATAATAATAATAAAACAATAATAATAATACAGTAATAATAATAATAATAATAATAATAATACAATAATAATAAAAAAAATAAATAAATAATAATAATACAATAATAATAATAATAATAATACAATAATAATAATAATAATAATAAATAAATAATAATAATAATAATAACAATAATAAGCTTGGAACCTGGGAGAGGAGGAATTTGCTTATCTGTCTCTTCAAGCTGTGCATCTTCCACCATCTTCACAGGACTGGACACAATAGGAGGCCTCGAAAGTCGCTCCTCATTTTGGCTCCTGTGGCTGAGAAATGAAAAACAAACATCAGATCCTTCATGCTGAAGCAGCTTCTCTAAGATTATTACATCAGAGGAACGTCTTTCTCCACTTAGCTGTTGTCTTTAAACTCTTAAACATGAACACATGACTCACACCTGCACCAGAACCACTGATCATGAATGATGATGCAGATGAAACCCATGATGCTGCTTCCAATGCCATTTATTAGTTTCGAGATAAAGACTAAAAAGCGAGGGCGGTTACGGTGTCTTAGTGGTTAGCATGTTCTCCTCTCAGCACTAGGGATTCCCGGTTCGAATCCCAATCTGGGTGGAGTTTCCATGTTCTCCCCGTGTCCGCGTGGGTTTCCTCCGGGTTCTCCGGTTTCCTCCCACAGTCCAAAAACATGGATCAAGTCAATTGAGTTCTCCAAATTGCCCCATATAGAGTTTGTCTGTGTGAGTGAGTGTGTCCAGCGATAGGTTGGCGTCCTGTCCTGGGTGTATCTGCCCAGCGCCCGAGACGTTCTCCCCTGGATGGGCATGGGGAACCCCCTCCATGACCCTAATAGAGGATAAAGCGTAAGAGAGCGTGAGGATAAAGCGTCAGGGTGTTGGGTTATCAATCTGAAGGTTGGTGGTGCAAATCCCAGGTCTGCTGAAGTTACCAGTGTGGGTTCTTGAGCAAGAACCTTAACCCTCATTGCTCCAAGGATGTTAAAATGAACCCTGTGAGTCACCGTGTCAGTCGCTTTGGATAAAAGCGTCTGATAAATGACCAAATGTAAATATAAGATAATGGATGGATGGACTATAAAAAAGCTACACTGGCAGGTAGAACGCCCAGGTTCTTCGGATGGAAAATAACATCTGTGATATGATATTGTCGGCTTGTAGACGAGCATGTGCCCAGCGGTCTGGAATGTCTTCAGAAGAGACATTCCTGCAGTTTGCAGACAGTGCTGACAGAAGTGATTCCAGCTCAGACTGGCAGCAGGTCGTTTGATTTAATATTAGGCTTTGAAACCGGACAGATTTCCACATCCATCCCTGCACAGAGAGCAAACAGGTCCTTTAGACCGTATTAGATTGTTCTCTTCTTCTGCTGCTCACAGCAAACTATTATAATTGCCCTCTAAACCTTGCACGAGCATCAGAAATAATAAAATCAATGAATGTTCTCTGCCTTATTCGGGATATTAGGAATGAACGTCCAAGGGGCTTAAGTGTAATTTTGAGTATATTGAGCTAAAATGAACAGGATTTAGAGGGAAAACAAAACTCACTACAGATGTGAAAGTCTAAACAAAGAATAATTTGATCCATCTGAGCGACACGCTGTTACCTTCTTCTTAAAATTAAATTATTGCTTTATTTATTTTATTTTATTTTTTGCACGTGTTCTGCTCTTTCTTGTGTAAATGAGTTCATTAAAAACCAACAAACTGAACTGGATTATGGGGAGAAGAATTATAATGCATTTGATAATCAGCTCACAAAAGCCCAAACAATTAATCCAGAATGTAAAGTTTATTTCTCTCATGTAAATATATATAAGCTAAACCAAATCCATATCTGATGAAACTACTGTAGTGATTCTTTTTATAATGCTTTCCTTAATTGTTTCTGAAAACCGTCATGACTGTAGGCTAAATATTGCAATTAATATAAATCCAATTAATTCATTCTGGAAACTTCAAAATATATAAAAACACATTTTATAGAGAATAAATCAAGTGTTTAATACAAAACAGAACTTAATTTTATATATATATATATACACAAAGTGGTATATATATTTTTTTACAAATAAAAAACTGATATATATATATAACCATATATATAATGATATATGTGTGTAATCTATCTATATACACACATAGCAAACAGCATCACACACACCAGTTAGGAAATTTTTTTTGAATAATTGGATATATTATATATCATAGAAATATATATATATATAGTAAATGCCAAGACAAGGCCGTCCACCTAAACTTACAGTGTGTGAGAACAAGGAGATCACTGATCAGAGACACGCAGCCAAGACATGGTATGATACTGGATGAATACATATATAGCATACAGCTGTATATGGGGGAAACATACATACATACATACACTTGCCACGTGCACTTTGGCACAAATGTGTTATGGAAGAGTGGCAAGGAGAAAGCCATTGTAAAAAGAAAACCATAAGAAGTCCCGTTTGCAGTTTGCCACAAGCCATGTTGAGGACACAGCAAAATGTGGAAAAGGTGCTTTGGTCAGACGAGACCAAAATATATTAATAAAAATTATGTTGGAAATTAACACTGCATACTCTGAAAACCTCCATCTGTAATATGTGGTGGCAGCACATTCACAAAGGCTTCTCTTCAGTGTGGATAATAAGTTGGATACAAGAATGATGGGAAGATATGGAGCCTAAAACTCACCCCAATCTTACAGCAAAATACTCTGTTATAGTAAAAGCATGGATATGAGAGGTTCCTTTATAAGTAAAGAATCTCATAATCGAAAACACTAACGTCACACTTGGTTCAAATTCTAGAACACATTTAAATTGAACTGTAAAGCCTGGCCAACCACTATTCATGTGTTTCAATTATTTTCTGTTAAGCCCCCCTAGTCAAAACTTTTTGCCCCCCCCCACTAAACCCCCCCCCATTGAGACAAAATGTGGCACCCCCTACCCACTACGTCAGTGATTCTCAGATCTCAAAACTATTTTTACAAACGCTCCCCATCCTGTAGTACTGAGCTTGTCTGTTTTGCATTATAATGTACGCCTCTTTTATACAGATGTTATAATGTTATTAACATAAAAAGAAAACAAAAAATTGAAGAAATATAGATCACATTTATTGAACACTCATTTTGCACTTTGTTTTTTAGTTTGCAACAAAAACGAATGAAATCCTCATTTTCAAACTGGAAACATTTTGTGAACTGACTGGCATTTGATACTGAAAAATGAAATGAAATAAAACCAATAAATATAATAAAGTTCAAATTCATGCAACTTCATTCAGGAGCCACAATGTATATACACTTTAACATACAAACAAAATTAACACATACAATATATATGTATATTTACTTTATATATTTTTTAATCAAAATAATAAGGAAACACACCACTACCCTTGGTCCTAACACGGTTTTTCATAACAGTAAGTTTTTTCTTGCCACTGCACAGCTTTTCTGCACTTTGGGATTTCATAAACTGTTAAAGCTTGCTTTACGTGACAATGTTATTGCAATTAAAAAAAACACAATTAATAAATCACTGTCGGGTTAAATAGATCTTTAAGTGGCTCCTTCATTTTTTCCTCCCACATTCACTCACAGTGTGGATAATAATGTGAATACAAGAATCACACTATATACCTAAAACTCACACCTCTTACAGCAAAATACATCTGTTGTAGTAAAAGCATGGATATGAGAGGTTCCTTTATAAGTAAAGTATCTCATAATCCAGGAAACACTAACGTCACACTTGGTTCAAATTCTGGAGAACACTAAGATTGAACCTGACTGTAAAGCCTGTTTGTTACCACTACACTCATTAATATCTTCTTAAACCCCCCCCCCCCCCACCCCGGGAAGAAGAAAACTTGTTTGCGCCCCCCCAGCCCCCCCAACACCGCACTGCACCCCACCCCCCCCCCCACCCCCATACATGACAAAATGGGATGAAAGAGTATTTTTACACACCCACTGTAGTATGATTTGTCTATAAATTTGCTTATAAGTACCCTCTTTTATAACAATGTTAAATTAACAAAAAAGAAAACAAAAAGGAAAGAAATATAGATCAATTTTAACAAAGAATCATTTTATTAACTTTGTTTTTTAGTTTGGGCACAGGAACGAATGAAATCCTTACATTAAACTGAAAATTTTTCGAACTGACTGGCATTTGATACTGAAAAATGAATGAAATAAAACCAATAAATAATAATAAATTCAAATTCATCAGCAACATTCATTCAGGAGCGGACAATTGATTAACACTTTAACCTACAAAACAAAATGAATACAACAATTTGTGCTGTTTTTTTTTAATTTTTTTAATCAAAATAATAAGGAAATCAGAACTAATGTCAACGTGCCCGTTCTGCAGCACAGTTTGATTTTTACTTTTCTGCAGTAGTTTCATAAAGCGTTATAATTGCTTGCTGTACGCGTCACGTTTTCGATTAAAAACTCAAGCGGTTGTCAGCGTGTCGGGCAGTAAGTGACTGTCATTTAACGCATGAAGCGCTGCCAACATTTAAAGTACACAGAGGGAGTATAAAGAGGTCTTTAACCTCAAAATAACACAAGCCTCGTTTTAAAACTTTCGAGAAAGACTTTTGTTGCTGCATTATCTTCGTGACTGTTAAATGTTTTCTCTTGAAGGTTTGTAATGCAAATCACTTGCTCTGTGACTTGTTATGCAGACAAAAGGAGTCAATGTGCTACAGCTAAAGGGTTTTAAACTAAAATAAACTACACTACGGAGCTCAAAACCACAAAGTTTCACCAATCTTATAATGACAGCAAAGCACAGGGTCTATTGTTGCTACAACAAAGTACTTACAATAACAAGAATCGGCGTAGAATGGAGCCTGTGTGCCTGCAGTGAGATATGAGCCATTATGTTATCAGCGGGAGGAGCTGAGCCACTGCTGCAATTTCAGACAGGTTCCGTTGACAGAAATGTACCATTAAAAACTCATTTAAGTCGCTTGGCTCATTTGGGATGAAGCGGGAGGCTAAATACAGGGAAGGACAACTCACAAGTCCATTGCAGAGCGGGAACATATTAACACTTACACACAGACATTCACACCTAGGGGCAATTCAGCATTTTCACTCGCCCTCACTAACATGACTTTGCACTGTGGAATACATATTTATTTTCCCCTCATAAAGATGTGCTCTGTTCTGTGCTAAATTTGCACATATAGTCCCAGCAGACTGACTGAGCAGTTTATATAAAGCTCTTATGACACCGGTACCACCCATCCATTTTATCTCCCGCTTTATCCTCTATTACGGTCATGGGGGGGTTCCCCATGCCCATCCAGGGGAGAACGTTTCGGGTGCTGGGCAGATACACCCAGGACAGGACGCCAATCTATCGCTGGGCACACACTCACTCACACAGACACACTCTATATGGGGCAATTTGGAGAATTCAATTGACTTGATCCATATTTTTGGACTGTGGGAGGAAACCGGAGAACCCGGAGGAAACCCACGCGGACACGGGGAGAGCATGGAAACTCCACCCAGATGGGGATTTGAACCGGGAATCCCTAGTGCTGAGAGGAGAACGTGCCAACCACTAAGCCACCGTGCCACCCACACAGGTACTAACTTGTAATAAAATACTTTAAGCCTTTATTCTCAATAGCATGCATCTTTAACACCGTGGGTGCAATCTAGATATAGTACAAGGCAAAAGTTTGTACCCCCCCTCCTTTGCTACATTATCTATCTCCTCCAGTTACCATATAGATGGACATTGTAGTTTTACAATTACAGACTGTAGAACATCTGTGTTCTTTGTTGTTGTTAGTCCCCCTGTTGGTTCTCTGTTGGTCAGGACTATCACAGAACAGGTATCATTTGGGTGGTGGATTGTTTATAGTCAGTTCTGCAGTGACACTGATGCAGTGAGGGGGTTTTAGTGCAGCAGTGCTGCTGTAGTTTCATTTAAACATCTCAGTGACACTGCTGGGATAGGACTAATGCAGCAACCAAATAATCCCTGCTCTGTGGTGATACTATTAGGGTTCTGACCATTAAAGAACAGAGCACACGGTATGTACTGTAGTCCACAAACAGATGGACTACAGTCCGTAAGTACAATGTCCATCTTTACTGTAAGTGGAACTGAGAACATGGACAATAAGTCGAGCAAAAAGGAGGTGTGTCCAAACTTTTGACTGGCACTCTAAGCTCAGCATACATTATAATAACCTGATTTCAGCTATGGATATTTTATAAATTTAAAATATATCTTGGGCGGCACGGTGGCTTAGTGGTTAGCATGTTCTCCTTTCGGCACTGGGGATTCCCGCTTCGAATCTCAATCTGGGTGGAGTTTCCATGTTCCCCCCGTGTCCACGTGGGTTTCCTCCGGCTTCTCCGCTTTCCACCCACAGTCCAAAAACATGGATCAAGTCAATTGAATTCTCAAAATTGCCCCATATAGAGTGTGTTTGGGTGAGTGAGTGTGTGCCCAGCGATGGAGTGGCGCCCTGTCCTGGGTGTATCTGCCCAGCGCCCGAGACGTTCTCCCCTGTATGGGTATGGGGAACCCCACCGCGACCCTAATAGAGGATAAAGGGGAAGATAATGGATGGATGGATAAAATTAGGGGTGAGCTGCAATATTCGCTGATTCGACGATTCGATTCGGAGAACCGTAGTCGACTATGAACCTCATAGTCGAATGTACCATTTTGACCACATGGGGGCGCCCATGGCTGCTGCTAAGCATTAGTTTTTACATGAAATGTCTTTGTTTTCGTTATATATATAGCCTTTTGTCAAATAAAATCATCCTAATTTCTAGAAAAAAAAAAAAAAAAAAAAAAAAAAAAAAAAAAAAAAGGTTTTCTTTTGTTAGAAAAACAAGTAAAATATAAAAAAAATATATATTTTTTTAAAACTACGCCCTTAGCGCCATCTTGTGGTGAAATTTTAACTGATTCGACTATCAGTCGACTATAGGGAAAATCTGACAAATCAGATTCGACTAGGAAAATCTTTAGTTGAATACACCCCTAGATACAATATATATTTATATTATAAATATAATTGTAATTCTGGGTTTTGTGTTATTTATACAGATGTACATTGAAATAATGAAGTCAATAAATCAGGTTCCATTCTTTGGCATCAGGAAACAAACACACTGTTAATTACTGCTCACCTGTCACATGCTTGACCGAATTTACCAAACAGATGTGGTCAGCGAGGTCAAATATGACCGGTATGTTTATTTCTAAATGAACTCCACCCCAAGTTTCCATCGAATCAAGAAAGATGTGCTAAAAACAATGATTCAACGCCAGCCCTATTTTCTTTTGGCTCCCAGTTCCCAATAATTCCACTTCAGAACGTTTTACACATGTTCTAATTCTTATTCACATGAATGCAGTAACTGCTGTGTGCAGCCATGGAGGAAAGAGGTCAGAACATGAGCAGCAAAGTCAACCAATTGGAAGAGTTCATCTGCCCATCGGCAGAACAATGTGCTCCTGCCTGACCTTTTTAACCCGGCTAGTTAAAGCAATTGTTCCACAGCAGGGACCTCAAAAGCTATAAATAGCATCCTGGGACAGACCAACTCATCTGACCCGCCAAAGTACCGTATTTTCCGGACTATAAGGCGCACCTAAAAGCCAAAAATTTTCCCAGAAATCCGACGTGTGCCTTATAATCCGGTGCGCCTTATACGTGTATTGAGTTCCAAAATCTATAAAAGTATTGTTGTGCGACCGGGTGCTTTTTTCCACACATCGCCGCCCTGCTGGTCTGTGACTCCATGCGCGCTCATCTCACAGAAAAGCCGAGTGAAGAGAATTAATTGGGAGCTCGCCGTCATTCCGGGAGGATTAAATAAAGAACTCCGACCGCTGGACATTGGCGTAAACGGGGCGTTTAAAGTAAAGTTGCGGGCGGCTTGGGAGCGATGGATGATAGACGGGGGAGAACGTTTCGGACGCTGGGCAGATACAACCAGGACAGGGCGCCAATCCATCGCTGGGTACACACTCACACAGACACACTCTATATGGGGCAATTTGGAGAATTCAATTGACTTGATCCATGTTTTTGGACTGTGAAAGGAAACCGGAGAACCCGGAGGAAACCCAAGCAGACACGGGGAGAACATGGAATGTTATATTCATTCATTCATTATCTTCTGCTTTATCCTATATTAGGGTAGCGGTGGGGTTCCCCATGCCCATCCAGGGGAGAACGTTTCGGGCGCTTGGTTGATACACCCAGGACAGGACGCCAATCTATCACTGGGCACACACTCACTCACACAGACACACTCTATATGGGGCAATTTGGAGAATTCAATTGACTTGATCCATGTTTTTGGATTGTGGAAGGAAACCGGAGAACCCGGAGGAAACCCACGAGGACACGGGGAGAACATGGAAACTCCACCCAGATGGGGATTCGAACCGGGAATCCCTAGCGCTGAGAGGAGAACATGCTAACCACTAAGCTACCCAATCAGGAACCCACGAAAATAGAATATGGATGTAGAATGTTTATAAGAAAACCTCTCAGATCTCTTCAGTAACTCTTATCATGAAGCTTTCTCTCTTACCTTCCATTACTGATCTGTTGAGGAGACTGGTGAGAGATGTCTGATAGATCGGAGCGTTTGTCCGGTGACAGTCGACTGACCTGCAGTTGCTCATGGGAATGATCTGAGGTCAGGGAATGGATCTCGGAAATATCTGTGAAGACAAAACAATGAATAGTCATTTACTGATTTAGTCATTTATTCTGAGGACACACACACACAT
Source organism: Corydoras sp. C115 (assembly GCA_019802505.1). Taxonomy (NCBI): domain Eukaryota; kingdom Metazoa; phylum Chordata; class Actinopteri; order Siluriformes; family Callichthyidae; genus Corydoras; species Corydoras sp. C115. The sequence continues at coordinate 1,395,636 of JAFMOC010000037.1, read as the reverse complement.
GGACACACACACACACACATGGGGACACACACACACACACGGACACACACACACACACGGACACACACACACACACGGACACACACACACACACACGGACACACACACACACACGGACACACACACACACACGGACACACACACACACACACACACACACACACACAGACAGACAGACAGACAGACACACACACACACAGACAGACAGACAGACATACACACACACACACACACACACACAGACAAACAGACAGACAGTCAGACAGACACACAGACAGACAGTCAGACAGACACACAGACAGACAGACAGACAGACACACAGACGGACAGACAGACAGACACACAGACAGACAGTCAGACAGACACACAGACGGACAGACAGACAGACACACAGACAGACAGTCAGACAGACACACAGACAGACACACAGACAGACAGTCAGACAGACACACAGACAGACAGTCAGACAGACACACAGACGGACAGACACACAGACACACAGACAGACAGTCAGACAGACAGACAGACACACAGACAGACAGTCAGACAGACGGACAGACAGACACACACACAGACAGACAGTCAGACAGACACACAGACAGACAGTCAGACAGACACACAGACGGACAGACACACAGACGGACAGACACACAGACGGACAGACACACAGACGGACAGACACACAGACGGACAGACACACAGACAGACAGACAGACACACAGACAGACAGTCAGACAGACAGACAGTCAGACAGACAGACAGACAGACACACAGACGGACAGACAGACAGACAGACAGACAGACCGACAGACAGACACATAAACAGACAGACAGACACACAGACAGACAGACAGACACACAGACAGACACACAATGTTGATTTGCAACATGCCATTTATATCAAACAATAACAGACATTATTCTTTATTTGAATTATTAATCAAATAAATGAATTATTAATTAAATTTATTGATTTAGTCATTTATTCTGTGTGTGTGAGTGTGTGCCCAGCGATAGATTGGCGCCCTGTCCTGGGTGTATCTGCCCAGCGCCCGAAACGTTCTTCCCTGGATGGGCATGGGGAACCCCACCGCGACCCTAATAGAGGATAAATATTAATAAAAATATTTAAAAATATTATTAATTGTTTAAATGTTTGGACTTTGGAGGGTACAAAGTATAACAATCACCTAACTCACGAGGTTGGGTGGTTGGGAGCTGGATTTGGAAGTGAGTGTGATCTGTAGGAATGAGGGGGGTGGGGTTCCCCATGCCCATCCAGGGGAGAACGTTTCAGGCGCTGGGCAGATACACCCAGGACAGGGCGCCAATCTATCGTTGGGCACACACTCCCTCACACAGACATACACACTCTACATGGGGCAATTTGGAGAACTCAATTGGACTATGGAAGGAAACCGGAGAACCCGGAGGAAACCCACGTGGACACAGGGAGAACATGGAAACTCCACCCAGATTGGGATTCGAACCGGGAATCCCTAGAGCTGAGAGGAGAACATGCTAACCACTAAGCCGCCGTGGGATTATTGTGCTTAAATAAATCACCTTTAAAAGACTTATTCTGAGTAAAGCATCATTTTGTGGAACATCAGGAAATTTGAGTTTGGACGGCATAACGTCTGGGTGCTCTGAACGCTGCTCTACGTAAACAAGCCGCTCACCGTCTCGGTCCGAGGTGCCGGAGGGAATGCTGTCGTCTACATCAGGAATGTTCAAGAGCGTCGCTCTCTCGTCTCGCTGCACCACCATCTTCAGTTTGCCTTTCGAGCGTTCAATCAGCTTCTTGGCGTCTGTAAGGGACAAGTTCTCCGTCACCGTGCCGTTAATCTGGATGGACGAGGGGGAAAGAGAGAGGGGTTCAGGTGAGAGAGCAATGGAACAAATAAGAGAACCCGAGAGACATGTTCATGTTGATACAATCTGCTGAACGTTTGAATTAAAAAATGAATCGGAAGGTTATAATTATGTTCTCTGTGTGTTCTCAGGTTCCTCCACCATCGAGCTTCTGAGGTTCTCAGGTCAATACCTTCAGGACGACATCTCCTTCCTGAATGTTCCCATCACGAGCTGCCAGGCTTTCCGGTGTGATGTCCTTGACAAAGATGTGGCTGGCCAGACGCAGACCGTATTCTGGAAGCAGTGTGATACACACACACACACACGGACACACACACACGGACACACACACACGGACACACACACACGGACACACACACACGGACACACACACACAGACAGACAGACAGACACACACAGACACACACACAGATAGACAGACACACAGACGGAGACAGACAGACACACAGATAGACAGACAGACAGATAGACAGACACACACACACACACACACACAGACACAGATACACACACAGACAGACAGACAGACAGACAGACACACACACAGACACACACACACAGACAGACAGAAACACACACAATGTTGATTTGCAACATGCCATTTACATCAAACAATAACAGACATTATTCTTTATTTGGGGCGGCATGGTGGCTTAGTGTTTAGCATGTTCTCCTTCTGCATTTGATATTTATGACCCTTTGGCCATGCGATGCTGAAGACTACACTGCACACTACATCCACCGGTTATGAGGTTCTGTGTTCTTTATATTTACATTTAACATATTTATATTTACATATGTTATATTTACGGCAGCACGGTGGCTTAGTGGTTAGCATGTTCTCCTCTCAGCACTAGGGATTCCCGGTTCGAATCCCCATCTGGGTGGAGTTTCCATGTTCTCCCCATGTCCACGTGGGTTTCCTCCGTGTTCTCCGGTTTCCTCCCACAGTCCAAAAACATGGATCAAGGTCAGTTGAATTCTCCAAATTGCCCCATATACAGTGTGTCTGTGTGAGTGAGTGTGTGCCCAGCGATAGATTGGCGCCCTGTCCTGGGTGTATTTGCGCAGCGCCCGAAACGTTCCCCCCTGGATGGGCATGAGGAACCCCCCCGCGACCCTAATGTAGGATAAAGCGGAAGATAATGGATGAATGGAATTGAATTCTCCAAATTGCCCCATATAGATCGTCTGTTTGCCCCATATAGATAGTTTACAGATAGTTTGCCCCATATAGATATAGTTTTTGTGTCTGTGTGAGTGAGTGTGAACCCAGTGATAGATTGGCGCCCTGTCCTGGGTGTATCTGCCCAGCGCCCGAAACGTTCTCCCCTGGATGGACATGGGACCCCCCCCCCCCGCGACCCTAATTGAGGATACAGTGGAAGATAATGGATGGATTCTTTATTAGGAGTCTATAGAGGAACTTGATTTCGGAGAACTCCTCAGTGAGGTTCTTACCTTCACTCTTGCGAGACTTCACTAGCGTGACTTTAGAAGGACGGGGCTGACCGGCAGACGTAACGGAACGTCTGTCGGACCGCGGCGAGGCACTTTGTTCCCTCCGTCCCATACTGCCACTTCTTTCGTTGCGTCTGCTCGAGCCGGCGCTCGCCCCTGCCCCTGCCCCTGCCCCAGGACCTGCGTATTCCTCGACCTCCGAGTCTTCCTCGCGCTCGGACATCGTTTCCCGGTCACCCAGCCGCGCGACCGGGATCTGGACCTTCCGCTTACGCCGAACAGTCTACAATCAGATGCATTCATTATATTTAACTGACTAACTGCAATGACTGACTGCAACACACCCCATAAAATAAATAAAATTAGATGTTTTAAAGTCTCGATGTGTAAAGGATGGTAGGAACTTACAATTTTGGCATTCTTGCCGCTCTTTCTTAGTTGCTGGACGGCGTAGGCGTGCTCCACGTTATCCATGGACACGGCGTTGACCATCACCACCCGGTCATTCTCACTGATGAGCAAACAAAAGCAGGAGATGTATTATATTAAACCAGTCCTTCTCAATTAGTAGGGTGTGCAGTGCCTGGGGAAGGGGCATAACATGAAGTGAAGTTTGAAAGCTTTCTGTAGTGACTTACTGTAGAAGGCCCTCAGCGGGCCCGCCTTTGAGAACATCGGAGATAACAATGGAGGTCTCTCCACTCTGAAAATGAGGGTTGTCTCGACCTCCTGAAATAGCGATCCCAAATCCAAAGCCTGGAGCCTACAGACAGACAGCATATAAAGCTTGTATAAGACTATGCACCAGTTAAAATAACAAATCAAGTAATCACATGTTATAGTTTTTATTCATTCATTCATTCATTCATTATCTTCCACTTTATCCTATATAAGGGTCACAGGGGGGTTCCCCATGCCCATCCAGGGGAGAACGTTTCGGGCACTGGGCAGATAGACCCATATTCTGGGTAGATACACCCGTATTAGGGTTCTCCCCATGCCCATCCAGGGGAGAACGTCTCGGGCGCTGGGCAGATACACCCAGGACTGGACGCCATTCTATCGCTGGGCACACACTCACTCTATATGGGGCAATTTGGAGAACTCAATTGACCTGATCCATGTTTTTGGACTGTGGGAAGAAACCGGAGAACCCGGAGGAAACCCACGCAGACACGGGGAGAACATGGAAACTCCACCCAGATGGGGATTCAAACCGGGAATCCCTAGCGCGGAGAGGCGAACATGCAAAACACTAAGCCACCATGCCACCTTAATTCAAACATTCATTCATTCATTATCTTCCGCATTATCCTCTATTAGGGTCGTGGTGGGGTTCCCCATGCCCATTCAGAGGAGAACGTCTCGGGCGCTGGGCAGATAGACCCAGGAAAGGGCGCCAATCTATCACTGGACACACACTCACTGACACAAACACACTCTATATGGGGCAATTTGGAGAACTCAATTGACTTAATCCATGTTTTTGGACTGTGGGAGGAAACCGGAGAACCCGGAGGAAACCCACGCGGACACGGGGAGAACATGGAAACTCCACCCAGATGGGGATTCGAACCGGGAATCTCTAGTGCTGAGAGGAGAACGTGCCAACCACTAAGCCACCGTGCCGCCCTAATGGTCTGATCTTTAACATACATTTACATTATTAATTTATTACATTGATTATGTTTTATAAACAACTAAAAAAAACGTACGGTGTGTAAAACTAATGATGTAAAGAAAATCAGAATGAAAGACACTTGTTTTTATAACATGTTTATAACACTGACCGTGACTGCTGACCGTAAGCTACTACAAAATACTACTACCTGAGCTTTTGGGGCTGATGCAACAGAGCATTAAGCACACTTTACACACACACACACACACACACACACACACACACACACACCACACACACACACACACACACTCTGTACAGTGGGTTCCTGGTACTGATTAACAATCTCACAGTTTGTCAGGGCTGAGTAATTCTGTGACTATACGCCATTACAAGCATGAGGTCAGAGAAAACACATGCAGGTCACTTACTCTCTGTGTGTGTGTGTGTGTGTGTGTGTGTGTGTGTGTGTGTGTTCAAATAAGGCACCAAATTAGCAGAGAAAAACAATAACATGCCTTTAAATAAATAATTATCCATCCATTATCTTCCACTTTATCCTCTATTAGGGTCGCGGAGGGGGGGGGGGGTTCCCCATGCCCATCCAGGGGAGAACGTTTCGGGCGCTGGGCAGATACACCCAGGACAGCGCTAGGGATTCCCGGTTCGAATCCCCATCTGGGTGGAGTTTCCATGTTCTCCCCGTGTCCACATGGGTTTCCTCCGGGTTCTCCGGTTTCCTCCCACAGTCCCAAAACATGGATCAAGGTAAAGTTCTCCAAATTGCCCCATATAGAGTGTGTCTGTGTGAGTGAATGTGTGCCCAGAGATAGATTGGTGCCCTGTCCTGGGTGTATCTGCCCAGCGCCCAAAACGTTCCCCCCTGGATTGGCATGGGGAACCCCCCCACGTCCCTAATGTAGGATAAAGAGGAAGATGATGGATGGATGAATGGAATTGAATTCTCCAAATTGCCCCATATCGATGGTCAGTTGGTCTGGGCATGGGGAACATGCATGAGGTCAGAGAAAACACATGCAGGTCACTTACTCTATGTGTGTGTGTGTGTGTGTGTGTGTGTGTGTGTGGTGTCTGTGTGTGTTCAAATAAGGCACCAAATGAACAGAGAAAAACAATAACACATGGTTTTAAATAAATAAAAACCCTGTTATATCTTTTATTAAGCAATAAGCTCATGTTGATCAGCATGTTGCCAACTACAGCTCTTTCATTAACAGATGTGAAGCAGCTTTAGTCTTTCCCACCAACCCGCTGCAGATTTCTGTGTTCAGTGTGGAGCATCAGCACTTACACACCCTGCACCCTCAACCACAATCTGTCAGCACCTCAGCATGTCAACTAGATCTATAGACCAAGCTGAGCTGTGTCTCTATGTGTGGAAGAGAGAGACGGAGACACTCAGAGTGTGAGAGAGACTATATCTCATGCACTGATACGTGACGTGAATCGGTCAGAGGTGTGCATTATCATCGATAACGTCACAGCTGGACAACCGGCTCAGCCAATCGGATTTAAGGAGCGCAACGTACTCAGACAGGACCACGCTGATGTGGGTGGATGGAGTAAAGAAATAAAAGACAGAAATAAAATTAGAAACCGTTCTGCACTCACTCGGTGTAGAGTCACTGTGTGCTGCTCCCATATAACCGTTTCCTCCATCGCTGCACTCTGCAAAGAAAAAAATCAGAAAAGACACACAATGTCAGAAACACAGCTTTTCAGAGGAAGACAACCGAAAAGGTCTTATGAATCAGAATGTAAATAATGTATTCATCCATTATCTCCCACTTTATCCTCTATTAGGGTCGCGGGGGGGGTTCCCCATGCCCATCCAGGGGAGAACGTCTCAGGCGCTGGGCAGATACACCCAGGACAGGGCGGTAAATAATTTATTGCCAAATAAATAAGTATGATGGATTTAAGGGCAGCATGGTGGCTTAGTGGTTGGCATGTTCTCCTCTCAGCACTAGGGATTCCCGGTTCGAATCCCAATCTGGGTGGAGTTTCCATGTTCTCCCCGTGTCCGTGTGGATTTCCTCGGGGTTCTCCGGTTTACTCCCAAAAACATGGATCAGGTCAATTGAATTCCCCAAATTGCCCCATTTAGAGTGTGTGTGTGAGTGAGTGTGTGCCCAGCGATAGATTGGAGCCCTGTCCTGGGTGTATCTGCCCAGCGCCCGAAACGTTCTCCCCTGGATGGGCATGGGGAACCCCCCCCCACGACCCTTATAGAGGACAAAGTGGAAGATAATGGATGGACTCCCACAGTCCAAAAAACATGGATCAAGTCAATTGAAATCTCCAAATTGCCCCATATAGAGTGTGTCTGTGTGAGTGAGTGTATGCCCAGCGATGAATTGGCATCCTGTCCTGGGTGTATCTGCCCAGCGCCCGAAACATTCTACCCTGGATGGGCATGGGGAACCCCCCTCTGAGACCCTAATAGAGGATAAAGCAGAAGATAATGGATGGATGATGGATTTATAGACAACCCTCATGGTTATCAGAATGAGATGAGGTCAAAGGTAATACATGCTAATTGCAAAACTATAGATGTGTGTGTGTGTGGGTGTGTGTGTGTGTGTGTGTGTGTGTGTGTGTGTGTATTAGACTGAAGACCTGCTCCGCATGTCCCCTAGCATTTTTGCTCATCAGCTTTAACAACCCCTACAATCCCACAGTCACTATTTTAAAAACAAATGGCGATGTTTCGTGCTTTATGGACGATCATGTGATGAGCTCGCTCTGTCTGGCAGTGGGCAGTGGGTCTGAACACAAGGTGAGGATCAGAAAGACCGGATTTAATGAGTTTGGTGTACAGGATCTCCGGAGGCCTGCACAAGGTCTTAACCTTAAAGCCACCTTCAGAATAAATTCAAATATTGAGTTGGAGCCGGGTCAGCTCATCTATTATTAGAGCCTGACCTCCCAGACACACATATCCCCAAAGATATAGAGTGAACTTATTGAAACCAGTTTTAAAAGAATAAAGAGCATTTTGAGCTCCACAGGCCGGTAAGGAGAGTTCCCCAGTAGGGCTGTATTCAACTACAAATTTTCGTAGTCGAATCTGATTCGTCAGATTTTCCCTAAAGTCGACTGATAGTCGAATCCGTTAAAATTTCACTACGTAGTTTTTAAAAAAGTTTTTTTTTATATATATATATATTTTACTTGTTTTTCTAACAAAAGAAAACCTTTTTTTTTGTTTTTCTTTTTTCTTTTTCTAGAAATTAGGATGATTTTATTTGACAAAAGGCTATATATATAACGAAAACAAGACATTTCATGTAGCGTAGTTTTTAAAAAAGTTTTTTTTTATATATATATATTTCACTTGTTTTTCTAACAAAAGAAAACCTTTTTTTTTGTTTTTGTTTTTTCTTTTTTTTTTTCTAGAAATTAGGATGATTTTATTTGACAAAAGGCTATATATGTAACGAAAACAAAGACATTTCATGTAAAAACTAATGCTTAGCAGCAGCCATGGGCACCCCCATGTGGTCAAAATGGTACATTCGACTATGAGGTTCATAGTCGACTACGGTTCTCCGAATCGAATCGTCGAATATTGCAGCTCACCCCTATTCCCCAGGCTTCAGTGGTTTTGATTACAGTGCTGGTAAGGTCCAGCAAAAAGGTACGAGAGGGCACGTGTTACTGCGAAGAAATCACGGGAAAGAGGTGCTAAAGGGTACGATAAACTGAGCCTCCGCAATGTAATCTAGTCCGGGTTTCAAGGTGAACACTGATCGCCAAGTAACAGGATTTACTATTTACAGAACAGTCAAAGACTGCCATCTAGTGACCAAATAACAGAACACTGTTCATGAAAAAAAGATTGACTCACTGTTTATATTAATCTGTGCTTCATTATATATACTTTTCCAACAGACATTTCCGAATAACTCACAGCTGCTATATTTTAATTTTAATTTAAAAAATTTATTGCTATTATATTTTTATACTTACGTCTTTATTATACACTGCTATATTCATTTTTTAATTAATCTAATGTAATTAAGGCGGCACGGTGGCTTAGTGGTTAGCACGTTCGCCTCTCGGCGCTAGGGATTCCCGGTTCGAATCCCCATCTGGGTGGAGTTTCCATGTTCTCCCCGTGTCCGCGTGGGTTTCCTCCGGGTTCTCCGGTTTCCTCCCACAGTCCAAACACATCAAGTCAATTGAATTCTCCAAATTGCCCCATATAGAGTGTGTTTGTGTGAGTGAGTGTGTGTCCAGTGATAGATAGGCGTCCTAGCCTGGGTCTATCTGCCCAGCGCCCGAAACGTTCTCCCCTGGATGGGCATGGGGAACCCCCCCGCGACCCGAACAGAGGGTAAAGTGGGCTTTTTAACACAATTTCGTTTACATTTCATGTACCATGTCACGTAAATTACCATAAATTCTCTTTGAATCTTTGAAAATAATGTATTGTATTTCACGAACTGATACGAATGTGAAGCACTCAGAGGTGTGTATTATTCTCAATAATGTTACGGCTGGACAAACGGCTCCGCCAATCAGATTTAAGGACTTAAAACTACCCCTTTTATAATAAGCAATAATTCAAACCCTAAAGCTGTTCTATGAATTACTGCATAGCTATCAATTCAACTCATGCTCTGATGTTAATGAAGCCAAAATAAAGATTTATTAGTTTCAAAATCTGGACCAGTTCTGTTTATTGGGATGAAATACAGTGCTACCTGGCTTTAGCCATCTGGGAGACAATCATTGTTCCGTGCAGGGATCCACACTACGCTTTAGTAAATTGGAAACTGTCCCACTGTATATAAGGTTCATTACAATCTGTGGTTTCAGGAATCCAGTGGGAGATCTTGGAACATATCCTCTGTAATTAAATGAAGACTACTGTAGATAGAGATGTTCACGAGGCCAACACAGTCACTTTGTTAAAGTATAAAATGGAGAGAAATCAGATGTTCATTGTGTCATATTAAATAAAAATAAACTAATGAATATGAAGTCAATCAAAAACGCACATTTTATACATTACACTTAAAAAATCCATTCATTATCTCCCGCTTTATCCTCTATTAGGGTCGCGGGGGGGGGGGGGGGGGGGGGGGGTTCCCCATGCCCATCCAGGGGAGAACGTTTCAGGCGTTGGGCAGATACACCCAGGACAGGGCGCCAATCTATTGCTGGGCACACACTCACTCACACATACACACTCTATATGGGGCAATTTGGAGAATTCAATTGACTTGATCCATGTTTTTTGGACTGTGGGAGGAAACCGGAGAACCCGGAGGAGACCCACATGGACACGGGGAGAACATGGAAACTACACCCAGATTGGGATTCGAACCGGGAATCTCTAGTGCTGAGAGGAGAACATGCTAACCACTAAGCCACAGTGCCGCCCCAGTTCAAAAATGGAATCTAGAAACAGTTGTCTCTGTGATGAATTCAGCAGAAGCTGAGTCAGGGCTTCCTCTGTACTGCATCCAAGCACATTGTAGTCTTTGCCCAAGAATAAAGAGAACGTAGTGTTCATGAGTCAACACGGATTAAGCAGATTACAACAGGTAGCAAAGTCAGTACCGCAAGCTTTAGAACCCAACACGCCCTGCATGTGTTCATCAGTACGAGTTCTGTTTATAAACATATTAATGGAGAAAGGGCGGCACGGTGGTTTAGTGGTTAGCACGTTCTCCTCTCAGTGCTAGGGATTCCCGGTTCGAATCCCAATCTGGGTGGAGTTTCCATGTTCTCCCCGTGTCTGCGGAGTTCTCCGCACCCCCTCTGGGGGGCGCGCCCCACTATTTGAGAAGCACTGATTTAAACTAAAAGGACATTACGACGGGGCGGCACGGTGGCTTAGTGGTTAGCACGTTCACCTCTCAGCGCTAGGGATTCCCGGTTCGAATCCCCATCTGGGTGGAGTTTCCATGTTCTCCCCGTGTCCGCGTGGGTTTCCTCCGGGTTCTCCGGTTTCCTCCCACAGTCCAAAAACATGGATTAAGTTAAATGAGTTCTCTAAATTGCCCCATATAGAGTGTGTCTGTGTGAGTGAGTGTGTGCCCAGCGATGGATTGGCGCCCTGTCCTGGGTGTGTCTGCCCAGCGCCCGAAACGTTCTCCTCTGGATGGGCATGGGGAACCCCACCGCGACCCTGATAGAGGATAAAGCAGGAGATAATGAATGAATGAATGAAAGGACATTACGACAGCCAACAAGCCAGAGATAGACGCTGTTGTTACACAAATGCTAACTAAATTACACCAGAGCGACTTAAGACTATAAAACCTGTAAAAGCCAAGGTCTCTACAGACACACCGGATAAAAGAGCCTCAGATCAGACCTACATTCCATCGCTTAACTTACTTCACACCGTTTTTTTTTTTAAATTAAAGCTCTGTGGCCAGCACGTTGGGACCGCTTCCAACAAGAAACACAAAACCCGCAACTGTTCATCTGCATCTGACCTTGTAATCTCCTAACTAGCAGCTTCTGAGGTGAGGATCCGTGTAATTAAAACCTTATTTAGTAAGCCATCCTTTTAATTGTGAACTGAATATTAAAATCGATATTAAATTCTAACTAGAAACAGAAGCGAATACCAGCTCAGTTCATGCAGGAGGTTATAAACAATGAGGCTGTTGATGCAGCTGAACAGTAGTGTGTATTTTTATGTTCAGGCCCGAGAGCCAAGGCCTCATCCATAAACAGAATGTGACCCCGTAGTCAGAGGTCAGGTGGGGGAGTCCAACTTCAAACCAGAACTGTGATCTCTCACTGAACAGCCGATGTATTATATCCAGTTATAACCAGTTACAGCTGCACGATGGAGATGGTGACGAAAATGCTCAAAATGGCAGGTAATCCTGATTTATTATTCATTATTCATTATCTTCCGCTTTATCCTCTATTAGGGTCCCGGTGGGGTTCTCCATGCCCATCCAGGGGAGAACGTCTCGGGCGGCGGGCAGATACACCCAGGACAGGGCGCCAATCTATCACTGGGCACACACTCACTCACACAAACACACTCTATATGGGGCAATTTGGAGAACTCAATTGACTTGATCCATGTTTTTGGACTGTGGGAGGATCCATCTTTTTGGACTTGGTGGTTTAGTGGTTAGCACATTCGCCTCTCAGCTCTAGGGATTCCCTGTTCGAATCCCCATCTGGGTGGAGTTTCCATGTTCTCCCCGTGTCCGCGTGGGTTTCCTCCGGGTTCTCCGGTTTCCTCCCCCAGTCCAAAAACATGGATCAAGTCAATTGAATTCTCAAAATTGCCCCATATAGAGTGTGTCTGTGTGAGTGAGTGTGTGCCCAGCGATGGATTGGCGCCCTGTCCTGGGTGTATCTGCCCAGCGCCCAAGACGTTCTCCCCTGGATGGGCATGGGGAACCCCACCACGACCCTAATAGAGGATAAAGCGGGAGATAATGGATGAATTATTATTATTATTATTATTATTATATGAATAATAGGGCGGCTCGGTGGCTTAATGGTTAGCAAGTTTGCCTCTCAGTTCGCTCTCAGATTCCCGGTTCGAACCCCAATCTGGGTGGAGTTTCCATGTTCTCCCCGTGTCCGCGTGGGTTTCCTCCGGGTTCTCAGGTTTCCTCCCACAGTCCAAAAACATGGATCAAGTCAATTGAGTTCTCCAAATTGCCCCATATAGAGTGTGTTTGTATGTGTGAGTGAGTGTGTGCCCAGTGACAGATAGATCCTGGGTCTATCTGCCCAGAGCCCGAGGCGCTCTCCCCTGGATGGGCATGGGGAACCCCACCGCGACCCTAATAGAGGATAAAGCGGAAGATATGGATGGATGGATGGATGGATGAATAATAGGGTGGCACTGTGTCTTAGTGTTTAGGACATGTGCCTCTCAGTTCGCTCTCAGAATCTGGATGAAGGTTCCATGTTCTCCCCGTGTGTTTCCCCTCTGTGACCCTAGTAGAGGATAAAGTGGAAGATAATGGATGGATGGATTATATGAATATTTGCATGGTCATGAAAATGAAAATGCCACTCTGTTCACGTATCCCAGAGATAGAAGACGTCGTCTGATGAACCCTTTTATACTATACAGATAAAACCATTCAGCCAGCATGCACGTCAGCACATTCTAAGTCGTTGTCTTTTCGGAAGCGACAGCTTTGGCTTTAATTAAAAGGATTTTAACAAAAGCATTTATACGCTGAGATGATCTCAGAAGCATCTAATGGGGTTAAAGGCAGAGCTCTGTGAGCCCAGGCACACTAAACTCCACTGGGGCGCAGTCCCGTCGGAAAAAAAAAAAAAAAAAAAAAAAACGGCCCACGATTCCAGACGCATGCAATTATCCAAAATGCATAGCTGCTGTTTGTGATACACATAGTTTGACAATGAGACCAAATGAAACACCTGAATTCAATGAATAAGAGGCGTGTCCCCATACTTTTGTCTATTAAAGTGCATCACCCGAGACCCGTGATATCCCAGGTCTGAAGTAAAGCAGTCACAGACATCACACAAACAAATCTGCTGCCAAACAAGGTCAATGCTTAGCATCTGCTTTGATATGAGTCTGCTTACAGTTCCATTCAGCATTCGCTTCATTTTTAATGCTGCTTTGTGATGATGCTGTGAAGACACATGCTCCCACAGGCAGAACATTCCACCTGCATGGAGATCAATTATTTATAAGGTTAATGTAATCTACCCCATACCCTGCCTCACAGCCCCCTTCTGTTACGTACAGTACACACACACACACACACACACACACACCAAAGTGATTATCTTTATTTGCAAAGGTATGACAAACAATATTTTATTGTTCACAACACCTGCATAGAGTTCAATTAATTATAAGGTTAATATAATCTACCCCATACCCTGCCTCACAGACCCTTTTCTTACATAAAGTACTCTGACTGCACACACACACACACACACACACACACACACACACACACACACACCAAAATGATCATCTTCTTATGCAAAGATATGACAAACAATATTTTCTGGTTCTCAACACCTGCATGGAGATCAATTGCGTGGAGATCAAAAGGTTAATGTAAACTACCCCATACCCTACACCTCACAGCCTCTTCTGTTACATACAGTACACTGAAACACACACACACACACACACACACCAAAATGTCTAATCTTCATATGCAAAGGTATAACAAACAATATTTTCTGGTTCTCAACACTTGCAATTATTTATAAGGTTAATGTAATCTACCCCATAACCCACCTCACAGCCCCTTCTGTTACATATATACTGAAACACACACACACACACACACACACACACCAAAATGTCTTATCTTCATAAGCAAAGGTATGACAAACAATATTTTATTGTTAACAACACCTGCATGGAGATCCATTAATTATAAGGTTAATGTAATCTACCCCATACCCTACACCTAACAGCCCCCTTCTGTTACATACAGTACACTGAAACACACAAACACACACACACACACACACACCAAAATGTCTAATCTTCATATGCAAAGGTATAACAAACAATATTTTCTGGTTCTCAACACTTGCAATTATTTATAAGGTTAATGTAATCTACCCCATAAATTCACAGGTTCTGTTTACATATATACTGAAACACTACACCCACAACACACACACACCCAAAATGTCATCTTCATAAGCCCAAACAATATTTTATTGTTAACAACACCTGCATGGAGATCCATTAATTATAAGGTTAATGTAATCTACCCCATACCCTACACCTAACAGCCCCCTTCTGTTACATACAGTACACTGAAACACACAAACACACACACACACACCAAAATAATCATCTTTGTATGCAAAGGTATGACATAAACAATATTTTCTGGATCTCAATACCTGCATAGAGATCCATTAATTATAAGGTTAATGTAATCTACCCCATACCCTACACCTAACAGCCCCTTCTGTTACATACAGTACACTGAAACACACACACACACACACACACACACACACACACACACCAAAATGTCTTATCTTCATATGCAAAGGTATGACAAAGAATATTTTCTGGTTCTCAACACCTGCGTGGAGATCAATTAATTATAAGGTTAATATAATCTACCCCATACCCTACACCTAACAGCCCCCCTTGTCTTACATAAAGTACACTGACTGGACACACACACACACACACACACACCCCAAAATGATAATCTTTATATGCAAAGGTAAGTCTCAAACAATATTTTCTGGTTCTCAACAACTTGTGTAGAGATCAATTGTTTATAAGGTTAATATAATCTACCCCATACCCTACACCTAACAGCCCCCCTTGTCTTACATAAAGTACACTGACTGCACACACACACACACACACACACACACACCCAAAATGATCATCTTCACACACAAAAGTATGGCTTAAACAATATTTTCTGGTCCTCAACATTATTCCCGACCTTAACTGTTAACCAGTGGGCAGAGTGGTGGTGCACTGGGTAGCGCAGTTGCCCCACAGCAAGAAAACCCTGTGTTCCTCTTAACCAGCCATTTATCACCTTCCTCATCATCACTGAAACATGGCCATACTCTCATTGGTTATGTATTAATTAAACCAGAACCTCAGAATGAATCATTGTCGATGTTCTAATTGTTCTAATAAATTTGTATTCAAAGGAACAGCAGTTCCTGAGTTTCGGGTTTCTTTGATCCACGCTGCTTCTATTCTTTCCAAAAACGTTCCACATGCAGAGCGCTGACCTTTCTTATTGTTTCAGCTAACAGGAAATGATTTAACATCCTCCCGTCCACTGGGACAAACACCAACCACGATCCCGAGATTAAGGGTTCCCCAGCCAGAGAGCTAAAGAGTTCCAAACGAGATCTGCTGAAATCAAAGCGGCCCGTTTAATATGCTTTTCCCAAACTGATAAGCTAAAGCTCAGTGAATCATTAGAACGGAGTAAACTTCCCAACCTGCCACGCCGTGTCTGGCTCTAAGCTTTGAGGCCACATCACTGGTTGAGATCCTTCATGTCGGTTCCGAGCGGGGCCGCAGGCGACTGATTGCACTGGTACAGGAAGCACAAACGAGCTCCAATCCTCTGCAGGAACAACCTTTCCTGTTTGCTAATAATTACAAACTTCTTAAAGGAAATCACTGGTCATCACGCACTGCAGAACACAGAGTGCACCGCCGAAGACGACACGGATAAACACAAGAACCTCATACGGGAACTTATATTAGAATTATAATATGTACATTTTGGGCGGCACGGTGGCTTAGTGGTTAGCACGTTCTCCTCTCAGCGCTAGAGATTCCCGGTTCGAATCCCCATCTGGGTGGAGTTTCCATGTTCTCCCCGTGTCTGCGTGGGTTTCCGCCGGGTTCTCCGGATTCCTCCCACAGTCCAAAAACATGGATCAAGTCAATTGAGTTCCCAAAATTGCCCCATATAGAGTGTGTCTGTGTGAGTGAGTGTGTGCCCAGCGATGGATTGGCGCCCTGTGTATCTGCCCAGCGCCCGAAATGTTCTCCCCTGGATGGGCATGGGGAACCCCCCCCCGCGACCCTAATAGAGGATAAAGCGGGAGATAATGAATGAATGAATGAATATGTACATTTTATGTGATTGTGAAGCAAGACATCCATCACGAAAGGCAACCCCGTTCAACAACGGCATTTTGAGAACGGCTAGAAGTTCCTCTCATCAGCAGGGGTCCTGGATTCGAGCACAGATTGTTCAAATGTAGAGAAAGATGATGAAAATATGTCGTACAGCATAATGCTCGGCTACAGTAAAGCCTTATAAGGCACATGAGAGTCTTTAGACAGCGGCATGTGACGTTCTATACAAATATGTTGGTGCATTTTGTATCTGATCAGGATGCAGGAGTGAACATGCAAACACAGACCACAGAAAGTAATCTGGAAAGTTATTTATACATCATTATATATAATACCATAGAATAATATATAAGTATATATATATATACATATATTTATTCATTCATTCATTCATTCATTATCTTCCGCTTTATCCTCTATTAGATGCATCCAGGGGAGAACGTCCGGGCGCTGGGCAGATAGACCCAGGACAGGGTGCCAATCCATCAATGGCACAACTACACAAACCACATGGGGCAATTTGGAAACTCTGGAAGGAAACCGGAGTTATTTATACATCTATATATATATATTATCTTCTGCTTTATCCTCTATTAGGGTCGCGGGGGGGGGGGTTCCCCATGCCCATCCAGGGGAGAACGTCTCGGGCGCTGGGCAGATACACCCAGGACAGGGCGCCAATCCATCGCTGGGCACACACTCACTCACACAAACACACACTATATGGGGCAATTTGGAGAATTCAATTGACTTGATCCATGTTTTTGGACTGTGAGAGGAAACCGGAGAACCCGGAGGAAACCCACACGGACACGGGGAGAACATGGAAACTCCACCTAGATGGGGATTCGAACCGGGAATCCCTAGCGCTGAGAGGAGAACATGCTAACCACTAAGCCACCGTGCCGCCCTATATTTGTATCTACACACATTATCTTCCGCTTTATCCTCTATTAGGGTCGCGGTGGGGTTCCCCATGCCCATCCAGGGGAGAACGTCTCGGGTGCTGGGCAGATACACCCAGGACAGGACGCCAATCCATCACTGGGCACACACTCACTCACACAGACACACTCTATATGGGGCAATTTGAAGGATTCAATTGACCTTGATCCATGTTTTTGGACTGTGAGAGGAAACCGGAGAACCCGGAGGAAACCCACACGGACACGGGGAGAACATGGAAACTCCACCTAGATGGGGATTCGAACCGGGAATCCCTAGTGCTGAGAGGAGAACATGCCAACCACCTTGCCGCCCCTATATATATATATATCTATCTATACACACAGACACATTATTATTTTCACACACTGACTATACACTGGAGTCCAAACGGTAAAACAGGTAGAGGTCACCTTAAAGCAAAAGTGTTCCGAACACGGTGCGGTTGGTATGTTCTCCCTTTGGGAGTCAGGTAAATTGCAGATACTAAACTGCCCCCTAGGTGTGAGTGTGTGCATGACTGTTTGCGCATCTTGTTACTGAGCAGTGACCTGGTCCGACCCTCAGACCCACCCTCGTTTCCCCATGAGACTGGATAGTATAAGAATGTAACAGTGTCATCAGTGTCCATCATGGCTGATCTTTTCTGTACTGATGCATTTATAAATTCATCTCGGTTAAGTTGTGGGCAGGTTCATTTCAAACGCATCAGGAACGGCGCAAGTATCCACGATCGTACTGCGGACGCATTTCAGCTTACTCACAGGTCAGCGGCATTTCTGGTTCTCTACTTGCGGATGTAGTACGCCATCGAATCCCCCAAAATCCCCCCCAAATCCCCCCCGGTGCCCTGCTCCAGGTTTACCTTCAGTGCAGTCCTGCCCGGTCATGAGAATGACAGACATGTAGTCCACACATTTCCAGGAAAGAGATGCAGCCTGCAGATAAGCTCGAATGCAAAGCACGAGGACGATATCCTGTCCTCTGAACGCATGCAGCAAGATCCCGCAGAAAAGCCTCGCTCTGCATCCACGTTCTTACTTCCTCAAGTGTGTGTGTGTGTGTGTGTGTGTGTGTGTGTGTGTCAGAGAAAATGGGAGGCTGTGCTGTGACAGTACTACGCAACGCTCTGCTGCAACACACACACACACACACAACCCCTCCCCCCATACACACACACCCCTCTGGTTACATTCAGCTCACATCTACTGTCCCACACACTACAGCATCTGCGATGCACCTGCAGCACTGCAGCCTGCACATGTGCCTAATTAATAACGATAACGATCTGCTTAATTAACGCAGAGAACACCGAGTCATCAGTCATAACCGGGATGTGCCTTCTGACAGACAAAACAAATACCATAACAACAAATACTGCAAAGTATATTTATATGTATACAACTGGCAGCACGTGGCTTAGTGGTTAGCACGTTCTCCTCTCAGCATTAGGGATTCCCGGTTCGGATCCCAATCTGGGTGGAGTTTCCATGTTCTCCCCGTGTCCGCGTGGGTTTCCTCCGGGTTCTCCGGTTTCCTCCCGCAGTCCAAAAACATTAATCACGGTCAATGTAATGCTCCAAATTGCCCGATATAGTGTGTGTGTGTGTGTGTGTGTGCCCAGTGATGGATTGGCGTCCTGTCCTGGGTGTATCGCCCGAAACGTTCTCCCCTGGATGGGCATGGGGAACCCCACCCACCCCCCGCGACCCTGATAGAGGATAAAGTGGAAGATAATGGATGGATGGATATTAACATACTGAGTTCTCCAGTTTCCTCCCACAGTCCAAAAACATGGATCAAGGTCAATTTAATGTTCCGAATTGCCCCATATAGAGTGTGTCTGTGTGAGTGTGTGTGTGCCCAGTGATGGATTGGCGTCCTGTCCTGGGTGTATCTGCCCAGCGCACGAAACGTTCTCCCCTGGATGGGCATGGGGAACTCCCCCTCCCCTCCCCTCCCCTCCCCCCCGACCCTAATAGAGGATAAAGTGGAAGATAATGGATGGATGGATATTAACATACTGAGTTCTCCGGTTTCCTCCCACAGTCCAAAAACATGGATCAAGGTCAATTTAATGTTCCAAATTGCCCCATTCAGAGTGTTTGTGTGAGTGAGTGTGTGCCCAGCGATAGATTGGCATCCTGTCCTGGGTGTATCTGCCCAGCGCCCCAAAATGTTCTCCCCTGAATGAGAATGGGGAACCCCACCCACCCACCCCCGCGACCCTAATATAGGATAAAGCGGAAGATAATGGATGGATGGATACAACTGGGGCTCCACAGTGGTCATCACGTTCACCTCTCAGCACTGGGCATCCAGGTTCAAATCCCAATCTGGGTGGAGTTTTACATGTTCTCCCCGTGTCCGTGAACATTTCGGACAGTAAGACTGAAATCAAGACGACGTTAATATTTCCTGTGAATATTATGAGGACCATCTGTGGAGCTATAACTTTATTTATTTATTGGGCTACGTAAAATACAAGCGTCTGTCTTTTGAACAGAACATTCAACAGAACATACAACAGATCTGACCTACGTTTTAAAAACCAGCCAGCAGAATCCGGTTAAAGGACCCGGCGTTTATCTTCCATCGCTCTTAAATAACATCAATGTTTCACCATCTTATCTTTTAAACAGGGAAGCAGTGCGCTGAGTAAACAAATACGAGTGAAAGGTTTAAATGAAGACTATCTACACCTTCACCTGATCCTGGATCTGTTTATCTTCAGCAAATGTGACACCGAAAGCTCGTAGGTGTCTTAAATAACCTACATTCATTCACGGGTCTTAATCCAGGGCCAAAAAGCGATCCAACACCACATCCTCACAAATACTAAGAACATTACACCCCTTGGTTGTATTTTTAGTCTTTTATTTTATTTTATTCAATATTCAATTCTAACAGCTATAAGTAAAAATTAATAAATACATTTTTTTTTTAAATACATGTGGACTCTCAAATGCAGGGAGGCACGGTGGCTTAGTGGTTAGCATGTCCACCTCTCAGCACTGAAGATCCAGGTTCGAATCCTGACCTGGGTGGAGTTTCCATATTCATTTTCTCTGGGTTCTTCAGTTTCCACTTACAATCCATTCATCCATCATCTTCCGCTTTATCCTCTGGGGGGGTTCCCCATGCCCATCCAGGGGAGAACGTCTCAGGCGCTGGGCAGATACACCCAGGACAGGGCGCCAATCCATCGCTGGGCACACACTCACTCACACAGACACACTCTATATGGGGCAATTTGGAGGACTCAGTTGACTTGATCCATGTTTTTGGAGTGTGGGAGGAAACCGGAGAACCCGGAGGAAACCCACGTGGACACGGGGAGAACATGGAAACTCCACCCAGATTGGGGATTCGAACCGGGAATCCCTAGTGCTGAGAGGAGAACATGCTAACCATCTCACATCAAGATCTTCAGTAATGCTTCATCTGAGCATTACTATTTTCCATCCATCCATTATCTTCCGCTTTATCCTCTATTAGGGTCGTGGTGGGGTTCCCCATGCCCATCCAGGGAAGAACGTTTCGGGCGCTGGGCAGATAGACCCAGGACAGGGCGCCAATCCATCGCTGGGCACACACTCACTCACACAGACACACTCTATATGGGGCAATTTGGAGATGTTTTTGGACTGTGGGAGGAAACCGGAGAACCCGGAGGAAACCCACGTGGACACGGGGAGAACATGGAAACTCCACCCAGATTGGGATTCGAACCGGGAATCCCTAGTGCTGAGAGGAGAACGTCCTAAGCACTAAGCCACCGTGCCGCCCACTCGCAATCCATAAACTTGAATTTAGGGTGAATTGGCTGCCCTACATTGCCCCTACATAATGTATGTATGCACAGTGATAGATAGGCACCCTGTCCTGATGTACTGTATCTGTATCTGTACTGTATCTGCCCAGCATCTGAAACTTTCTCCCCTGGATGGGCATAATAACATGCTGCACTCTATTGACGTGTTCAAGCCCTTATACTACCCATCCACCACTCAAGAAGGATTAGTTTCCCTACCGAGCCTCGGCCTCACAAGGATTCCTCCTTTGAAAACTGAACAAACACCAGCGAGTTTCAGGCTTAAAACACCTTGAAACTGCTGTTAGACAATGTATTTCATTTTAGGAGACGCTTTTATCCAAAGAGACTTACAAGGTGAACACAGGGTTCATCACAGCATCCCTGGAGCAATGAGGGTTAAGGGTCTCGCTCAAGAACCCACATTGGTAACTTCAGAGGACCTGGGATTTGAACCTCCAACCTTCAGATTGATAGCCCAACACCCTGACCACTGAGCTACCGCGCCCCCAATGTACCATCACCAGGAGAAGGAGAACTCGTGTAAATGCTAAAAATGTTACCGTTATATGAGTATAGTACAACAGTACGAGTCCTTGAGAACATAAGGCTTTAAGTAAACATCATTAAAAGCTATTTAAAAACATGTTAATTATGTCTGTACAAATTATAACACAATACCTTCAACTTAAACGAGTCTTTCCATTTGTATAACGTGAATATTCCCAAAACCAAAACTAACCTCATGGTCGTACCCTCCAGCGTGGTCGTGGTTGAGCACAATCCCCAGATCCGAGTGTTCCGCCCGCAGGTGTGCAGCTCACGGAGCATGACCCAGAGAAGGGACCATTGTTATCGGACGGCTCTATGTGGTCACACGTTAGGACCCGGGGAGTTTTTATCTTCTATGCTATTTTGGACAAATCCCGCTGCTGGCGACAATCACACACTGGGCCAAACATCATTTCCGGATTTCGCACAGCTGCCCCTTATTGCCGTCGGCCAGTCACATGCTCTCCAGCTCAACCAGTTCTTTCAAAATGAAGGGGGATAGTTTTTCAAATGCACACTATGATAATCCAATAGTAAACAACCAGCTTACAAAGTAAAGGAACAGGGCAGCTACGTGTGAACGGAACTGATATTATATAGGGGGGGGGGGGGTTTCCCCATGCCCATCCAGGGGAGAACGTTTCGGGCGCTGGGCAGATACATCCAGGACAGGGCGCCAATCCATCGCTGGGCACACACTCACTCACACAGACACACTCTATATGGGGCAATTTGGAGAACTCAGTTGACTTGATCCATGTTTTTGGACTGTGGGAGGAAACCGGAGAACCCGGTGGAAACCCACGTGGACAAGGGGAGAACATGGAAACTCCACCCAGATTAGGATTCGAACCGGGAATCCCTAGCGCTGAGAGGCGTACGTGCTAACCACTAAGCCACCGTGCCGCCCCCGCTATAATATTGTATATAATAATATAATAATATTTATATAATAATATTATTCCACACAATCATCATGCCATTTTTTTTAGAAAGGTTTAAATATGCTTAAAAGCAATATGCCTAAAAGTTGTGTACTAAAAAAATATTCATTCATTCATTATCTCCCGCTTTATCCTCTATTAGGGTCGCGGTGGGGTTCCCCATGCCCATCCAGGGGAGAACATTTCGGGCGTTGGGCAGATACACCCAGGACAGGGCGCCAATCCATCGCTGGGCACACACTCACTCACACAGACACACTCTATATGGGGCAATTTGGAGAACTCAATTGACTTGATCCATGTTTTTGGACTGTGGGAGGAAACCGGAGAACCCGGAGGAAACCCACGTGGACACGGGGAGAACATGGAAACTCCACCCAGATGGGGATTCGAACCGGGAATCCCTAGCGCTGAGAGGAGAACATGCTAACCACTAAGCCACCGTGCCGCCTACTAAAAAAATTAATTTAATAAATTAATACACTGCTTCACAGTTCAACTCATTATACTGTAGTTTTGTTTGAACTTTTAATATATTAATATTAATGAATTAAGGTTATAATATTAATTAATATTAATATTAATCTTCCAGAACGCATCATGTGCATTTCATCTTTACATTTCTAACAGTTTGAACAGAACAGCCCTCATTAACTTCGTCCAATAGCAACATGCTACAAGTTTACCAAATATTTCAGCTGCATGGTACAGAGACGAACCTGCGCTCAGCAGAGAACCTGCACCACACACACGCTCCCAGAGCAGGATTTACAAGTTCTGAAACACGAAAACCAACTGGCTCTGTTCCACGCTGAATTCAGTAGTAACATGACCCATTTAAAACCTTTTCAAGGTCGGGATCACCCCCTTGGAATGTCAAGCAACGGCTGGAGGGATATAAAGCACACCACCACTGGACTCTGCAGCAGAAATAAAAAATAATAATAAAATAACAAAAAAAAAAAGAGACTTCTTCTGGAATTCTATTGAACTCTATAATAAATAAACAATTCCACATATTATAGTTTTTTTACCAAGAATTGTTCTGAACTAGCTCAAAGACCTGGTTACAGATAAATATATATCTATATACGGTATTTAAAAAAATAAATAAATAAATAAATTAATTAATTAAAAATCTCATTTTCTTCTTTAAATTCTTACTTTAAAAGAACAGGGTAATCTGGGTCCGTGACCCATAATTCCGTTCTGATCTCATGTACCACGTGATATTAATGATAATAAAATTTTCTTGAATCTTGAAACTTGAATAACAACGTGATTACAAGACGTAATCATTTTTGATGTTAGGGTAAGTTATTAGGTAAAAATAAGATGCAACTTTGTTAAAAAATAATAAAAACCCAAGGTTAAAACCCAATTTAGTATTTTTTATACCCAAGGTTAAATAAAATTCAGCACAAGAAGCTACTATTATGCATGATGTGCATGATTTTAAATCATAAAATACAGGTTAATATCAACAGCAAGCCGATTGCCAGTGAGGACCCCCCCCATTGCTCACACCACTTGCTCAAATAGGGGGTTTGAACCGCCAACCAGCCCAACACCCGCTACTGGTCCCCCAATAAAACTTAACGTAAACATTAAAATCTTAACTAGCTTCGAAAAATATATTCTTTTCATTATTTGGGACTCATTCTTAAAATGTCCCGATCTACTACACCTGTTCTAATTAAACGTACTACATACACACTAGACGGACTGATCTTATCAATCTTATCGTCCGTTCTTGCCCTGTGACTTCTTCTGGAATTCTATGGAACTCTATAATAAATAAACAACTCCACATATTAAAGTCCAAAGTAAAATAAAATTATAAAAAATAAAGTTAAATAAAATTCAACACAAGAAGCTACTATTATGCATGATGTGTATAATTTTCAATCATAAAATACAGGTTAATATCAACAGCGTGGGTTTCCTCCGGGTTCTCTAGTTTCCTCTCACAGTCCAAAAACATGGATCAAGTCAATTGAATTCTCAAAATTGCCTCATGTAGAGTGCGTCTGCGTGAGTGAGTGTGTGCCCAGCGATGGATTGGCGCCCTGTCCTGGGTGTATCTGCCCAGCGCCCGAGATGTTCTCCCCTGGATGGGCATGGGGAACCCCACCGCGACCATAATAGAGGATAAAGCGGGAGATAATGAATGAATGAATGAATAAATAAACAGCAAGCCGATTGCCAATGAGGACCTCCCTGTTGTTCTTACCCATTTCTCAAATAGGGGGTTAGAACCGTTAACCAGCCCAACACCCGCTACTGGTCCCCAATAAAACTTAACGTAAACATTAAAATCTTAACTAGCTTCTAAAAATATGTTCTTTTCATCATTTGGGACTCTTAAAATGTCCCGATCTACTACACCTGTTCTAATTAAACGTACTACATACACATGTGTGGACACACTAGATACACAGAAAAGTGTGGGCACCCCTGCGCTAGACGGACTGAGCTTATCGTCCGTTCTTGCCCTTGCTAGAACCATTTCAGAGATTTAGCTATCTCCAAAGTCAACAAAAGTCTAGCTATGTAACGGCGGAGTAAAAGGTGTGTGTACGGCGTACTTTGGTCGGTATGCTGTAAGTTTCATTGCTCAAATAAGCTTTTAGTAGTTGGGTACACAGCAGCTCTTTATTGTGAGTGCTGTGTGGCAGGTCAGGGATTCAACGCAGAGCCACAGATTCGAGCCCACCACAGGAACCCTTAAATCAACGTCACAGCGGCCCAACCAGCAGACCGAGCTTTATCTGCTCCAGCACTCCCGTCCCCACGCACACACAAAAACACTCAGGCACAATGCCACAGGGCAGGAATGTGCTGATAAGCAGCCAAGGCTATGAGCTCTCTCTCTAGTTCACTCTGATAACACTGTGACTGACCCAAGCGCTGAGCCACTAAACACCGCCCTAAACACCGCCATGCGCCACAAAGCCCATAGCATTGCAAACACGTCCTGTAGATTGTTTTATTACATGCTGATTGTACATGACTACAGGGCTTTACTATTTCTGGGGTCAAAACTATCACAATAAACGTAACACCAGGGTAACAGACAGCCAGACAGAAACTGTACTCCAAACCGATATCAACAACATGCATATAAAGAGTTCCCATGTTGCTGAGAGGGAGCATCAATCATATTAAATAAGCTATGCTTGTTTATGGGCGGCATGGTGGCTTAGTGGTTAGCATGTTCTCCTCTCAGCACTAGGGATTCCCGGTTCGAATCCCCATCTGGGTGGAGTTTCCATGTTCTCCCCGTGTCCGTGTGGGTTTCCTCCGGGTTCTCCGGTTTCCTCCCACAGTCCAAAAACATGGATCGAGTCGATTGAGTTCTCCAAATTGCCCCATATAGAGTGTGTCTGTGTGAGTGAGTGTGTGCCCAGCGATGGATTGGCGCCCTGTCCTGGGTGTATCTGCCCAGCGCCCGAGATGTTCTCCCCTGAATGGGCATGGGGAACCCCACCGCGACCCTAATATAGGATAAAGCGGGAGATAATGAATGAATGAATGAATGAATGAATATTTGTTTAGCACACAACTTATAATAATGGATAGTGGATGGATGAATGAATGAATTACAGACGGCACGGTGGCTTAGTGGTTAGCATGTTCTCCTCTCAGCACTAGGGATTCCCGGTTCGAATCACAATCTGGGTGGAGTTTCCATGTTCTCCCCGTGTCTGCGTGGGTTTCCTCCGGGTTCTCTGGTTTCCTCCCACAGTCCAAAAACATGGATCGAGTCAATTGAGTTCTCCAAATTGCCCCATATAGAGTGTGTCTGTGTGAGTGAGTGTGTGCCCAGTGATAGATTGGCGCCCTGTCCTGGGTGTATCTGCCCAGCGCCCAAAACGTTCTCCCCTGGATGGGCATGGGGAACCCCACCGCGACCCTAATAGAGGATAAAGCGGAAGATAATGAATGAATTACAGACAGCACGGTGGCTTAGTGGTTTAGCATGTTCTCCTCTCAGCACTAGGGATTCCCGGTTCGAATTCCAATCTGGGTGGAGTTTCCATGTTCTCCCCGTGTCCACATGGGTTTCCTCCAGGTTCTCCGTTCTCCTCCCACAGTCCAAAAACATGGATCGAGTCAATTGAATTCTCAATTGAATATAGAGTGTGTCTGTGTGAGTGTGTGAGTTCCCAGTGATGGGTGTATGGGTATGGGGAACCCCACCGTGACCCTAGTAGAGGATTAAGCGGAAGATAATGGATGGATGGCTTACATACAGCAGCTGAGAGGCATGTGATGTTAGAACCAACACATTACCTTCAAATAGAAGCTGAATTCACTAATTTAAAAAAAGTGCTGTTTAGTTATATTTGGATTTCTTTAAACATTAAAGACTTGAAAATGTTTTAAGTCTCATTAATTTGACCAACAGCCAGCTTTGAAAATTGTCCTTTCGCAGATCTTGGAATAAGAGGACATGGGGAAACTTTTGTCCGTGAATTAAATTAAGGCTAAAGAGGAATTTTACACTCAACAGAAATTAGTCTGTTATTCTTAAATGATGCCATGAGTGAGGGTTAAATAGAAACCAAACGGAGACTGGAACGGGATTTTAACCTCAGAACTACTTAAAGGTGATTAACATGAAAATTGAGAACAATGAGGTCATTCAACTGGAAGTCCCAGTAAACATAGCATGGGAAGAGAGTGTGCGCTTAAAACAAAACAAAAAAGAGGTCCTACTTTAGAAAGAGCAGAATTCCTGACCCGATTCCCGCTTCCCTTTCTCCTGTGGAACTCATCGGTTAATCATCGTTCCCGTCCATTTTTATTCAAGGACATTAAAATGGAAAACAACACATCCCTGCTGAGGACAGGAGGGCAGCGGGAGGAAGCTGGTTTTTTGAAAACATGACACAGCGAGGTTTACGCACTGAAGACCTTCTGCACACTACTGATTCCCAATTAACAAACCATCACAACCAGCTGAGCAACACCGCCTTCTGACGTTTCATACCAACAGCAGCTGACTCTAGATTACTGAAGAACACATACAGAATAATAACACCACAGTGCAGCGATTGGACAAAACTGTTGTGATGCTGAACTTTACAACGCAGCTTATAAAGTGGGGCTCGAACAACGAACGTATTATACAACAAAATATGTGAATATTTACAAATGAGCAGATAAATGGATGGACACATTGATTTAAACATCATTAAAGGCATGAGGGGGCGGCACGGTGGCTTAGTGGTTAGCACGTCCACCTCTCAGTGCTGGGGATTCCCGTTTAAATCCCAATCTGGGTGGAGTTTCCATGTTCTTCCCGTGTCCGTGTGGGTTTCCTCCGGGTTCTCCGGTTTCCTCCCACAGTCCAAAAACATGGATCAAGTCAATTGAGTTCTCCAAATTGCCCCATATAGAGTGTGTATGTGTGAGTGAGTGTGGGCCCAGTGATAGATTGGCGCCCTGTCCTGGGTGTATCTGCCCAGCGCCCGAAACGTTCTGCCCTGGATGGGCATGGGCATGGGGAACCCCCCCCCCCCCCCCCCCCCCCCCCCCCCCCCCCGCGACCCTAATAGAGGATAAAGCGGAAGATAATTAATGACTGAATGAATGAATGAATGAATTCTCAAAATTGCCCCATATAGAGTGTGTTTGTGTGTGTGTATGTGTGAGTGTGTGTCCAGTGAAAGATTGGCGCCCTGACCTGGGTGTATCTGCCCAGCGCCCTAAACATTCTCCCCTGGATGGTTATGGGGAACTCCCCCCCCCCCCGTGACCCTAATAGAGGATAAAGCGAAAGATATGAATGAATAAATAAAGGCATGAGCATGATGTGCCTCACCTAATCAGCCGAACAAAACATGAGCAACCAACAAACCCTGACCAAACAATACATTGAATTAAACAGACACAAACATTATATAGGTCTTTCGAGAGCATATGGATTTAAATATGCACAAATGATTCCATGCATCTGTAATATTTGCGAGCTGCAAGTATTCGGCCAGTAAAAAATACTGTGTTTATATATAAACTAAAGATAAAATAATGAGAGGTATTAGAATTCATTCATTCATTCATGATCTTCCGCTTTATCCTCTATTAGGGTCGCGGGGGGGGGGGTCCTCATGCCCATACAGGGGAGAACGTCACGGGCGCTGGGCAGATACACCCAGGACAGGGCGCCAATCTATCACTGGACACACACTCACTCACACATACACACTCTATATGGGGCAATTTGGAGAACTCAATTGACGATCCATGTTTTTGGATTGTGGGAGGAAACCGGAGAACCCGGAGGAAAACCACGCGGACACGGGGAGAACATGGAAACTCCACCCAGATGGGGATTCGAACCGGGAATCCCCAGCGCTGAGAGGAGAACGTGCCAACCACTAAGCCACCGTGCCGCCCGTATTAGAATTATGGGTTATATAAATCACTCGAATAAATATGGGAGAAGATTTAGATCAGTTTCAAACTTATTCAATCTATGTAATCCAATTTTACATGTATAGATGGACACACAAAGACGCGCGCGCACACACATACACACACACACACACACACACACACACACACACACACACACACACACACACACACACACACACACACACACACTCTTAGTCTGCATTTAAACAGAATCCCTTCTTTGTTTTCCTGCCATTACATTGTAAAGCACAATGTGAACTGATTCAGGTCCATTGTTTTTGCTACTGCTGCTTCCTCTCTTCATTCTTCAGCTCATTTCACGACCACACTCTCTCTCTCTCTCTCTCTTGCATGCTCATTGCACCAGAAAGCAGGAAGAGGGGGGCAGTTTTTAACAGGACCTGACAATACACCCAATATATACAACAGTTTAAGGACACAACAGTTGTCTTGAGCAACTGCATACATTCAGTGGGATCAGTTTGGGGAAGGCCCCCACTGTTTCAGCAGAACGGTGCTCCAAACACAAAGCAACCGGGAGAAAACCGACACAAACACGGGACAAACATGGAAACTGGGGATTCCCAGCGCTGAGAGGAGAACGTGCTAACCACCAAGTCACCATGACACCCCATACAAAATTATGTTAAATGTAAAAGTGTAACCAATTACATATATATATATATATATATATATATATATATATATATATATATATATATATATATATATGTATATATATATATATATATATATATATATATATATATATATTCATTCATTCATTATCTTCCACTTTATCCTCTATTAGGGTCGCGTGGGGTTCCCCATGCCCATACGTCTCGGGCGCTGGGCAGATAGACCCAGGACAGGGCGCCAATCTATCGCTGGGCACACACTCACTCACACAGACACACTCTATATGGGGCAATTTGGAGAACTCAATTGACTTGATCCATGTTTTTGGACTGTGGGAGGAAACCCACGCGGACACGGGGAGAACATGGAAACTCCACCCAGATTGGGATTCGAACCGGGAATCCCTAGCGCTGAGAGGCGAACGTGCTAACCACTAAGCCACCGTGCCGCCCTGCCATAGTTATATACACATTATTTGTATTGCAAATCTGGACAACACACACGGTAATTCGAAGAACATTTTGTATTTTATATTTAAAAAAAAAAAGAAAACTCATCCTGAGGTTGCTATTTTTATATATATATATATATATATATATATATATATATATATATATATATATATATATATATATATATATATATATATATATTTGGGCGTGGTAGCTCAGTGGTTAGGGAGTAGGGTTATCAATCAGAAGGTTGGGGGTTCAAATCCCATGCCACTGAAGTTACCAGTGTGGGTGCTTGAGCAAGACCCTTAACCCTCATTGCTCCAGGGATGTTGTGATCAACCCTGTGCTCACCTTGTAAGTCGCTTTGGATAAAAGCGTCCAATAAATGACCAAATGCAATAAATATATATATATTGCCCAGCGATGGATTGGCGCCCTGTCCTGGGTGTATCTGCCCAGCGCCTGAAACGTTCTCCCCTGGATGGGCATGGGGACCCCCACCGCGACCCTAATAGAGGATAAAGCGGGAGATAATGAATGAATGAATGAATGAATGAATGAATATATATATATATGTATATAAATAATTTATAGTTGAATATTCTATAGTATATGTGTAGTTGTATATCTAACTTTAAAAGAACAGGGTAAACGGGGTCTGTGAGCCATAATTTCGTCTTTGTCCCATGTACCACATGTGATAGAAATTTTTATCATCATTTCTTTCTTGAAATCACTGTAATAACGGGCCAAACCAACCGATGTTGCAAATAAACATTGCTATAAATGTTGCCACATCTCTGCTCATAGATTGATCTGCTCACAACCCCCAGCACACAAATAATAATTACGCAAGAGAAAAAAAAATGGCTTAGATTATTCTAAGAGAAATAACTATCATCATCTCAAAAGTGCAAAACACAAACTAACAGCAGAGTATTATTAGAAGAGGCCGTGCAAAAACATACAAACAATGGTAATGACACTCGAGAGTCACTTCAGGGGTTGCAGTCTGGGATAAATATTGTCTGTGTGTGGTCTGTAATCTCTTCCAGCTTTGCTCTGACCTGTATTTACAACATTACTATCCTGCTATTACCTCCTTCAACGCAATAAACTCCCTTCGACGGCACAGCGGTAGCCAGGTCTCGGGTACAAACACCGCTTAGAGCGAGCCGACTCCTCGGGCTTCTATTCATTATGCTAAGCTAGGATGATGACACATTCAAAACACAACCAGACAGACACGGATACGGAACATAAACAGGCCGTTTAGTGGGTAACCACTCAAACGTAATGATCCTCTCAGAAAGTAATGTACAAAGACAGCCGGGTAGATTAGATGAGAGTTTGCATGTTCTCCCTATTTATATATATATATATATATATATATATATATATATATATATATATATATATATATATATATATATGGGGTGTCTTCAACTAAGGATTTTCATAGTCGAATCTGATTCGTCAGATTTTCCCTATAGTGGACTGATAGTCGAATCAGTTAAAATTTCACTGCAAGATGGCGCTATAAGCGTGGTTTTTAAAAAATATTTTTTTTATATTTTACTTGTTTTTCTAACAAAAGAAAACCTTTTTTTTGTTTTTCTTTTTTGTTTTTTTTTTCTAGAAATTAGGATGATTTTATTTGACAAAAGGCTATATATGTCACGGTAGTCTACCTCGGTAATAAAGCGGATGCGCATAGGAAGCGCAGAGCCGCCGCGTTTACACGCGCTGAAGGGAGCCAGGCACGCAAGTAGCAGAGAACGGGTTTATTAAAGGTGCAGTACACCAAAAACATGAGGTACAAAGAGACTAGTGACATTAAACACAACCGACCAGCACCGATGACAAGAAACAATGGAAATAAATACAAAACGACACCAGGCCATGTGCACAAAACAAACCAATGACAACACCGAGTTAATTAACGAAACTAATGAACTAATGAACGTTAATTAACTGAAACAAACGGAACGAAACACAGAACAGGTGACAATATATATAATGAAAACAAAGACATTTCATGTAAAAACTAATGCTTAGCAGCCCCATGGGCGCCCCCATGTGGTCAAAATGGTACATTCGACTATGAGGTTTTTGGATACTGTGGGAGGGGGTGGGGGGGGGGGGGGGGGGGGGGGGGGGTTGGGGGGGGGGGTGGGTGGGGGGGGGGGGGGGGGGGGGGGGGGGTGGGGTGGGGGGGGGGGGTGGGCTGTCTGCGTGTGTGTGTTTTGTCTGTGTGTGTTTTTGTTTTGTGTTTGGTCTGTCTGTCTCGTGTCTGTGTGTGTTTGTGTTTGTCTATGTCGTCCCTCTGTTTTTGTCTGTCTGATGTGTGTATTTTGTGTTGTGTATGTCTGTCTATAATCCATGTGGATGTCGTGTGTGTCTGTGCGTACGGATGTGATGTGTCTGTCTGATGTGTGTGTTCTGGTGTGTGTGTACCTGTCTGTCTGTGGTGTGGGGTGTGTGTGTGTGGTGTGGTGGTCTGTCTGATCCCTGACCACCGAGACTCTCGGTCGCTGTGTGTCCGTCTGTGTGTCCTCATGAGTGGGGGGTGTGTGTGTCGTCTGTGTGTGTCCGTCTGTGTCTGTTGTGTGCCTCTGAGTGGGTGATGTGTGATGTGTCCCTGTCTGTGTGTGTGTGTCTGTACTACTGTGTAGTGGTGTTGGTGTGTGTGTGCTGTTGGTGTGTCTATTCTGTGTGTGTCTATGGTCTTTGTGTAGTCATAATGTCTGTGTGTGTCTAAGTCTTGTTGTGTGTCCTGGTGTGTGTGTGTGTGTGTGTGTGTGTATAAATTTGAGGACTATTCCCTCTGTGTGGTGTCTGCGTCTATGTACTGTGCTGTGTGTGTGTGTGGATGATGGTTGTTAAATTTTTGGCCAGGACTAATATTCCTCCTGGTGTGGTGTGGTGTGTGTGTGTGTGTGTGAGTGTGTGTGTGTGTCGTTCAATCAAACTCATGTTGTGTGTCTGCTACCTCTGTGTGTGTGTGTGTGTGTGTGTGTGTGTGTGTGTGGTGTGTGTCTACCTCTGTGTGTGTTAACTCTGGTGTGTGTGTGGTGTGTGTGTGTGTGTCTACTAGGCTCTGCTGTGGTGTGTTTGTGTTTAACGTCTGTGGTGTGTAGTGTGTGTGGTGTCTTACACTCTGTGTGTGTGTTTGTGTAACATAGTCGACAACGGTTCTCCGAATCGAATATATATATTCGAATATATATATATATATATATATATATATATATATATATATATATATATATATATATAGTTGAATATTCTATATTATATGTGTAGTTGTAAATCTAACTTTAAAAGAACAGGCTAAACGGGGTCTGTGAGCCATAATAAAAACACAACCAGACAGACACGGATACGGAACATAAACAGGCCGTTTAGTGGGTAACCACTCAAACGTAATGATCCTCTCAGAAAGTAATGTGCAAAGACAGCCGGGTAGATTAGATGAGAGTTTGCATGTTCTCCCTATTTCTATGTAGGATTTATCCAATAGTCCAAAAGCATGCAAGCAGGTGAAAGTAAGACACTACACGGACACCGGGCTCAGAGATGTTTGTCTGTGTTGTATGGATAACATGTTAAAGCTGTTCTCCCGCCTTCCGCCCGATGAATGCTGAAAGGAACTCTGGCAGCCCCGGCCATGCTGATCAGGCTGAACAACTTTTGAATACATATGCAAAAATGGCCTAGACGTAATCAGGAAGTGGAGATCCACAGCACAAATGTTGCCTGAACGCAGGTTTCAAACATCACCTTTAAACCATTAAACTATTGCTGAATGAAAATAATAACATAATAATAACAAGGAATATTAACAACAAAATTGAAGTAGCTACGTCACATAAAAAGTATGAACCTTACAATGAAAAACAGTTCATTAAAAGGAAACACACACACACACACACACACACACACACACAGAGAGAGAGAGAGAGAGAGAGAGAGAGCCTGGACCTTTAAAGCACAGTGGTAGCAGATTGGTTATTATTCGTATGCCCCAGCATAATTAAGTTGCACCATTGGGCCCTCAACCAGGTTTTCAAGTTGTAAACAAAAGCTAGAAGCTCACGCTGTTAAAACCTGCTTAGTGAACACGGCTGAGTTTTTTGAGAACAAAGTACAGAGAGAACAAAAGGGTGGGACACGGCGCCATACGACTTTATTGGAAATAGAACAACCAAACATGGAGAACACGGAGAGTAAACATGGTCAAGGACATGGCAGCTCAGTGGTTAGAGTGTTGACCTATAAGTCTAAAGGTTGTGGGTTCAAACCATAAGTCAAGCCAAGGCCCTTAATACTTGTCGCTCCAAGGGTCTTGTATCATCGCGGAGCCTTTAGACTATTGAGTCCATCCATCCATTATCTTCCGCTTTATCCTCTATTAGGGTCACGGGGGGGGGTTCCCTATGCCCATCCAGGGGAGAAAGTTTCGGGCACTGGGCAGATACACCCAGGACAGGGCGCCGATCCATCGCTGGGCACACACTCACACACACAGACACGCACGCATGACACAGACACAGGGAGAACATGGAAACTCCACCCAGATGGGGATTCGAACCGGGAATCCCTAGTGCTAAGCACTAAGCCACCGTGCCGCCTCCATCCATTATCTCCCGCTTTATCCTCTATTAGGGTCACGGGGGGGTTCCCCATCCCCATCCAGGGGAGAGCGAAACGGGCGCTGGGCAGATACACCCAGGACAGGGCGCCAATCTATCACTGGGCAGACTATTGAGTCACTTTGGGGTAAAAGCATCTGTGAGGTGACTCAATGTCATGTAAACAATAACTATTAAACTTCATGCATGTTTAAAAACGTCTAGAACATCTAAAAAAAATTAAGTAAAGTTAAAAATTTGAATTTATAACGTCACCAAAATCTGATTTAAAGAGGCTATGAAATCTAAATAAACAATCCCATTTATATAACTTATACATATACATATATATATATATATATATATATATATATATATATATATATACACACACATACACATATATATACATACATATATATATATATATATATATATATATATATATATATATATATACACACACATACACATATATATACATACATACAAATATATATATATATATATATATATATATATATATATATATATATATATATATATATATATATATATATATATATATATAAAAAACTTTATTTCCACTGGTTTATTTTTAAAACCAGCAGCATGACCACCGACTACGAACTCTGAACTCTTACATTTCACAGACAAACGGCTTCTTTTTCATTGAACGCAGCACCTCATTCCATCTGGAGAATGTCAGGCTTGAAAGAAGAAGCCTCCCTAAACTCGAGCATGTGAGTCAGATTAGAGAGCTTTTGTCCGTCTTTCTTTGTACTCCAGATACTGCTGTGGAATGCAGCACAGACTCGGAAAGCTCCGAACCGAGGATTTCAAAGTAGATTAAGGACAGCTTTGTTTTCAGTTCACCTGCACTCGACTATGAAGAAATCAGCCCATTAAACTGAAACAGCTCGACCAACGAGGCTGCGCCTCAAATTAATACCTCAGATCAAACGAATGTGTCCAACGGAGGAACGAAATCAATATCTGATTGGCTTTATTTGCATTTTTACGATACGGCACCAACCAATAAGCTAAAATGAAACAAAATCCATAACGCCATCCAATTACAGTAATTTAAGTAATATTAGCCCGTGCAAAAGAATCAGATAGTGGCCAAAGTGTGCAACTTGTTTAAATGACAGGATCAGACTTCTAAACATTTTCACTAATTACACCAATTAAAATGGTGTAACTAATCTGTCACATGGCGGCACGGTGGCTTCGTGGTTAGCAAGTTCTCTTCTCAGCACGAAGGATTCCCGGTTCGAATCCCCATCTGGGTGGAGTTTCCATGTTCTCGCCGTGTCTGCGTGGGTTTCCTCCGGGTTCTCTGGTTTCCTCCCACAGTCCAAAAACATGGATCAAGTCAATTGAGCTCTCCAAATTGCCCCATATAGAGTGTGTCTGTGTGAGTGAGTGTGTGCCCAGCGATGGATTGGCATCCTGTCCTGGGTGTATCTGCCCAGCGCCCATAACGTTCTCCCCTGGATGGGCATGGGGAACCCCACCGCGACCCTAATAGAGGATAAAGCGGGAGATAATGAATGAATGGATGAAATCTGTGACATGTATACAGTGCAATATGCATGTTCATGTGCACACACATAGACACTCACAAGGTACATATTCTTATACGTACTGTTCCTTAAGCATCAGTTTGACTTGCCTGCTTTTGTATTTCTAGGATGCATTTGTATTTACAATCTATTATTTCACTACATATTCTCTGTTTTCATCAATATTTAGATTATGACTAATTACTAACACTACAGTGACACTGTGGGGAATGGTGATATATGTCATCATTCCCAATCGCAGAGTACTGCGAGGTGTTTAAACAGAGTGAACTCTACGACACACATTACACTTGTAAATGTAACATTATAAACATGTTCCGAGTTACTCTTCCGCTAATCTCTCATCAGGACTCACAGGATGCTGGAGGCTGGACATTCTTGTGCACTATTTTTAGCACAGCAGTATCCGTGAGGTGTTTTAAAATTCCAGGAGCATTGCTGCATCTGATCTACTCGACACTAGAGCAACACATGTTAGTGTAGTACTAACCACCTAAATAAATCTTTATCTTCATTCATCTTTATCATTGTTATATAGGAGGAGGTATGGAATATATGGAATATATGGAATATAAATGGAATAAAAACAGTTCATTCATTCATTATCTTCCATTTTTATCCTCTATTGGGGGGGGGGGTTCCCCATGCCCATCCAGGGGAGAACGTCTCGGGCGCTGGGCAGATACACCCAGGACAGGGCGCCAACCCATCACTGGGCACACACAACAAACCCTGACCAAACAATACATTGAATTAAACAGACACAAACATTATATAGGTCTTTCGAGAGCATATGGATTTAAATATGCACAAATGATTCCATGCATCTGTAATATTTGCAAGCTGCAAGTATTCGGCCAGAAAAAAATACTGTGTTTATATATAAACTAGGCGGCACGGTGGCTTAGTGGTTAGCACGTTCGCCTCTCAGCACTAGGGATTCTCGGTTCGAATCCCCATCTGGGTGGAGTTTCCATGTTCTCCCCGTGTCTGCGTGGGTTTCCTCCGGGTTCTCCGGTTTCCTCCCACAGTATAAAAGCATGGATCAAGTCAATTGAATTCTCAAAATTGCCCCATATAGAGTGTGTCTGTGTGAGTGAGTGTGTGTCCAGCGATGGATTGGCGCCCTGTCCTGGGTCTATCTGCCCAGCGCCCGAGACGTTCTCCCCTGGATGGGCATGGGGAACCCCACCGCGACCCTAATAGAGGATAAAGCGGGAGATAATGAATGAATGAATATATAAACTAAAGATAAAATAATGAGAGGTATTAGAATTCATTCATTCATTCATTCATTCATTCATTCATCCATTATCTCCCGCTTTATCCTCTATTAGGGTCAGGGGGGGGGGGGGTTCCCCATGCCCATCCAGAGGAGAACGTCTCGGGCGCTGGGCAGATACACACAGGACAGGGCGCCAATCCATCACTGGGCACACACTCACTCACACAGACACACTCTATATGGGGCAATTTGGAGAACTCAATTGACTTGATCCATGTTTTTGGACTGTGGGAGGAAACCGGAGAACCCGGAGGAAACCCACGCGGACACGGGGAGAACATGGAAACACCACCCAGATTGGGAATCCCACACAGGGGATTGGGAGGAAACCGGAGAACCCGGAGGAAACCCACACAGACACGGGGAGAACGTGGAAACTCCACCCAGAAGGGGATTCGAACCGGGAATACCTAGTGCTGAGAGGCGAACGTGCTAACCACTAAGCCACCGTGCCGCCCAGATAAACAGTTGCGTTTAGTTCTTTAAATCTAGTGTATGAAAGTTCATTATCGTCATCATTATTTGCTGTTAAATATTTACACAGCTTAAAAATAAAGCTGTGACCTTTCTGAAGTTGTGGAAGTACAGTTTAATATTTGTGTTATTTTTAATAAAACACATCTCTAATCTCACAAAGATTACAGTTTAACTTCATCATGAAGTGATGACTCAGACTTTACTTTAATATTACACGCCTAGATGTGTAATATCTATCCTCCCCCCCTTTCTGAAAAACTCTATGTAGATTACATGAGTCCACATTTATCAGACAGTGATGACACGCGCAATTAGTATAACATAATCGTACAGATGCAGACGTTCTGTTTTCATGCGTCGGTTCGGGCAGCGCCATCTCAGCAAAGCAAAAGTGACTCAGGGTAGACAGGGCTGAATAAGGGATCTGGTACACGCTGCTCTGTTCTACAATAGAGGTGCAGATCAGGTTAGGTTCAAAACTGCACTAAACTGACTACCATCACTGTGTCATTAGCAAATCAGACTGTATCTGATGTAACGAAGAGAAAAAGTTAATGTCGTCTTACATTGTTAATGGTATTAAACAGCACTGTTTAACTGCTACGGCGTGTTTGAGGTGGTTAAGATGGTCAGTAATGTTGAGGGATGGTTAAAACTGCCATGTCCATCATAATCAACATGTCTGTTCAGCAAGTGATCAGACTGCAGTGATGCAAGTTAATAAAAATACAAGAGTTTCCATATCTTGCACCTTTTTCACATGACCGTTTACTTTTGGCAGAATTGGCATCAGCCAATATTCATTCATTATCTTCTGCTTTATCCTCTATTAGGGTCGCGGTGGGGTTCCCCATGCCCATCCAGGGGAGAACGTCTCGGGCGCTGGGCAGATACACCCAGGACAGGGCGCCAATCCATCGCTGGGCACACACTCACTCACACAGACACACTCTATATGGGGCAATTTGGCAATTTGAAATTGACTTGATCCACGTTTTTGGACTGTGGGAGGACACCGCAGAACCCGGAGGAAACCCACGTGGACAC
This sequence comes from Corydoras sp. C115, assembly GCA_019802505.1. NCBI lineage: Eukaryota > Metazoa > Chordata > Actinopteri > Siluriformes > Callichthyidae > Corydoras > Corydoras sp. C115. The sequence goes on along the minus strand of JAFMOC010000037.1, from coordinate 1,356,258 downwards.
CATGGAAACTCCACCCAGATTGGGATTCGAACCAGGAATCCCTAGCGCTGAGAGGAGAACATGCTAACCTCTAAGCCACCGTGCCGCCCAAGTTAAATACTACTTTAAAAAATAAAATTAATAAAATAATGTCCTTGTTTGCTACCAGGCTTAAAGGTTAGCATGTTCACCTTTCAGTGCTATGATTCCCGGTTCGATTCCCCATCTGGGTGGAGTTTCCATGTTCTCCCCGTGTCCGCGTGGGTTTCCTCCGGGTTCTCCGGTTTCCTCCCACAGTCCAAAAACATGGATCAAGTCAATTGAGTTCTCCAAATTGCCCCATATAGAGTGTGTCTGTGAGTGAGTGTGTGCCCAGTGATGGATTGGCACCCTGTCCTGGGTGTATCTGCCCAGCGCCTGAAACGTTCTCCCCTGGATGGGCATGGGGAACCCCCCCCCCGCACGACCCTAATAGAGGATAAAGCGGAAGATAATGGATGGAGGGATGTTTGCTACCACCATTTTATCTTACTCTTATTTAATTCAATAAGGAATGTGCTGTGTTTAATTAGTGCATAATTTAGGACATTTCAAATTAGTTTTTAAGTGCACTGGACTTTCTGCAAAACTATGTTCTTTGAAATGCAATGGCAAAGACAATACTAAGTATTTTGTGTTACACGTCATCAAGCACCAAGATCTTAAATTTAGGACTGACGTGATACGAGTTTTCTGATTTGAAAGAAGTTCAAGTTATTTATTTATGTTGCGCTTTTTACAACAGTACATCGTCACAAAGCAGCTTTACAGAATGAAAAGCCTTTAAACCCCCAAAGAGCGAGCCGAAGCGACAGTGGCAAGAAAAAACTCCCTGTTATGTTGTTATTCAAGGAAGAAACTTTGGAAGGACCAATACTCAGTTGGGGACTCGTCCTCCTTGAGCGGCCAGGCAGCAACAACAATGTAGGACACTAATGTCCAGATATTAAACAAATGGAAAAACTAACAACTGGAAAACTATATGTGAGTCCATTAGGGGGCGTCCTGCAGGACCACCAGTCCAATTGATATTCAGGTTCCATCCAGTATTCGTCGGCAGAGCCATGGATGAAAAAAAGACGTTCAGGACATGCTTATACATCAAGGTTAAGAACGACTCAGTGGTACCACCTCGTGGCATTGTATCTAAAGACCTGAAAGTTCTTTCGGAGAGCGTGATGTATTCCAAACTTAGGTTACGAACGTTATCTAATAACGCAGCAGAGTTTCAGTGTGCGGCTACACCATGATGCCCACCCAACACCGATGCCAGTCGGTCGCCATGAGAACGGCCGGCATGTCCTTGGCCCACCGGTGCTTCGAGATCAAGGGCTTTTCGGCATCGTTCACATTACAGTTACATGTTCCTCCTTTTAAAGGGAATCTAAGTCTTTAAATAAGCAGAACAGGACACGTTCCGATGAGAAGCATTACATAACAGCTGCAGCAAAGGTAAAGAAACCGTAAAACTGTGTCATAAACATACCAACAAATATTAAAACCCCTTCCCTCCACCCAGTTCCTCATAAACGCAGGTGCTTGGGGCTTATTTGGAGAGTGAACGCATACATTTACTTGCTTTTATGGTTTGAACAAAAGAACGAGAAGTGGATGCAGCCTTTTCTAATAATTCATTATTTTGATGCACATTAGGGCTCGCAATTAATTAGGGCTTGTTCCTGTCCTGTTTTGAAACCCCCCCCCCCTCCCTCCCTTCAGTCCCCCATTCGCTATAGAACACCATACAAGTGAGAGCACTACAACAGCTACACAAACAGCTATGTTTGTTATTTAGAGCTTAACAACAGCAACTCTGCCGTTCCACACGGTCCCATACATCCTCTATGGCAGGAAGGATGCTTCAAAATGGCAGCCCCCCCCTCCCCCCCCTTCACCACCACTCCCAAAAAAGGTTTAAGACCTTTTTATGGCTTATATGAAGTTTACTAACATGCAGGCGTTTTGGATTGATCTCGGAATGAGACACCCATCTTTTACTTTGTCTCAGACATTTCAGGGGCAAGTGTGCAAGTGTCTTCACCCTTTAAACTTTCACCCCAAAAGGATTCTCTTTGCCAATACAGCTATAGTTCACAGTGGCTCAAAGTTAAAGGAGCGGAAGGGACATTTGTTTCTCCAAGCTGAATTGAGGCCAGGGGGACATGGTTCATGCAGTGGCCTGTAGTCCAGGCTTTAAAAGACCGATGACCCCTGAATAACAGTGCTGTGAACTGTCACGTTCCACTCGCGTTCTAATCGTCATAAGAAAATTATTTTAAAACAGTATCTCTGAGCCACACTCAGGACATTTGGGGGTTTTTTCAGGTCATACATTGTGCGTTACAAAAATTTCCAGGTTTTCTACAAATTCGATTTTTATTTCCAGTTTATAGACTTCAAAGCATCCTCCCCAAAACAAGCGTCAAGTCAAATTGCCAAAAGTTTGGACATACCCCCTTTCTGCTCCACTTTTGTCCACGTCATTAAGTCCACTTACCGTAAAGATGGACTTGTAGTTCTACAATTGCAAACTGTAGTTCATCTGTTTGTAGGGCAAGGTAGCTCAGTGGTTAGGGTGTTGGGTTATCAATCTGAAGGTTGGGGGTTCAAATCCCAGGTCCACTGAAGTTACCGATGTGGGTCCTTGAGCAAGACCCTTAACCCTCATTGCTCCAGGGATGTTGTGATGAACCCTGTGCTCACCTTGTAAGTCGCTTTGGATAAAAGCGTCCAATAAATGACCAAATGTAAATGTAAATGTTGTCACTACAGTACATACAGTCTATGCCCCCTATTGCTGTTCTAATGGTCAGGACCCAATAGTAGCACCACAAAGCAGGGATTATTTGGTTGGTGCATTATTCCTATCCCAGCAGTGTCACTGAGGTGTTTAAATGAAACTACAGCAGCACTGCATCAGTGTCAGAACTGACTATATCAACTCCACCACCCAAATGATACCCGTTCTGTGATGGTCCTGACTCCTTATTTTCCATGTTCTCAGTTCCACTTACAGTAAAGATGGACTTCCAGACTGTAGTCCATCTGTTTGTGGACTACAGTACATACCTGTTATTTAATGGTCAGGACCCTAATAGTAGCACCACACAGCTTTATTTGGTTGGTGCATTGTTCCTATCCCAGCAGTGTCACTGAGATGTTTAAATGAAACTACAGCAGCACTGCTGCACTAAAACCCCCTCACTGCATCAGTGTCACTGCAGAACTGACAATAAACAATCCACCACCAAAATGATACCTGTTCTGTGATGGTCCTGACCAACAGAGAACAGAGAACCAACAGGGGACTAACAAAAACAAAGAACACAGATGGACTACAGTCTGTAATTGTAAACTACACAGTCCATCTATAAGGAAAGTGGAGGAAATAGATGATGGAGCAAGAAGGGTGTGTCCCCAAACTTTTGACCGATACTGTAAATAACATGAACTTAGATGGTCCTCTCTCCTTCAGTTGAACCGTCCCAAAAGTTCACATGTAATCATTACTGCCACTTCATTGTCAGTCACTACACAATCATTACACTCATTACAGAAACAACTTAATTCGTAGCCCTACGACAGAAGTTCACAGTTTAACTTCTCATACAGATAAGAGTTGTGTGTCACTCGCATATTATTCACCCTACAGTTCTACAGTTCTGTCATTACGAAGGAACGTTTCATTCCTGTAGGACTGTAAATAACTCAAATTAGATTTTATTTTGTATATATAGATTTCAGCGGCACGGTGGCTTAGTGGTCAGCACGTTCGCCTCTCAGCACTAGGGATTCCCGGTTCGAATCCCCATCTGGGTGGAGTTTCCATGTTCTCCCCGTGTCCGCGTGGCTTTCCTCCGGGTTCTCCGGTTTCCTCCCACAGTCCAAAAACATGGAGCAAGTCAATTGAGTTCTCCAAATTGCCCCATATAGAGTGTGTCTGTGTGAGTGAGTGTGTGCCCAGCGATAGGTTGGCACCCTGTCCTGGGTCTATCTGCCCAGCGCCCGAAACGTTCTCCCCTGGATGGGCATGGGGAACCCCCTGACCCTAATAGAGGATAAAGTGGAGGATCATGGATAATGGATGGATATTAACATACTGAGAGCATAACATGTAGTTGTGAAACAAGTTTTTTCCCGATTGTTTTTCCTATTGCCCATTAAGGGGAGAACGTCTCGGGCGCTGGGCAGATAGACCCAGGACAGGGCGCCAATCCATCGCTGGGCACACACTCACTCTCTCACACATACACACTCTATATGGGGCAATTTTGGAGAACTCATTTGACTTGATCCATGTTTTTGGACTGTGGGAGGAAACCGGAGAACCTGGAGGAAACCCACGCGGACACGGGGAGAACATGGAAACTCCACCCAGATGGGGATTCGAACCGGGAATCCCTAGCGCTGAGAGGAGAACATGCAAACCACCAAGCCAAAGCGCCGCCCTGTATGACGATGTTAATCAGGACATATCGCGATATTCAGCTCATATTGTCCAACCCTTCGAGTCATTTAGCGAAGCAGAGCCTCATTTCAGCGCAGTGTGTTGAAGTTGAAGCGGGAGTGAAGCGGGAGTGAAGCGCGGAGTGAAGCGCGGAGTGAAGCGGGGAGTGAAGCTCAGCCCGACGCCTAACGACGCCGAAGTGAATGTTGCCCTACCTTATTCGAAGCAGCTTTGGCCGACATTTTGATCCCTTGCTCGCTCCCAGCGCTGCGTGGTGCCTTAAAAGCGAGTGATAAAAAGCCAGAGACTTGCCCCCGTGTCCTGCCCAGCAGCCTCCGCTCCGGGCAAACAAGAGTTTAATTCAGCGCAGCTCCGAAAGTCATGGCAGACGAAGCGAAAAGCGCCAGTCCAAAGTTCCTCACCGAGCTCCGCACTACTCAACGATCCGGCTCTAAGAGTCGACTCTGTGGAGCGAGCGAGGAGAGAGAGCCGATTTTTGGGAGCCGATGTGGGCGGAGTCTGTGTGTGTGTGTGTGTGCTCTGAGCTGGAGAGGGGCTGCGCGCGCGCACACACACACACACACACACACACACACACACACACACACACACACACACAAACAAACATACACACACACAAACAAACACACACACACAAAAACAAACACATACACACACACACACACACACACACACACACACACACAACACACACACACAAAAACAAACATACACACACACAAACAAACACACACACACAAAAACAAACACATACACACACACACACACACAAAACACACACAAAAACAAACACACACACACACACACAAACAAACACACAAAAACAAACAAATACACACAAAAAACACACATACGCAAAAAAACACATGCACACACAAACAAACAAAAACACACACAAAAACACACACAAAACAAACACACACACAAAAAACACATACACACAAACATACACACACAAACACACACACGCAAAAAACACACAAACACAAACAAACACACACACACACAAACAAACACACACAAAAAACACACACACAAACAAACACACATACACAAAAACACACACACACAAATACACACAAAAAACACAAACACAAAAAAACACACACACACAAAAACACACACACACACACACAAAAACAAACACACACAAACAAAAAACACACACAAACAAAAACACATACACACACGCACACACAAACAAACAAAAACACACACAAAACAAACACACACACAAACAAACACAAACACACACCCACACACAAACAAACACACATACACACACAAACACACACGCAAAAAACACACACATAAACACAAACAAACACACACACACATACATGCACAAACAAACACACACACACACTCACACACAAACAAACACACACACACAAATACACACAAAAAACACAAACACAAAAAAACACACACACAAACACACACACATAAAAAACACACTCACAAACACACACACAAACACACACACATAAAAAAACACAACTACACAAACAAACACACACACATAAAAAACACACTCGCAAACACACACACAAATAAACAAACACGCACAAACAAACACACACAAACACACATACATGCACAAACACACACATGCACAAACACACACACACACACACACACACACAAACAAACACACACACACACAAAAAAACACACACACAAACACACAAAAGCACACAGACACACAAAAACACACACATGTCCATCCAGGGGAGAATGTCTCGGGCGCTGGGCAGATACACCCAGGACAGGGCGCCAATCCATCGCTGGGCACACACTCACTCACACAGACACACTCTATATGGGGCAATTTTGAGAACTCAATTGACTTGATCCATGTTTTTGGACTGTGGGAGGAAACCGGAGAACCCGGAGGAAACCCACGCGGACACGGGGAGAACATGGAAACTCCACCCAGATGGGGATTCGAACCGGGAATCCCTAGTGCTGAGAGGAGAACATGCTAAACACTAAGCCACCGTGCCGCCGGATCAAGTCAATTGAGTTCTCCAAATTGCCCCATATAGAGTGTGTCTGTGTGAGTGAGTGTGTGCCCAGTGATAAGTTGGCGCCCTGTCCTGGGTGTATCTGCCCAGCGCCCGAAACGTTCTCCCCTGGATGGGCATGAGGAACCCACCCCCCGTGACCCTAATAGAGGATAAAGCGGGAGATAATGAATGAATGGGTGGATTTATAATTTATAATTTATAATGTGTTTTTACAGCAGTAATTTATTTTTACACATAATTTAGTAATAAACTGCTTTAAGCTACACGAAAAAGTCAAGGGAGCCACTCGGGAACCGAAAGAGTCGACTCTTTTTAGAGAACCGAGCCAAAGGAACCGGCTCTCTGAAAGCCCATCACTACTCCGCACACCTTCCAGCCAAACTTCAGCTGCCCCGCACACTCACAGAGCCCTAACAACCAAGAAACCCAGAGCAAACAGCCGGATGACTGAACGTGAGCGGCGTTCTGACGTTCCAAAGCAACAGCAGAGCGAGAACGAGAACGAGTGTTTCCTTTCCAGACTTCTCTTATCTCTCCCACTCGCCTCTGTTCCTCATCAGCTCCTCACCTCTCCAAGCAACAGCCATGACATGTCTGCCTGGAACGGACTGCTCCATTCTGAGCGGAGGGGGGAGTGCACACAAACACGGCCGTCGGATCAACGTCGAATAAACGTTTGCAATTGGTTCTCAGGCCATGGATACACTACGTGGTGATTGGTTTTCTTAATGTGATGGAGTTACCATAGCAGTGTTTCTGAATGCCATTAAAATAAGCAGTAAGTGTCACACACCCCTCTCGTGTGTTTGGGATGTGGAGTGAGCTGCATCTGAACGGGACTCTGGAACATGGCAACGCGTTGCTGTGTGAGTGTTTAATCTGAGAACGCTGGTGTTAAACCTCAGTCTTAAATAACAAACGTGAATCGATTTTAGAATGATAATTCCTTATGGTGGCGGCACGGTGGTTTAGTGGTCAGCACGTTCGCCTCTCAGCGCTAGGGATTCCCGGTTCGAATCCCCATCTGGGTGGAGTTTCCATGTTCTCTCCGTGTCCGCGTGGGTTTCCTTCGGGTTCTCCGGTTTCCTCCCAAAGTCCAAAAACATGGATCAAGTCAATTGAATTCTCAAAATTGCCCCATATAGAGTGTGTCTGTGTGAGTGAGTGTGTGCCCAGCGATGGATTGGCGCCCTGTCCTGGGTCTATCTGCCCAGCGCCTGAGATGTTCTCCCCTGGATGGGCATTGATAGAGAGGATAAAGCGGGAGATAATGAATGAATGAATTCCTTATGGTGGCGGCACGGTGGCTTAGTGGTCAGCACGTTCTCCTCTCAGCACTAGGGATTCCCGGTTCGAAATCCCAATCTGGGTGGAGTTTCCATGTTCTCCCCGTGTCCACGTGGGTTTCCTCCGGGTTCTCCGGTTTCCTCCCACAGTCCAAAAACATGGAGCAAGTCAATTGAGTTCTCCAAATTGCCCCATATAGAGTGTGTCTGTGTGAGTGAGTGTGTGCCCAGCGATAGATTGGCGCCCTGTCCTGGGTCTATCTGCCCAGCGCCTGAGACGTTCTCCCCTGGATGGGCATGGGGAACCCCACCGCGACCCTAATAGAGGATAAAGTGGAAGATAATGAATGAATGAATTCCTTATGGTGGCGGCACGGTGGCTTAGTGGTTTGCACGTTCTCCTCTCAGCGCTAGGGATTCCCGGTTCGAATCCCCATCTGGGTGGAGTTTCCATGTTCTCTCCGTGTCCATGTGGGTTTCCTCCGGGTTCTCCGGTTTCCTCCCACAGTCCAAAAACATGGATCAAGTCAATTGAGTTCTCCAAATTGCCCCATATAGAGTGTGTCTGTGTGAGTGAGTGTGTGCCCAGCGATAGATTGGCGCCCTGTCCTGGGTCTATCTGCCCAGCGCCTGAGACGTTCTCCCCTGGATGGGCATGGGGAACCCCACCGCGACCCTGTATAGGATAAAGCAGAAGATAATGAATGAAAGAATAATAATAATATAAAGAGGGCGGCACGGTGGCTTAGTGGTTGGCATGTTCTCCTCTCAGCGCTAGGGATTCCCGGTTCGAATCCCCATCTGGGTGGAGTTTCCATGTTCTCTCCGTGTCCGCGTGGGTTTCCTCCGGGTTCTCCGGTTTCCTCCCACAGTCCAAAAACATGAATAAAATCAATTGAGTTCTCCAAATTGACCCATATAGAGTGTGTTTGGGGGAGTGAGTGTGTGCCCAGCGATAGGTTGGCGCCCTGTCCTGAGTGTATCTGCCCAGCGCCTGAAATGTTCTCCCCTGGATGGGCATGGGAAACCCCACCGCAACCCTAATAGAGGATAAAGCGGAAGATGTTCTCCTCTCCAGCGCTAGGGAATGAATGAAATAATTATAAAGAGAAGCTCACATATAAACCCCCACCGCAACCCTAATAGAGGATAAAGCGGAAGATAATGAATGAATGAATAATATAAAGAGAAGCTCACATATAAACCAATTGTTTAAAATCCTATATATATATATATATATATATATATATACATATACACACACACACACACACACACCCCCCCCTGCACTGGTTACAATTTCGGTCTTTCAATAACCACATGGGAAGCCAAAAAGCCAGTTGCTACCCACAGACCGCTTCCTATGGTTTTCCGGACCCACACCCACAGGATGAAGTGAGCTGAGAGCACCACTAGCATTGTTTAAAGATCTACACCAGGGGCCTGTGCCCTTAAAAATGTCACTCGTCTCATTAAAAAACGAAAACCCCACATACACTACCACAGGTCTGCAAAGTCTCAATCAGTATGTCACTAATGACGTGTTTTAATAAGATCCTAAAGCAAACAAACCAATTTCTACAGCTTGTATGAGCTTCCCACAATATCATTTCTTGTTTAAAATACATTTGCCATCTTCAGGGTCATAGCTTCTGCCTACAGGCTGCATGATATTAAAGACATGCCTGGTCTAGATAATGTAATAATGTAATGCTGGAACCGTGTGATGCAATGACTAATTATACATATACGATAAATAAATCAAGTAAGAAGCAAAAAAAACACATGGGACTACTGAACAAACCCTCAAGAAACAACATGGAGAAATATTTAACAGGGACGGTGGAGAGAGACGAAGATAATGAGAGCAACAAAAGTCAACCGAAAGTTAAAACGAGGAAAGTGTATGTAGCGCTTGGCTTCACTGTAACTGAGGTGGGAGACGAAAAAAAGACCAGTGTGTCTTCTGTGTCTTTAAATGTTGGCAGCGTGACATGACAGCGTGAAATAAATGAAGGCGTCACTTAAAGACATTACACCCCAATCACGCTGATAACCGCTCGAGTTTTTAATCAAAAACGTGATGAGTATAACCAGCAATCATCCCGCTTTATGAAAACTACTGCAGAAAAGTTGTGCTGCAGAACGGGAGCGTTGGAGACATTAGTTCTGAATTCCTTATTTTGATAAAAAAAAAAAAAAAAAAAAAACAGCACAAATTGTTGTTTTCATTGTTGTTTTGTAGGTTAAAGTGTTAATAAATTGAGCTCCTGAATGAATGTTGCTGATGAATTTGAATTTATTATTATTTATTGGTTTTATTTCATTTATTTTTTCAAATGTTTCAGTATCAAATGCCAGTCAGTTCATAAATGTTTCATTTGTTTCTGTTATAAACTAAAAAACAAAGTTAATAAAATGATTCTGTTGATCTATATTTCTTTCTTTTTTGTTTTCTTTATTGTTAATAAGGAGACATTGTTATAAAAGAGCTGTACTTAGAACAAATTTATAGACAAATCATACTACAGTGGGCATGTAAAAATACTTTATCCCATTTTGTCATGTACGGCGGGGGGTGAGTGTGCGTGTGTGTGTGGGGGGGGGGGGGGGGATGGGGGGCAAAAAATGTGTTCTTCTTCCTAGGGGGGGCTTAACAGAAAATAATTGAGAATCACTGGACTAATGGATCATGCTGTTTCTTGCTATTATTACCCATTTTATTTACAATGCAAAAGATATTACATCCAGATTAACATCCAATTAAGTTAGAAATACCATTTTAAATGACATTTCTCACTGTTATTATTATTATTATTATTATTATTATTATTATTATTCTGTGGACGGCACTGTGGCTTAGTGGTTAAAATATCCACAGTTCAGCGCTAGGGATCCAGTTTTGAATCCCGATCCGGATGGAGATTCCATGTTCTTCCCATTGTGTCTGTGTGGGTTCCTCCAGGTTCACCGGTTTCCTCCCACAATGCTGCTCTAAATTGCCCCTATACACTCACTCACTGGGAATACACTTACTCACTATATATATATATATATATATATATGGTGGCTTAGTGGTTAGCATGTTCTCCTCTCAGCACTAGGAATTCCTGGATTGAATCCCCATCTGGGTGGAGTTTCCATGTTCTCTCCGTGTCCGCGTGGGTTTCCTCTGGGTTCTCCGGTTTCCTCCCACAGTCCAAAAACATGGAGCAAGTCAATTGAATTCTCCAAATTGCCCCATATAGAGTGTGTCTGTGTGAGTGAGTGTGTGCCCAGCGATAGATTGGCGCCCTGTTCTGGTTGTGTCTGCCCAGCGCCCGAAACGTTCTCCCCTGGATGGGCATGGGGAACCCCCCCCCCCGCGGCCCTAATAGAGGATAAAGTGGAAGATAATGAATGAATGAATATATATGTGGCTTAGTGGTTAGCATGTTCTCCTCTCAACACTAGGGATTCCCGGTTCGAATCCCCATCTGGGTGGAGTTTCCATGTTCTCGCCGTGTCCGCGTGGGTTTCCTCCGGGTTCTCCGGTTTCCTCCCACAGTCCAAAAACATGAATTCTCAAAATTGCCCCATATAGAGTGTGTGTGTGTGAGTGAGTGTGTGCCCAGCGATAGATTAGCGCCCTGTCCTAGGTGTATCTCCCCAGCGCCCGAGACGTTCTCCCCTGGATGGGCATGGGGAACCCCACCGCGACCCTAATAGAGGATAAAGCGGGAGATAATGAATGGATGAATCTTGTCAATCACATCATTGAAACAAAATTGTAAGAGCGTTTGAACTGAAAAATCGTTTCTGAATCGAATCGTGACCTCAAAAATCGGAATCGAATCGCCAAACACAGAGATTCGCACCCCTATTAAATATACTGTCTTCAAGAAACAGATTCTACCCAACTGTTTGCATTTCCAGAATAACTGATATAAAGTTCAAAACAGAACATATTTTCCATCTAATATCCACGAAAACGCTCAATTAGTGAATCTAGACGCAGGTCTACCAGTGAAGTCAGCTGTTCCTTCATCTTCCAACGCATTTTGCGATCAGCGTCCACCAGCGAGGAAATCAGGATGTTCAGCATTCTGCCCGTTTGCTCAGAAAACAGCTGCCGCTCCAAACACCTTATTCGAATAGCATCCCACCGAAGCCTCGAAAGCCCAACGGACGGCGCTGACGGCGGCGCATGGTCAGAAAGACGTCCTCGTCCAGTCCTGAGACGGAACGACTGAGTGAGGAGAGAAGAGGCAGAGCCGAGTCGCTGACAACACCGTGGAATCAAAGGCGGCTTTGTCCCGTGTTGCCTTTAAACTGCCACGGTGCGACACAACTCACTGGGGTCGTGGCGTCAGGCCTCTGAGCTCAGGTGTGCGTTTGGAGGAACGGAACATCGCACATAGAGACGAGCGTAATGAGCAGTAAATAGAGCAGCGATCACATGATGCGCCAGTCCCTCGGTGTGCTCACTGTTTGTTCGTTTGCACATCAAACCGCAAAACAAGAATGAGGTCAACCTCGAACTGAACCAAAGAAAAAGCTCCATGTTATAAATTAAATTAAATTAAATTAAAATTAAAAATTGGGTCATTTACTACATTTACATTTGGTCATTTATTGGACGCTTTTATTCAAAGCGACTTACAAGGTGAACACAGGGTTAATCACAACATCCCTGGAGCAATGAGGGTTAAGGTTCTTGCTCAAGGACCCACATTGGTAACTTCAGTGGACCTGGGATTTGAACCCCCAACCTTCAGATTGATAGCCCAACGCCCTGACCACTGAGCTACCACTCCCTAGCTTCAGAACCGGACTTAAAGATGTAGTCCTTCTGATGAAGACGCTGGGGACTGAACCCAGGACCTCTTACATGCAAAGCAAGCACTCTACCACTGAGCTACATCGCCATTTATTGGACGCTTTTATCCAAAGTGACTTACAAGGTGAGAACAGGGTTCATCACAACATCCCTGGAGCAATGAGGGTTAAGGGTCTCGCTCAAGGACCCACATTGGTAACTTCAGTGGACCTGGGATTTGAACCCCCAACCTTCAGATTGATAGCCCAACACCCTGACCACTGAGCTAACCCGCCCAGTTTATTTATAACATGACTAAACTGTGCTTTTTGGAGGTTTATGTTGGACATCTTTGATAGAAATGGAGTTGTATTCTGTTAAATGTATTGTAGGGCTGCTACCAACAATTATTTCCATTTGTTTATTAAGCTACTATTTATTTTCTTGATTAGTTTTTTTTGGGTATATTTGTTAAAGAATTAATTCAATTATTCATTATCTTCTGCTTTATCCTCTAATAGGGTCGTGGGGGGGTGGGGGGGGTTCCCCATGCCCATCCAGAGGAGAACGTTTCAGGCGCTGGGCAGATAGACCCAGGACAGGGCGCCAATCTATCGCTGGGCACACACTCACTCACACAGACACACTCTATATGGGGCAATTTGGAGAATTCATTTGGCTTCATCCATGTTTTTGGACTGTGGGAGGAAACTGGAGAACCCGGAGGAAACCCACGTGGACACTGGGAGAACATGGAAACTCCACCCAGATGGGGATTCGAACCGGGAATCCCTAGTGCTGAGAGGAGAACATGCAAACCACTAAGCCACCATGCCGCCCCATATGTTTATTAATCTACTATTTATTTTCTTGATTATTTTTTTGGTATATTTGTTAAAGAGTAATTAAATATTATTCATTCATTCATTATCTTCCGCTTTATCCTCTATTAGGGTCGTGGTGGGGTTCCCCATGCTCATCCAGGGGAGAACGTTTCGGGCGCTGGGCAGATACACACTGGGCAGTGTGCCAATCTATTGCTTGCTCACACAGACACACTCTATATTGGGCAATTTGGAGAATTCATTTGGCTTCATCCATGTTTTTGGACTGTGGGAGGAAAACGGAGAACCCGGAGGAAACCCACGCGGACACGGGGAGAACATGGAAACTCCCAGATTGGGATTCGAACCAGGATATAGCGGCACGGTGGCTTAGTGGTTAGCACGTTCTCCTCTCAGCGCTAGGGATTCCCGGTTAGAATCCCAATATGGGTGGAGTCTCCCCATGTCCACGTGGGTTTACTCCAGGTTCTCCGGTTTCCTTCCACAGTCCAAAAACATGGATCAAGTCAATTGAGTTCTCCAAATTGCCCCATATAGTGTGTGTCTGTGTGAGTGAGTGTGTGCCCAGCGATAGATTGGCGCCCTGTCCTGGGTCTATCTGCCCAGCGCCCGAAACGTTCTCCACTGGATGAGCATGAGGAACCCCACCGCGACCCTAATAGAGGATAAAGCGGAAGATAATGAATGAATAAATATATAAACTGTATATATATATATATCATTTAAAGAATCTATTAGGAGCATTTAACATTCCATCAGTGTTCTGCAGCCTCTGTATTTAAACGTGGTTCATGTCCAGAACTGAGAGTCTAGAAACCTGTTAACTGAGAACACATCCCATAATTAAATGCTAAAGAAAGATCCGCTCATGTAGGAACCTTCGAAAACCAGGAGAACACACCCCCAGCCATCCCCACTGATCCTTTTCATCTGTGCTGAATTTACAGAGCCCTGACCTTATCTGCTTTCCCAAGACTCTTTATTGACTCTGGAAATTCTTGCGTCGCCTCGAGCGGGGTTTCCATCGCTGACCAGACCAGTATGACGGTCAGTAAACTAAACCAGACCAGTATGACGGTCAGTGAACTAAACCAGACCAGTATGAAGGTCAGTGAACTAAACCAGACCAGTATGACGGTCAGTGGACTAAACCAGACCAGTATGAAGGTCAGTGAACTAAACCAGACCAGTATGACGGTCAGTGAACTAAACCAGACCAGTATGACGGTCAGTGAACTAAACCAGACCAGTATGAAGGTCAGTGAACTAAACCAGACCAGTATGACGGTCAGTGAACTAAACCAGACCAGTATGACGGTCAGTGAACTAAACCAGACCAGTATGACGGTCAGTGAACTAAACCAGACCAGTATGAAGGTCAGTGAACTAAACCAGACCAGTATGACGGTCAGTGAACTAAACCAGACCAGTATGAAGGTCAGTGAACTAAACCAGACCAGTATGACGGTCAGTGAACTAAACCAGACCAGTATGAAGGTCAGTGAACTAAACCAGACCAGTATGACGGTCAGTGAACTAAACCAGACCAGTATGACGGTCAGTGAACTAAACCAGACCAGTATGACGGTCAGTGAACTAAACCAGACCAGTATGAAGGTCAGTAAACTAAACCAGACCAGTATGAAGGTCAGTGAACTAAACCAGACCAGTATGAAGGTCAGTGAACTAAACCAGACCAGTATGACGGTCAGTGAACTAAACCAGACCAGTATGAAGGTCAGTAAACTAAACCAGACCAGTATGATGGTCAGTAAACTAAACCAGACCAGTATGACGGTCAGTGAACTAAACCAGACCAGTATGAAGGTCAGTGAACTAAACCAGACCGCCTTTCCCTATTCACCTGAACTCATAAAAAAATTCATTAAGGACGGCACCGTGGCTTAGTGGTTAGCATGTTCTCCTCTCAGCACTAGGGATTCCCGGTTCGAATCCCCATCTGGGTGGAGTTTCCATGTTCTCCCCGTGTCTGCGTGGGTTTCCTCCGGGTTCTCCGGTTTCCTCCCACAGTCCAAAAACATGGATCAAGTCAATTGAGTTCTCCAAATTGCCCCATATAGAGTGTGTCTGTGTGAGTGAGTGTGTGCCCAGCGATGGATTGGCGCCCTGTCCTGGGTGTATCTGCCCAGCGCCCCGAGACGTTCTCCCCTGGATGGGCATGGGGAACCCCACCACGACCCTAATAGAGGATAAAGCGGAAGATAATGAATAAATAATGAATAAATGAATGAAATCAGTGAGGGTGTGGCAGCTCAGTGTGTTGGGTGTTGGGCTCTCAATCATAAGGTTGTAGGTTCAAATCCCAAGTCCACTGAAGTTATCAAGACACTTAACCTTTATTCCTCTTGGGATGCTGTACCACCCCTGTGTTCTAACCTTAATCGAGTTGGGATATTTGTAAGTGGCTTTGCATCTTTTAAATGTAAAATCTGAACCCATTGTGTGTGAGAATTCCATTTCAGTTTGTTTAAAAGCTCTTAAAATTGTATTGTGAGCTCTTTTTCTGAAACGTACACTGCTACCAATCTAAGCTTTAAACACAATGAACGTGTTAGAAGGCAAACAATGCTTCACTAATCCCATTACGTCACTTATTCAGTCTGAGAATCAGGGGGTGGTCGAGACATTCTTCATACGAACAATGAGTTCTATTCTCAAATGCAGCAAATAACAAAATGCCATTAATATGTATTTCTGTTCTTTGACTCGTAGATCTACGCTGCTTGTTTTTCTTATTTCTCTGTTATGCTTTTAATGCTGATTTCTCTTTAATACAAACAACACAATCTAAGATGTGAGAAAGCTTTCAAAGGAAAAGAGTTTCTGTGCAGATAAGCACGTTCTTTTTTAAACAGAACCATTTAGATTTAGTCATTCAGCAGACGCTTTTATCCAAAGCCACTTATAAATGTCAGAAGTTATGCAGAAAACCAATTTGTTAAAAAGATGCATCTTCATTCATTCATTATCTCCCGCTTTATCCTCTATTAGGGTCGTGGTGGGGTTCCCCATGCCCATCCAGGGGAGAACGTTTCGGGCGCTGGGCAGATAGACCCAGGACAGGGCGCCAATGTATCGCTGGGCACACACTCATTCACACAGACACACTCTATATGGGGCAATTTGGAGAATTCAATTGACTTGATCCATGTTTTTGGACTGTGGGAGGAAACCGGAGAACCCGGAGGAAACCAACGCAGACACGGGGAGAACATGGAAACTCCACCCAGATGGGGATTCGAACCGGGAATCCCTAGGTGAGAGGAGAACATGCTAACCACTAAACCACCGTGCCGCGATGCGTCTTCAGTAGTTTCTTAAAACTGCTTAGTGATTCTGCCATACGGACAGAGTTGGGAAGCTCGTTCCACCATTTTGCAGTGGTGAACGCCGCGGAGTGAGAATGAGCTCCTCGGTGAGGTGGAACCACCAGGCGGCGTTCTCCCCGTGTCCGTGTGGGTTTCCTCCGGGTTCTGCGGTTTCCTCCCACAGTCCAAAAACATGGATCAAGTCAATTGAGTTCTCCAAATTGCCCCATATAGAGTGTGTTTGTGTGAGTGAGTGTGTGCCCAGCGATGGATTGGCGCCCTGTCCTGGGTCTATCTGCCCAACACCCGAGACGTTCTCCTCTGGATGGGCATGGGGAACCCCACCGCGACCCTAATATAGGATAAAGCGGAAGATAATGGATGGATGGATGGCTGCCCCTGTATTGTGTGTGTGTGTGTGCCCAGTCATTGATTGCCCCCTGTCCTGGGTGTATCATGGGCATGAGGAACCCCCCACGACCCAAGCATAGGATCAAGCGGAAGATAACGAGATGAGAAAACTCTTAACGCTTCAAAACTTGTGCTATAAGAGATCGAAATAAACCAATTAACCACAACCGTGTACAGTATTGGCGGTTTAAAGAAAGGGTTAAAACCTATTTAACCGGGGCTTAGGGTTTAGAAACATCAGGGGCTTTAGCCCAGAGCCTTTATTCCACCTCTGTCCTCGGTAACAATTGCCCTTTCATGGGTGTATTTATCTATTTTTCAAACTGTTGTTTAGGGGTGAGCTGCAATATTCGCTGATTCGACGATTCGATTCGGAGAACCGTAGTCGACTATGAACCTCATAGTCGAATGTACCATTTTGTCCACATGGGGGCGCCCATGGCTGCTGCTAAGCATTAGTTTTTACATGAAATGTCTTTGTTTTCGTTATATATATAGCCTTTTGTCAAATAAAATCATCCTAATTTCTAGAAAAAAAGAAAAAGAAAAACAAAAAAAAAGGTTTTCTTTTGTTAGAAAAACAAGTAAAATATATAAAAAATATATTTTTTAAAAACTACGCCCTTAGCGCCATCTTGTGGTGACATTTTAACTGATTCGACTATCAGTCGACTATAGGGAAAATCTGACGAATCAGATTCGACTATGAAAATCTTTAGATGAATACAGCCCTAGTGTTGTTACATTCATTAGTTATCCATCCATTCATTATCTCCCGCTTTATCCTCTATTAGGGTCGCGGTGGGGTTCCCCATGCCCATCCAGGGGAGAACGTCTCAGGCGCTGGGCAGATACACCCAGGACAGGGCGCCAATCCATCGTTGGCACACACTCACTCACTCACACAGACACACAGTGCAGGTTTTGGGGCTGTAGGGTAGGGACTCTCCCTCCCTCCACATGTGATTGGTCATGAGCCATAACACCGGCGTGCAAGCTAGTCCTTGACCAGCGTAAATCTCTGGCTATGATCGATATTGATTTATGAAAAGTCCATTAGAGGTCAGATGTGGTTTTCAGATGCTCTGCCTCGAATGAAACCTTTGGCTCTGGCAGCTGCGCCGGCTGTTAGTCTTAGTGACAGAGCGAGCGGCCTTAAGCCTGGATCTCTCGCACCTCAATCTCTCACTTCTGCTCTCTGGAAACAGATCTGTTGTGACAGGAAACTCCCCAGCCAAATGTAACTGCTAATGTAGTAAAGTCAAAAGAATGTGAGCTGGATCCGAGATGAATACAACAGCGCTCATGTTCCTGCTCAGATTCAGCGCTGGTTCTCTATATGTCTCATGGTGCTGAGGGTTTAATGGCTTATACTCATGTAAAATGCATAGAACGTGTAAAACACAAAACACCTTCAAAATATAACTGACAGAAGTCCATCCATCCATCCATTATCTTCTGCTTTATCCTCGATCAGGGTCGTTTGGGGGGGGGTTCCCCATGTCCATCCGGGGGGGGGAACGTTTCGGGTGCCAATCTATCGCTGGGAACGCACTCACTCACAAACTCACACACACTCTACATGGGGCAATTTGGAGAATTCCAATTGACCTTGATCCATGTCTTATAATGGATGGATGGATGGATATATATATATATATATATATATATTCATTCATTATCTCCCGCTTTATCCTCTATTAGGGTCACGGTGGGGTTCCCCATGCCCATCCAGGGGAGAACGTTTCGGGCGCTGGGCAGATACACCCAGGACAGGGCGCCAATCTATCACTGGGTACACACTCACTCACACAAACACACTCTATATGGGGCAATTTGGAGAATTCCATTGACCTTGATCCATTTTTTTGGACTGTGGGAGGAAACCGGAGAACCCGGAGGAAACCCACGCAGACACGGGGAGAACATGGAAACTCCACCCAGATTGGGATTCGAACCGGAAATCCCCAACGCTGAGAGGAGAACGTGCTAACCACTAAGCCACCGTGCCGCCAACTAACAAACAAAGCGAAGACAAACACATGATGGTAAAAAGAGTCCTTCATTTGTTTAATGACACACACTGGAACATGACATCATGATGACATCATACTCAGGATGACAGCATGACGTGATACTCATCTCCATCCATTCATTATACTCTGTGTAATCCTATACTAGGGTCGTGAGGGTCATCCATTCATCCTTTATCTTCTGCTTTATCCTCTAGTCGGGTCACGGGGGGGGTTCCTCATGCCCATCCAGGGGAGAGCTGGGCAGATAGACCCAGGACAGGGCGCCAATCCATCGCTGGGCACACTCACTCACACATACACACTCTATATGGGGCAATTTGGAAAATTCAATTGACTTGATCCATGTTTTTGGACCGTGGGACGAAACCGGAGAACCCGGAGGAAACCCACGCAGACACGGGGAGAACATGGGGATTCGAACCGAGAATCCCTAGCGCTGAGAGGAGAACGTGCTGACCACTAAGCCACCGTGCCGCCCTGTTTCATTCATACATTCATTATCTCCCGCTTTATCCTATATTAGGGTCACGGGGGGTTCCTCATACCCATCCAGGGGAGAATGTCTCGGGCGCTGGGCAGATACACCCAGGACAGGGCACCAATCCATCGCTGGGCACACACTCACTCACTCAGACACACTCTATATGGGGCAATTTGGAGAATTCAATTGACTTGCTCCATGTTTTTGGACTGTGGGAGGAAACCGGAGAACCCGGAGGAAACCCACGCGGACACGGGGAGAACATGGAAACTCCACCCAGATGGGGATTCGAACCGGGAATCCCTAGTGCTGAGAGGAGAACATGCCAACCACTAAGCCACCGTGCCGACCTGTTTCATTCATTCATTCATTCATTATCTTCAGCTTTATCCTCTATTAGGGTCGCGGTGGGGTTCCCCATGCCCATCCAGTGGAGAACATCTCGGGCCCTGGGCAGATACACCCAGGACAGGACGCCAATCCATCGCTGGGCACACACTCACTCACACAGACACACTCTATATGGGGCAGTTTGGAGAATTCAATTGACTTGATCCATGTTTTTGGACTGTGGGAGGAAACCGGAGAACCCGGAGGAACCCCACGCGGACACGGGGAGAACATGGAAACTCCACCCAGATGGGGATTTGAACAGGGAATCCCTAGTGCTGAGAGGAGAACGTGCTAACCACAAACCTGTTTCATATTTGGTTATTAAAATAACATTTCTCTACCGACAAATAATATTTCTTTAAGCCGAGTGGAACAAACGGATCCCTGCAGCGTGCTGTGTTTACAGAGATCCAAATGCTAAGCCTTTGAAGGAAATCTGTTCTCAGGAAAAACAAGATGGGAGCCGGGACTTTCACACCAAACAATACACTCCCCTTTAATATCGAGACTATTTGTCACACAATAGACCGAAGGTTCGCTGACGCGGCTCGGGTGTGAGGTTGAGGCGTCGGTGTGAGAGGAGTTGGCAGGTGTTGAGAAAGCTGTTGGAGAAATAATAATCGAGGTGGGAAGGCTTGTGAGAAAGTGGCGGCTCAGCACAACAACGTTCATCCACACTGCCCACTGTGCAGACAAACTCGCCCGTCTCCACTGCGTAACGTCCGAGTTGCGGGGAACCAAATTGCCCCATATAGAGTGTGTTTGTGTGAGTGAGTGTGTGCCCAGCGATGGATTGGCGCCCTGTCCTGGGTCTATCTGCCCAGCACCCGAGATGTTCTCCCCTGGATGGGCATGGGGAACCCCACCGCGACCCTAATAGAGGATAAAGCGGGAGATAATGAATGAATGAATGAATATACACATATGTATATATTGGGCTGCAGGGTGGCTTAGTGGTTGGCATGTTCTCCTCTCAGCTCTAGGGATTCCCGGTTCCAATCCCCATCTGGGTGGAGTTCCCATGTTCTCCCCGTGTCCGTGTGGGTTTCCTCCGGGTTCTCCGGTTTCCTCCCACAGTCCAAAAACATGGATCAAGTCAATTGAATTCTCCAAATTGCCCCATATAGAGTGTCTGTGTGAGTGAGTGTGTGCCCAGCGATGGATTGGCACCCTGTCCTGGGTCTATCTGCCCAGCGCCCGAAACGTTCTCCCCTGGATGGGCGTGGGGAACCCCACCGCGACCCTAATAGAGGATAAAGCGGGTGATAATGAATGAATGAAGGTTAACGTTTTAATAAATTGTGCTCCTGAATGAATGTTGCTGACCAATTTGAATTTATTATTATTTATTGATTTTATATCATTTAATGTTTCAGTATCAAAAGCAGTCAGTTCATAAAAGTTTCCAGTTTAAATGAGGATTTCATTCGTTTCTGTTACAAACTAAAAAACAAAGTTAATAAAATGATTCTGTTCTAAGTTGATCTATATTTCTTTCTTTTTTGTTTTCTTTATTGTTAATAAGGAGACATTGTTATAAAAGAGGCGGCACGGTGGCTTAGTGGTTAGCACGTTCGCCTCTCAGCGCTAGGGATTCCCGGTTTGAATCCCCATCTGGGTGGAGTTTCCATGTTCTCCCCGTGTCCGTGTGGGTTTCCTCTGGGTTCTCCGGTTTCCTCCCACAGTCCAAAAACATGGATCAAGTCAATTGAATTCTCCAAATTGCCCCATATAGAGTGTGTCTGTGTGAGTGAGTGTGTGCCCAGCGATGGATTGGCGCCCTGTCCTGGGTGTATCTGCCCAGCGCCCGAAACGTTCTCTCCTGGATGGGCATGGAGAACCCCACCGCGACCCTAATAGAGGATAAAGCAGAAGATAATGAATGAATGAATACATACATATGTATATATTGGGCGGCACAGTGGCTTAGTGGTTGGCATGTTCTCCTCTCAGATCTAGGGATTCCCGGTTCGAATCCCCATCTGGGTGGAGTTCCCATGTTCTCCCCGTGTCCACGTGGGTTTCCTCCGGGTTCTCCGGTTTCATCCCACAGTCCAAAAACATGGATCAAGTCAATTGAGTTCTCCAAATTGCCCCCTATAGAGTGTGTTTGTGTGAGTGAGGGTGTGCCCAGCGATAGATTGGCGCCCTGTCCTGGGTGTCTCTGCCCAGCGCGTGAGACGTTCTCCCCTGGATGGGAACCCCACCGCGACCCTAATAGAGGATAAAGCGGGAGATTATGAATGAATGAATGTATATATTGTGTATTTCTTTTTATCTTCTATGTAGAGTGTACATCCCGATGCCTCACCCTAAGAATTTCTATGTGCACACGTCCCAACATGTAGCACAAATGACAACTAAACTAATGATCTGCGATATTTACATTCCAGAAACTGACGGCGGATCAGCGTATTCTGTAGAAGAAGCCCGATCCTCCTGACACCACCAGGTCATGTGGTGCTCAGCCAGAGATCTCTTATCCATTCCAAGTCCAACACACTGCTAAATCATTCAGACCCCAGACGGCGTAGACGTTGGTCTGCATGCCTGCATTCCTGAGGGCTGATGTAGCTTTACCTTCACTGGCAACCAAGAGTATGAATGTATATCGATCAATCATCTGCATTATGCATTTCATACAAATATGTAACACAATCTTAATATAGCGGCACGGTGGCTTAGTGGTTAGCACGTTCGCCTCTCAGCGCTAGGGATTCCCGGTTCGAATCCCCATCTGGGTGGAGTTTCCATGTTCTCCCCGTGTCTGCGTGGGTTTCCTCCGGGTTCTCAGGTTTCCTCCCACAGTCCAAAAACATGGATCAAGTCAATTGAATTCTCAAAATTGCCCCATATAGAGTGTGTGTGTGTGAGTGAGTGTGTGCCCAGCGATGGATTGGCGCCCTGACCTGGGTGTATCTGCCCCGAGCGTATGTCAGATGTGCAATGTGTGTTTCACATGTGTGCACATTGTGTGCACAGGTGTACACAGATGGGAAGGTAGAGGACACACTCCTCTGTGTGGAAGTCGGAAAAATAAATCACTTTATCCATCCATCCATTATCTTCCGCTTTATCCTCTATTAGGGTCGCGGTGGGGTTCCCCATGCCCATCCAGGGGAGAACATCTCGGGCGCTGGGCAGATAGACCCAGGACAGGGCGCCAATCTATCGCTTGGCACCCACTCACTCAAACAAACACACTATATATGGGGCAATTTTGGAGAATTCAATTGACTTGATCCATGTTTTTGGACTGTGGGAGGAAACCGGAGAACCCGGAGGAAACCCACGCGGACCGTGCATCTCACACCAAGATCTTCAGTAATGCTTCATCTGAGCATTACTATTTTCCATCCATCCATTATCTTCCGCTTTATCCTGTATTAGGGTCATGGGGGGTTCCCCATGCCCATCCAGTGGAGAACGTTTCGGGCGCTGGGCAGATAGACCCAGGACAGGGCGCCAATCTATCGCTGGGCACACACACTCACTCACACAAACACACTCTATGGGGCAATTTTGAGAATTCAATTGACTTGATCCATGTTTTTGGACTGTGGGAGGAAACCAGAGAACCCGCAGGAACCCCACGCAGACACGGGGAGAACATGGAAACTCCACCCAGATTGGGATTCGAACCATAGCCTTTCCCAGCAATAGATTGGCGCCCTGTCCTGGGTGTATCTGCCCAGCGCCCAAGACGTTCTCCCCTGGATGGGCATGGGGAACCACCCCGCGATGCTAACAGAGGATAAAGCGGAGGATAATGGATGGATGGATGTTTGGATAATCCTAGCCTCGGCATAACATGCACAGAATGAAGGGACCGGCAGAGAGAGGATGAGCAGCACTAAGCCAAAGTATGTGGAAGGAGGTGGAACGCATTAAGTGAAGGATGAGCTGAGATGAAGAGACGATGCCCCTGAAGGCAATTGAGATAATAAATAGCCCCAGCGGGGTAGTATAGTAGTTTGAATTCAATGCTTTGCAGACGGGAGGGGTAATGAAATTTCTGATCAGTGCCAGTATGATAAGTCAAGGCTAAGCTGATGGGGAGAGACAGCCATGATTAAAACCCCAATCGATCAGCCCTCCACCTGCCCTGAAAAGATACCCTGGCTCGTCTACAGGATAAGGAAAGCTAAACATTACATTACATTTAGTCATTCAGCAGACGCTTTTATCCAAAGCGACTTACAAATGAGAACATCACAAGTCAGAAGCCATGGAGAAAACCAACTACACTGTAAATTCATCAAACCTGATTGTTATTCGATGCGGTGGCCCCTCCCCCTTTTTTTAATTTTATTTAATTTTATTTTTTTTCTACAACAGGTATTATTAGGGGCGGCACGATGGCTTAGTGGTTAGCACGTTTGCCTCTCAGCACTAGGGATTCCCGGTTCGAATCCCCATCTGGGTGGAGTTTCCATGTTCTCCCCGTGTCTGCGTGGGTTTCCTCCGGGTTCTCCGGTTTCCTCTCACAGTCCAAAAACATGGATCAAGTCAATTGAATTCTCAAAAATTGCCTCATATAGAGTGTCTGTGTGAGTGAGTGTGTGCCCAGCGATGGATTGGCGCCCTGTCCTGGGTGTATCTGCCCAGCGCCCGAGATGTTCTCCCCTGGATGGGCATGGGGAACCCCACCGCGACCCTAATAGAGGATAAAGCGGGAGATAATGAATGAATGAATGACAAACCATACTGTAAACAATTTCGCACACTAAATAATACTAGGCGGCACGGTGGCTTAGTGGTTAGCACGTTTGCCTCTCAGCGCTAGGGATTCCCGGTTTGAATCCCCATCTGGGTGGAGTTTCCATGTTCTCTCTGTGTCTGCGTAGGTTTCCTCCGGGTTCTCCGGTTTCCTCCCACAGTCCAAAAACATGGATCAAGTCAATTGAATTCTCAAAAATTGCCTCATATAGAGTGTGTCTGTGTGAGTGAGTGTGTGCCCAGCGATGGATTGGCGCCCTGTCCTGGGTGTATCTGCCCAGCGCCCGAGATGTTCTCCCCTGGATGGGCATGGGGAACCCCACCACGACCCTAATAGAGGATAAAGCGGAAGATAATGAATGAATGAATGAATGAGGTATTATTTGTTAAAGAGATGCGTCTTAAGTAGTTTCTTAAAACTGTTTAGTGATTCTGCCATACGGACAGAGTTGGGAAGATCGTTCCACCATTTTGCAGTGGTGAACGCCACGGAGGGAGAATTAGCTCCTCGGTGAGGTGGAACCGCCAGGTGGCGATCATCACTGGAGCGAAGTGAACGAGTCGGAGTGTATTTTGAAAAGATAGAGTGAAGGTAGGAGGGGGAAGATCCAGAAATGGTTCTGTAGGCCAGAGTCAGTGACTTGTACTGAATGTGAGCAGCTACAGGGAGCCAATGGAGGGAAGTGAGTAATGGAGTGACATGAGTTCTCTTGAGTTGTTCTCTAAACACAAGTCGGGCTGCAGAGTTTTGAATCAGTTGAAGAGGTCTGATTGTGGAAGCTGGGATACCGGCAAGTAGCGCATTACAATAATCAAGCCGGGATAGGACTCGGGCTTGAACAAGCAGTTGGGTAGCATGTTCATTCAAAAAGGGTCTGATCTTCTTTATGTTGTAAAGAAGGAATCTGCAGGAACGGGCGGTTTTGATCACATGATCAGAGAGTTTAAGGTGGGAGTCGATTGTGAAACCAAGGTTCCAGACTGAATCGGTTGGGGAGATTGTGGAGCCATCGATTTGGTAAAAAGGGATGAAAAGTCGGTCTAATCTAATAATGTATGGAAACTTAGTTGAAAGGGTCTGATCTCCAAGTCTGATCATGTGATCAAAACCGCCCGTTCCTGCAGATTCCTTCTTTACATCATAAAGAAGATCAGACCCTTTTTGAATGAACATGCTACCCAACTGCTTGTTCAAGCCCGAGTCCTATCCCGGCTTGATTATTGTAATGCGCTACTTGCCGGTATCCCAGCTTCCACAATCAGACCTTTTCAACTAATTCAATACTCTGCAGCTCGACTTGTGTTTAACCAACTCAAGAACTCATGTCACTCCATTACTCACTTCCCTCCATTGGCTCCCTGTAGCTTCTCGCATTCAGTACAAGTCACTGACTCTGGCCTACAGAACCATTTCTGGATCTGTCCCCTCTAACCTTCACTCTATCTTTTCAAAATACACTCCGACTCGTTCACTTCGCTCCAGTGATGATCGCCACCTGGTGGTTCCACCTCACCGAGGAGCTCATTCTCACTCCGTGGCGTTCACCACTGCAAAATGGTGGAACGATCTTCCCAACTCTGTCCGTATGGCAGAATCACTAAACAGTTTTAAGAAACTACTGAAGAAAAAAAAAGGGGGGGGAAGGGCCACAGCTTCGAATAACAATCAGGTTTGATGAATTTACAGTATAGTTGGTTTTCTTCATGGCTTCTGACTTGTGGTGTTCTCATTGGTAATTCGCTTTGGATAAAAGCGTCTGCTGAATGACTAAATGTAATGTAATGTATGGAAACCAAGCTGGGCTGTTGATGGCAGTTGGAACCCAGTTTAGTGGGAGGCTCGTTTCCACATGGTCTCACCAGTTCAATTCTTCGGGTTAATGTCCCCCACAATGGAGGGTAATACCCCCTGATTATCCAGCGCTGCTATAGCACATTCATGTTTTTCTAATCCGGAGAAAGAGCCATTAAACGCGGGTGGAGCCAGCCGGACCACACCTCCCCGAACCCGTCTCCCTGATGAGGTCAGCAGAAAAGAGAGCTGGCTTTGAATAGAAGCAAAGCCAGGCAATGGAGGTATAGAAAATGTGTGTGTGCACCAGTTGTCTACTAAGCCAGGCATAGAGTGCTGGGGCAATGGGGCTGGGTAAATGGGTCAGTGTGGGTATGCGTGTGTGTGTGGGTGTGTGGGTGTGTGTGTGTGTGTGTGAATAGAAACAAGCATGTGCATACGTTTACAAAGAGAGCATACAGTTCCATAAGTATAAACACAGCTGCTTTAAGTAACACTTTAGTCCGACTCAGCACATTGATTCGGGTTGATTGACACACTGTTGGAACATCCATCCATTATCCTCCGCCTTATCCTCTACTTTATCCAGATAGACCCAGGACAGGGCGCCAATCTATCGCTGGACACACTCACTCACACAGACACACTCTATATGGGGCAATTTGGAGAATTCAATTGACCTTGATCCATGTTTTTGGACTGTGGGAGGAAACCGGAGAACGCGGAGGTACCCCACGTGGACACGGGGAGAACAAGGAAACTCCACCCAGATGGGGATTCGAACTGGGAATCCCTAGCGCTGAGAGGAGAACATGCTAACCACTAAGCCACCGTGCCGCCCAGGTTCTCAGAACATCCATCCATCCATCCATTATCTTCCGCTTTATCCTATATTAGGGTCACGGGGGGCGGCACGGTGGCTTAGTGGTTAGCATGTTCTCCTCTCAGCGCTAGGGATTCCCGGTTCGAATCCCCATCTGGGTGGAGTTTCCATGTTCACCCCGTGTCCGCGTGGGTTTCCTCCGGGTTCTCCGGTTTCCTCCCACAGTCCAAAAACATGGATCAAGTCAATTGAGTTCTTCAAATTGCCCCATATAGAGTGTGTCTGTGTGAGTGAGTGTATGCCCAGCGATAGATTGGCGCCCTGTTCTGGGTCTATCTGCCCAGCGCCCGAAATGTTCTCCCCTGGATGGGCACCCCCCACCCCCCATGACCCTAATAGAGGATAAAGCGGAAGATAATGGATGGATGGATGGAATTTGCAAAGAGAGATGATGAGTCCTGCCACGAACCGAATATGTGACTCATAAAGTAAGTGTGTGTGTGTGTGTGTGTGTGTGTGTGTGTGTGTGTGTGGTGTCTTCTAAAGATATACAGACTAAAAAAAAATCACGGAAATGCCGGTGTATAGTAAAAAATGTATCCAGTGTTAATGCACCATTAATGCTTACAAAGCAACAGCAGCCAGGGGCAGATCTCAGGACCATCCAATAAACCTCCACCCTCCACCCTCCACCCACATCGCCTGTGAACTACTGACATTTAATACAGGGATGTGTTTATAGGAGCTATATACGCTGCATCCATGTACTCACTTAAACCAGTGCTTCTCAAATAGTGGGGCGCAGTGCGGTGCCTGGGGGAGCATAACAAGAAATCACAGAGCAACAAAAGTCATCCGAAAGTTAAAACGAGGAAAGTGTATGTAGCGCTTGGTTTCACGGTATCTAAGTTGGGAGACGAAGAAAGACCGCTGTGTCTTCTGTGTCTTTAAATGTTGGCAGCGGACAGCGTGAAATAAATGAAGGCGTCACTTAAAGACATTACACCCCGACACGCTGATAACCGCTCGAGTTTTTTATCGAAAACGTGACGAGTATAACCAGCAATCATCCCGCTTTATGAAAACTACTGCAGAAAAGCTGTGCTGCAGAACGGGAGCATTGGAGACATTAGTTCTGAATTCCTTATATTCATTCATTCATTAATTCATTATCTCCCGCTTTATCCTCTAGTAGGATCGCGGTGGGGTTCTCCATGCCCATCCAGGGGAGAACGTCTCGGGCGCTGGGCAGGATTTCCTTACTTTGCTAAAAAAAATAAAAATAAAAAAAAAAACAGCACAAACAGTTGTATTCATTTTAGTTTTGAAGGTTAAAGTGTTAATAAATTGAGCTCCTGAATTAATTTTACTGATGAATTTGAATTTATTATTCATTCATTCATTCATTCATTCATTATCTCCCGCTTTATCCTCTATTAGGGTCGCGGTGGGGTTCCCCATGCCCATCCAGGGGAGAACGTCTCGGGCGCTGGGCAGATAGACCCAGGGACAGGGCGCCAATCCATCGCTGGGCACACACTCACTCACACAGACACACTCTATATGGGGCAATTTTTTGAGAAAGATCAATTTGACTTGATCCATTGTGTTTGGACTGTTGGAGGAAACCGGAGAAAACCCGGAGGAAACCCACGCGGACACGGGGAGAAGGGGTAACATGGAAACTCCACCCAGATGGGGATCGAACCCGGGAAATCCCTAGCGCTGAGAGGAGAACGTGCTAACCACTAAGCCACCGTGGCCGCCCGAAATTTTTATCATTTATGATTTTTATATCATTTCATTTTTCAGTATCAAATGTCAGTCAGTTCAAAAATGTTTCCAGTTTAAATGAGGATTTCATTTGTTTCTGTTACAAACTAAAAAACAATGTTAATCAAATGATTCTGTTCTAAGTTGATCTATATTTCTTTCTTTTTTGTTTTCTTTATTGTTAATAAGGAGACATTGTTATAAAAGAGCTGTACTTAGAACAAATTTATAGACAAATCATACTACAGTGGGCGTGTAAAAATACTTTTTCATCCCATTTTGTCATGTACGGGGGGGGGGGGGGGGGGTGGGCTGATGCGTGCGTATGTGTGGGGGGGGGGCACAAAAAGTTTTTCTTCTTCCTAGGGGGGGGGGGGCTTAACAGAAAATAATTGAGAATCACTGACTTAAACACAAGTGTGTGTCACAAACGTTCTCTCTTTGGAACCCGTGTTCCCTGCATGCTGCAAACATCCCACAGCTCACACTGTGGAATTAATAAGTGAGTTAGTCAGGTGTGCTGTCCCAGTCACTCTAAATGAAAGCCTTTTCACTCGAGCAGTATTACGGTGACCCGCTTCTAAGGTTTAACTAAAGCAACGGCACTCGAGGGGATAATAAAGTCTGCTTCACAGCAGGCATTCCGATTCGTCCTTAAGATGTTGGATAGGATTAAGGTCGGTGTTCCATGCAGGCAGTCATGCCATTTTACACCAAAGTGAGCAAATGATTGCTTTTTGAGCCTCGCTGTGAACCCAACGAGGGGTTCTTACTCTTCCTAAGTGTAGAACTCTCGTCTCTCTGCGGTTCGAATCCCAATCTGCGTGGTCCCAATTTCCTCCGGGTTCTCTGGTTTCCTCCCACAGTCCAAAAACATGGATCGAGTCAATTGAGTTCTCCAAATTGCCCCATATGGAGTGTGTATGTGTGAGTGAGTGAGGCACCCTGTCCTGGGTGTATCTGCCCAGCGCCCGAAACGTTCTCCCCTGGATGGGCATGGGGAACCCCACCGCGACCCTACTAGAGGATAAAGCGGGGGAGAACATGGGGAGAATATGGCGGGGGAGAACATGGAAACTCAGATTGAAATTCGAACCGGGAATCCCTAGTGCTGAGAGGAGAACGTGCTAACCACTAAGCCACCGTGCCGCCCCATAATAATCATAATAATAATAATAATAAGGGTGGGTGGCACGGTGGCTTAGTGGTTAGCATGTTCTCCTCTCAGCACTAGGGATTCGCGGTTCGAATCCCAATCTGGGTGGAGTTTCTGAGAGAGTTCTCCCCATGTCCGCGTGGGTTTCCTCCGGGTTCTCCGGTTTCCCTCCCACAGTCCAAAAACATGGATTAACGTCAATTGAGTTCTCCAAATTGCCCCATATAGAGTGTGTTTGTGAGTGTGTGTGTGTATACCCAAACTTTTCACCAGACACACAGATGAAGCTAATACAGGGGTGGTAATAATAATAATAATAATAATAATAATAATAAATCATAATTCATTTCATTATCTCCCGCTTTATCCTCTATCAGGGTCGCGGTGGGGTTCCCCATGCCCAGCCTGGAGAGAACGTCTCGGGGCGCTGGGCAGATAGACCCAGGACAGGGCACCAATCCATCGCTGGGTACACACTCACACACTCAAACACACTCTATATGGGGCAATTTAGAGAACTCAATTAACTTGATCCATGTTTTTGGACTGTGGGAGGAAACCGGAGAACCCGGAGGAAACCCACACGGACACGGGGAGAACATGGAAACTCCACCCAGATGGGGATTCGAACCGGGAATCCCTAGCGCTGAGAGGAGAACATGCTAACCACTAAACCTGGATCATCAGCACTGGGAGGCGAATGTGCAAACCACACGTCATACCAATTATCATAAAGATAATCCCTTAAAATTGTGTCTGGTCACAAACTAATGAATGAAATAAGTGTTAAGATGCCGAGACAAGAGATCAGTAAACCTGTCTGCACCGCAGCTGCAACACATACTGGAGCTTTAATCACAACATTAATCAACCGCCTTAATCCTAATCTTGAGTCGGTCTTATATACATACACTCCCCCCCCCCACCCCACACACACACACACACACACAGTCATGCACATTCCAGAACATGGGAGTTGGTTTCCACACCTCAAACAACACAACGGAACATTTTAAGATTGTGTGTCAGGACCGTCTGTGAGTGACCCACAGAATCCACCCCGTCCACCCCGTCCACCCCATCCGAAAGCTGACCCAAAACGTTCTTTATCTCATGTTTCGGAGAATGGATCAAAACAAGGTTCTCAAAGTCGGTGAGCGCCATGGAAACGCTGACTGCTTTTTACTGGAAGAACAACAAATGAAGGAAATACAAGTAAAAGCAGAACTAGAGAAAAGGAGAGGACATCAAAGTCAAACAATACCAATTCTGTGGAACCAGGAGACAAAAAAAACAGAACCGCGGGCAGCCGCTGATAGAAAGCACTTGGCAGTAAGGGCTATAGAACACGGGGCATGGTGTTAATGTTAGGGGCAAATAGTGAGAAAGCTGGATTCATTAATGTTGCATAACAAATAGGAATGTTAGGGTTCTTTACATTTTTGAGACGTGTGTGAGTGTGTGTGTGTGTGTGAGTGTGTGTGGTGTGTGTGGTGTGTGTGTGTGTGTGTGTGTGTGTGTGTGGGTGTGTGTGAGTCATGTCCAACCCATGGATACTCCATGTTTCATGGTGAAAGTTTTTATGAGACAGGACACCAAGTCTTTCCTTAACCACAGTTTAGAAACAATAGAATTGTGGGGGGGGGCAATAAGTATCTCCAAGTTACCCATCAGCATGTCTGTGGAATGTGGGAGGAAGCTGGGGTACATGGGGTAAACTCACTCAGTCGCAGGGAGGACATATAGAGTGTGATGTAGAATAGCCCATCCATCCATTACCTTCAGCTTACAAGGGTCAAGGGTGGGGGTGGGGGTAGATTCAATCTATCGCTGGACAAATTAGATAGGGGTAATTTAGAACATCCGATTCACCTTCATGTTTTTGGACTGTGAGAAGTAACCGGAGAACCTGGAGGAAACACACATGGCCAATATAAAAACTCCACTCCATATATATATATATATATATATATATCCATCCATCCATTATCTTCCGCTTTATCCTCTATTAGGGTCGCGGGGGAGGTTCCCCATGCCCATCCAGGGGAGAACGTTTCGGGTTCTGGGCAGATACACAGGGCGCCAATCCATTGCTTGGCACCCACTCACTCACACAAACACACTCTATATGGGGCAATTTGGAGAACTCAATTGACTTGATCCATGTTTTTGGACTGTGGGAGGAAACCAGAGAACCCGGAGGAAACCCATGCGGACACGGGGAGAACATGGAAACTCCACCCAGATGGGGATTCGAACCGGGAATCCCTAGCGCTGAGAGGCGAACGTGCAAACCACTAAGCCACCGTGCCGCCCTATATATATATATTGCCCAGCGATGGATTGGCGCCCTGTCCTGGGTGTATCTGCCCAGCGCCCGAAACGTTCTCCCCTGGATGGGCATGGGGAACCCACCGCGACTCTAATATAGGATGAAGCGGATGATAATGGATGGATGGATGGATATATATATATATATATATATATATATTCATTCATTATCTCCCGCTTTATCATATATTAGGGTCACGGTGGGGTTCCCCATGCCCATCCAGGGGAGAACGTTTCGGGGCGCCAATCCATCGCTGGGCACACACTCACTCACACAGACACACTCTATATGCGGCAATTTTGAGAATTCAATTGACTCGATCCATGTTTTTGGACTGTTGGAGGAAACCGGAGAACCCGGAGGAAACCCACGCGGACACGGGGAGAACATGGAAACTCCACCCAGATAGGGATTCGAACCGGGAATCCCTAGTGCTGAGAGGAGAACATGCTAACCACTAAGCCATATATATATATATATTTATATATAAACACAAGAAGTGTTGCTATTTAAACAACACAAGAGGTGTAAGATAATGAGCATTGTGATGTGCATTGCACAGGGTGTAAGATAGGACCCTTTGTGTTATCTGAGTTGGGATATTGTTAGAACCACGGTCAGTGTGAGTCATAAGGTCACGAGAGAATGTAAACAAGATGCTGTAGGTTCTATACAGTATGTATGTATGTATGTTCAGAACGGTAACTCTGCTAACGTTGTTATATCTGTTGGTTAACCTTTGCTGCTGCTTCTCTGTTGCCATTTTAACGTTGCTTTCGGTATCTGGTTGTTATAGTAGAACAGCTCACCTCCCTAAACCCAGCACACTCTGCGCAGGAGCTCAGCGGGTTATTAAAAGAAAACAAGGTCGGAAAGTCGACTTAATTCCTCAAAGCATGCTGAGGGGAAATGAAGGAAGCTTGTGTTTCAGGGGGTTTCATATTTTCTGGGAGAAAAAACTGTCAGACAGAAAATCCAAACGTATTTGTTCATCACAGAGGAGTGCTGACATCGGGAACATCTATCTGTATGACACCACTGTCAGGCACCGACCTGATACCAGCATGAGAACACACACACACACACACACACACACACACACACACACACACACACACACACACACACACACACACACACACACACACACACAGTGATCTATTGTAATTGTACATTTCTTTAATTCACAGATGATCATGTTTGTTTTTAAGGTCTGGAATAAGTTGTGATGACTTGACAATTAATTCTGGGCGGCACGGTGGCTTAGTGGTTTGCATGTTCTCCTCTCAGCGCAAGGGATTCCCGGTTCGAATCCCCATCTGGGTGGACTTTCCATGTTCTCCCCGTGTCCGCGTGGGTTTCCTCCGGGTTCTCTGGTTTCCTCCCACAGTCCAAAAACATGGATCGAGTCAATTCATTCAATCATTCATTATCTCCCGCTTTATCCTCTATTAGGGTCGCGGTGGGGTTCCCCATGCCCATCCAGGGGAGAACGTCTCGGGCGCTGGGCAGATACACCCAGGACAGGGTGCCAATCCATTGCTGGGTACACACTCACATACTCAAACACTCAAACAGTCTATATGGGGCAATTTAGAGAACTCAATTAACTTGATCCATGTTTTTGGATTGTGGGAGGAAACCGGAGAACCTGGAGGAAACCCACGCGGACACAGGGAGAACATGGAAACTCCACCCTGATGGGGATTCGAACCGGGAATCCCTAGAGCTGAGAGGAGAACATGCTAACCGCTAAGCCACCGTGCCGCCGCGGATCGAGTCAATTGAGTTCTCCAAATTGCCCCATATAGAGTGTGTCTGTGTGAGTGAGTGTGTGCCCAGCGATAGATTGGCGCCCTGTCCTGGGTCTATCTGCCCAGCGCCCGAAACGTTCTCCCCTGGATGGTTATGGGGAACCCCCACCGTGACCCTAATAGAGGATAAAGCGGAAGATAATGAAAGGGAAATGAAGGAAGCTTGTGTTTCAGGGGGTTTAATATTTTCTGGGAGAAAAACTGTCAGGGGTGGCACGGTGGCTTAGTGTTTAGCATGTTCTCCTCTCAGCAGTAGGGATTCCCGGTTCGAATCCCCATCTGGGTGGAGTTTCCATGTTCTCCCCGTGTCTGCGTGGGTTTCCTTTCCGGGTTCTCCGGTTTCCTCCCACAGTCCAAAAACATGGATCGAGTCAATTGAATTCTCCAAATTGCCCCATATAGAGTGTGTATGTGTGAGTGAGTGTGTGCCCAGCGATGGATTGGCGCCCTGTCCTGGGTCTATCTGCCCAGCGCCCGAAACGTTCTCCCCTGGATGGGCATGGGGAACCCCACCGCGACCCTAATAGAGGATAAAGCGGCAGATAATGAATGAATGAATGAATGAAAAACTGTCAGACAGAAAATCCAAACGTATTTGTTCATCACAGAGGAGTGCTGACATCGGGAACACACACACACACACACACACACACACACACACACACACACACACACACACACACACACACACACACACAGGGGAAGTAATTCCACTGAAAGCCTTCTGTCCTGGTCCTATATTCATATCATAATGATGGGCAGCGCATAAACCTCTTCATTGCGGTCGGCCACGTTACGCACCGCATCCCATTTCATTTAGAATCATCTTCAGAACAATGTGAGTGACCCAGAACCCTGCAGGTCACTCACGGATAAAGCAATAAAGCATCAGGTCGAAGCCGGCATGCCAACAAACCAGGACGGCACGGCGGCTCAGTGGCTTCACCTTGAATCCATGTTTTTGGACTGCGGAGACCAAAGAACCAGAAAAATCCACCCGTATCGGCTCCCTGGGGCTGAGAGGTGGACGTGTTAACCAACAAGCCACCAGGAGATGATCCTGAATATTCAGTACATTTAGATGACTCAGCTCACGCCATTTAATTTGATTTAGCAGAAGCTCTGGATCATAAACCACACGTTCGTTATGCACTGATCATTATTATCTTCCGCTTTATCCTCCACTAAGGTCGACTTGTTGGAAATAGTGCTGTGAACTAAAAAGAATTAAGGTTAACATTAAAAAAGGGTGCGGTGGATTAGTGGTTAGCATGTTCTCCTCTCAGCACTAGGGATTCCCGGTTCGAATCCCCATCTGGGTGGAGTTTCCATGTTCTCCCGTGTCTGCGTGGGTTTCCTCCGGGTTCTCCGGTTTCCTCCCACAGTCCAAAAACATGGATCAAGTCAGTTGAGTTCTCCAAATTGCCCCATATAGAGTGTGTCTGTGTGCGTGTAGATAGATTGGCGCCCTGTCTGGGTGTATCTGCCTAGCGCCCGAAACGTTCTCCCCTGGATGGGCATGGGGAACCCCCCCACGACCCTAATAGAGGATAAAGCGAAAGATAATGAATGAATGAATTAAAAAGGGCGGCACAGTGTCTTAGTGGTTAGCACTAAGGGGATCGATGTCCACGTGGGTTTCCTTCAGGTTCTCCGATTCCTTCCCATCCATCCATATCTTCTGCTTTATCCTCTATTAGGGTCGCGGGGGTAACCCATGCCCATCCAGGGGAGAACGTTTCGGGCGCTGGGCAGATACACCCAGGACAGGGCGCCAATCCATCGCTGGGCACACACTCACTCACACAGACACACTCTATATGGGGCAATTTGGAGAATTCAATCGACCTCGATCCATGTTTTTGGACTGTGGGAGGAAACCGGAGAACCCGGAGGAAACCCACGCGGACACGGGGAGAACATGGAAACTCCGCCCAGATGGATGGATTCGAACCGGGAATGCCTAGTGCTGAGAGGAGAACATGCCAACCACTAAGCCACCCATTATTTATTATTATTTATTTTTCATATAGGGCTGAAGTAAATACACTTTAATAACTCATTGCACAACCACTTCTCCGTACTGTAATGCACTTTATGTCAAATTCATATTTATATCTACTCCCCGTGTCCACGTGGGTTTCCACCGGGTTCTCCGGTTTCCTCCCACAGTCCAAAAACATGGATCAAGGTCAATTGAGTTCTCCAAATTGCCCCATATAGAGTGTGTCCGTGTGTGAGTGAGTGGGTGCCCAGTGATAGATTGGCGCCCTGTCCTTGGTGTATCTGCCCATCGCCCGAAACGTTCTCCCCTGGATGGGCATGGGGAACCCCCCCCCCCCCCCCCCCCGACCCTAATAGAGGATAAAGCGGGAGATAGTGGATGGATGGAGATATATATTGCACGTCTGGTTAGATGCTTCATACATTTGTTTGGTCCTGTACTGGTTCTCCGCACAGTGACAGTAAAGTTGAGTGTAAATGACGTTATGTCCTGAAGATGATGATGAAGATGATGATGAAGAGCAGATGGCACGGCTACTGAATCCCGCGCTCTGACCTTATCACTGAAGAAAACTGCATCAGCTGTATGTACGCGCGCTGTTATCCACTCACTGTCCCGCTTCAATGAGTGTCACATTTGGTCTTCGGCCAAAATGCACAGTAACACGACACAGACGGAATTCCCGCCAGCACTTTCCAGAACGCAGACGTGCTGATTAAACCTCCTGTATCTACACTGTCCAGACCGACAGCGCCTGAACCAGCATCATTACCATCATTGGGCAATAAGCACAGACCTGCAATTCTCACTAACATCTACTTAAACATCTACTTAACCTGCACGTCACTCTGGATTTGCTCGGATGAATTCATCAGCAGAAAAAGCTGACCACTGAATCACTATGTCTGTTTAAAAGTTTCCATTAATTATTATTCCTTCATTTATTTATTATGGCGGCACGGTGGCTTAGTGGTTAGCATGTTCTCCTCTCAGCGCTAGGGATTCCCGGTTCGAATCCCCATCTGGGTGGAGTTTCCATGTTCTCCCCGTGTCCGCGTGGGTGTCCTCCGGGTTCTCCGGTTTCCTCCCACAGTCCAAAAACATGGATCGAGGTCAATTGAATTCTCCAAATTGCCCCTTGTAGAGTGTGTGTGTGAGTGTGTGTGTGCCCAGCGATGGATTGGCGCCCTGTCCTGGGTCTATCTGCCCAGCGCCCGAGACGTTCTCCACTGGATGGGCATGGGGAACCCCACCGCGACCCTAATAGAGGATAAAGCGGGAGATAATGAATGAATGAATGAACGGTGGTTTAGTGGTTAGCATGTTCTCCTCTCAGCACTAGATCTGGGTGGAGTTTCCATGTTCTCCCCATGTCCGCGTGGGTTTCCTCCGGGTTCTCCGGTTTCCTCCCACAGTCCAAAAACATGGATCAAGTCAATTGAGTTCTCCAAATTGCCCCATATAGAGTGTGTCTGTGTGAGTGAGTGTGTGCCCAGCGATGGATTGGCGCCCTGTCCTGGGTCTATCTGCCCAGCGCATGAAACGTTCTCCCCTTGAGGGGCATGGGGAACCCCACCGTGACCCTAATAGAGGATAAAGCGGGAGATAATGAATGAATGAATGAATGAATGAATTCATCAGCAGAAAAAGTTTACCACTGGATCACTATGTCTGTTTTAAAAGCTTCCATTAATTATTATTCATTCATTTATTTATTAGGGCGGTATGGTGTTTTAGTGGTTAGCATGTTCTCCTCTCAGCGCTAGGGATTCCCGGTTCGAATCCCCATCTGGGTGGAGTTTCCATGTTCTCCCCGTGTCCGCGTGGGTGTCCTCCGGGTTCTCCGGTTTCCTCCCACAGTCCAAAAACATGGATTAAGTCAATTGAGTTCTCCAAATTGCCCCATATAGAGTGTGTCTGTGTGAGTGAGTGTGGCCCAGTGATAGATTGGCGTCCTGTCCTGGGTGTATCTGCCCACCGCCCGAGACGTTCTCCCCAGGATGGGCATGGGGAACCCCACTATTGGGACTATGGGACTATTCAGATTCACCAATTTATCTTGAATTGATGTTTTTGGACTGTGGAAGGAAACCTAAGAACTCGGAGGAAACCTGTGCGCACACAGGGAGAACATGCAAACTCTACCCTAGGGTAGGGTATTTCCCTATGACCATACAGGGGAGAACGTTTCAAACGCTGGGCAGATACACCCAGGACAGGACGACATCACACACACACACACACACTCTATATGGGGCAATTTTGGAGCATTGGATTTACCTTGAGTCCATGTTTTTGGGACTGTAGGAGGAACGACAATAACAATCCTGAATTTAATCACGTGGTGGCACGGTGGCTTAGTGGTCAGCACGTTCTCCTCTCAGCGCTAGGGATTCCCGGTTCGAATCCCCATCTGGGTGGAGTTTCCATGTTCTCCCCGTATCTGCGTGGGTTTCCTCCGGGTTCTCCGTTTTCCTCCCACAGTCCAAAAACATGGATCAAGTTAATTGAATTCTCAAAATTGCCCCATATAGAGTGTGTCTGTGTGAGTGAGTGTGTGCCCAGCGATGGATTGGCGCCCTGTCCTGGGTCTATCTGCCCAGCGCCCGAGACGTTCTCCCCTGGATGGGCATGGGGAACCCCCCGTGACCCTAATAGAGCATAAAGTGGGAGATGATGAATGAATGAATGAATTTAATCACGTGAGACTGCACAAGAAAAACATACTAAAGTCAACTGAGTGTTTGATTCTCATGAATTTTGCGTTTCAGCGCCAAAGTATTGTTTAATAGTGCCCTCTGCTGGACAAAAAGAGAACAGCATGTATACAAACAGCCATATACAATCATGACGTTACAATATGATAACAGTAATATATAATAACTCAGCAACTACATGGGTTACAGCTATTAAACACAGGTATCCCTGGTCCACTGAGCCTCCTGTAGGGGGGGCTGTTTCAAACCTGCCTTCTAACCCCAACCATCAAGTTAGGACACTTGGAAAAAGGGTCTGCTAAACCTGCTACCCGAAACTTTCTGCCTTTAATGGGCGTGAGAAAACCCCCATGATGAGATCTCCTCTCAGAGCTGAGGACCCGGTTCGAATCCCGATCTGGGTGGAGTTTCCATCCATGTGTGTGTCTCTACACACGTTCCCATGTTCTCCCTATGTTCACGTGGGCCATCTCAAGGTTCTCCGGTTTCCTTCCACAGTCCAAAAACATGGATTCAAGGTAAATTGGATGCTCGAAATTGTCTCATAGTGTGTTTGTGTGTGTGTGTGAGAGTGTGCCCAGTGATAGATTGGCGTCCTGTCCTGGGTGTATCTGCCCAGCGCCAGAAACGTTCTCCCCTGGATGGGCATGGAGAACCCCCCCGCGACCCTAATAGAGGATAAAGTGGAAGGTAATGGATGGATGGATAATTTTATATTTCAAATTTAGTTTTATACAGGTTCGAATTCCAATCTGGGTAGAGTTTCCATGTTCTCCCCATGTACACAGGGCTTTCTCAAGGTTCTCCGGTTTCCTTCCACAGTCCAAAAACATGGATTCAAGGTAAATTGGATGCTCGAAATTGTCTCATAGTGTGTGTGTGCCCAGTGATTGATTGGCACCCTGTCCAGCACCCAAAACGTTCTCCTCTGGATGGGCATGGCCCTGTTGGCAACCCAAGTATAGGACGAAGCGGAAGATGGATGGCTGGATAATGAGATGAGGTAAGATCTGATTAAATGAATAAATAAATGAATTGTGTTGTTTTTTTGCGATTTGTCATCATATAACACGAAACATTCATCCATTCATTCATTATCTCCCACTTTATCCTCTATTAGGGTCGCGGTGGGGTTCCCCATGCCCATCTAGGGGAGAACGTTTCGGGCGCTGGGCAGACACACCCAGGACAGGGCGATAGATTGGGCACATACTCGCACAGACACGCACACATACACACACTATATGGGGCAATTTGGAGAACTCAATTGACTTGATCCATGTTTTTTTTTGGACCGTGGGAGGAAACCGGAGAACCCGGAGGATACCCACGAGGACATGGGGAGAACATGGAAACTCCGCCCAGATGGGGATTCGAACCGGGAATCCCTAGTGCTGAGAGGAGAACATGCTAAGCACTAAGCCACCGTGCCGCCCCATAACACAAAACATTCATTCATTCATTATCTTCCCCATGCCCATCGGGGGGAGAACATCTCGGGTACTAGGCAGAGACACCCAGGACAGGGCGCCAATCCATCGCTGGGCACACACTCACTCACACAAACACACACTCTATATGGGGCAATTTGGAGAATTCAATTGACTCGATCCATGTTTTTGGACTGTGGGAGGAAACCCACGCAGACACGGAGAACATGGAAACTACACCCAGATGGGGATTCGAACCGGGAATCCCTAGCGCTGAGAGGAGAACATGCTAAACACTAAGCCACCGTGCCGCCCCATAACACAAAACATTCATTCATTCATTCATTATCTTCCGCTTTATCCTCTATTAATTCTTATTATCCTCAATTGAATTCTCCAAATTGCCCCACATATAGAGTGTGTCTGTGTGAGTGAGTGTGTGCCCAGCGATGGATTGGCACCCTGTCCTGGGTCTTTCTGCCCAGCGCCCAAAACGTTCTCCCCTGGATGGGCATGGGGAACCCCACCGCGACCCTAATATAGGATAAAGCGGGAGATAATGAATGAATGAATGAATGTATTACAGAATGAAAATATTTCATTTCGGTTAAGTCATGTGACGTCTTTCCATACATTATGCTGTAGATTGGAATAAACTGATAGCAGATGCTAAGCAGAGACCGTTAAAGTAAACACAACGACGGGAAACAAGTTAAGAGAGGATACGAGGATGTGTTCTCCTGAACAAAAAGCTCTGTGAGACGCCAATGTCACAATCTGTTTGCATAACTGAGCGCTAACATAGCCTCGCTCTGGAAACTCAGCATGTGATGTTCTAAACCCTAACGTTGTTCCAGCAGCGGGTCGATGGAACACGCAGGTTATGACGATGATGACTGTAACAAATAAGGGCTTTAAATACTAGATCTTGGCATATCGTTATATATAATTTAGTAACGAATCACATGAACCAACAATTACATCTTTAGTTATAGTCACATGTTGGAAATAGTGGAAATTCTAAAAAGAATTAAGATTAACTTTAAAAAGGGCGGCACAGTGACTTAGTGGTTCGCACGTTCGCCTCACAGAGCTGGGGATCCAGGTTCCACTGGGGATCGGGTCCACGTGGGTTTCCTACAGGTTCTCCGGTTTCTTCCCATCCATCCATCCATTATCTTCCGCTTTATCCTCTTTATCCTTTAGGGTCGCAGGGGGTTCCCCATGCCCATCCAGGGGAGAACGTTTCGGGCGCTGGGTAGATACACCCAGGACAGGGCGCCGATCTATCGCTGAGCACACATTCACACACACACACAAACCAACACACAAACAATTGGTCCATGTTTTTGGACTATGGGGAAATTGCCCCATATAGAGTGTGTTTTTGTGAGTGAGTGTGTGCCCAGCGATGGATTGGCGCCCTGTCCTGGGTGTATCTGCCCAGCGCCCGAAGCGTTCTCCCCTGGTTGGGCATGGGGAACCTATGGATGTATTGTGGGCGTCACGGTAAAGTTGTTAGAAGGTTCGCCTCTCAGCGCTGAGGATCCAGGTTCTTTTGATCTGATCGAGTTTCCATGTTCTCCATGTCCGTGTAGGTTTCCTCGGGTTCTCGGGTTTCCTCCCAAAGTCCAAAAACATGGATTTAAGGTACCTGCCCAGCACCCCAAGCGCTCTCCTAATCTCTGTTGGATTCACAGATTGATTGGCGCCCAG
The DNA here is from genome assembly GCA_019802505.1 of Corydoras sp. C115. NCBI lineage: Eukaryota > Metazoa > Chordata > Actinopteri > Siluriformes > Callichthyidae > Corydoras > Corydoras sp. C115. The sequence goes on along the minus strand of JAFMOC010000037.1, from coordinate 1,313,886 downwards.
TCCTGGGTGTATCTGCCCAGCGCTGAAACGTTCTCCCCTGGATGGGCATGGGGAACCCACCGTGACCCTAATAGAGGATAAGATGGAAGATAATGGATGGATGGATGGATGGATGGATGGATGGATGGATGAACTTGCCCAAGGGCACTTCAGCTGTAGTACTTGGTGGGACCAGAAATCCAACCAGGGAACTTCAGGTTGCTTAACCCCAAGCCTACGACTGTCTGTTTATTTCTTTTTCCTTCTTTAAAGAACAGCAACATTTCCTCTTGGCAGTGATATGGGAGGTTAAGGGTTAAGAAGCTGCCCTCAGTGATACTAATGCAAGATAGCAAAGGAGCTGGAGGTCGGGATTCATACCCACGTCCCACGTTCCACGTCCCACGTCCTTATACATTCAGCTCCTGTCTATATCTTTAAATAAACTTTCCTATGAATAAAGTGTCTATATATAGCACCAGGCACAGGCTTGAATGAGGTCCCCTCAGGCAGGTCACTTTACAAGTTGTCTCTCTTCCGCGCTCGCCTTCTTACATGCACACACACACACACACACACACACACACACACACACACACTCGCTGCCCCTGTCTCTCTGCTTTAGTTCAACAAAGCTCACATGCACAGAGCAGGACATAATCAGAATTCCATCCATCCATTATCTTCCGCTTTATCCTCTATTAGGGTCGCGGCGGGGGGGAGGGGGGTTCCCCATGCCCATTCAGGGGAGAAAGTTTCGGGCGCTGGGCAGATACACCCAGGACAGGGCGCCAATCTATCGCTGGGCACACTCTCACTCACACTCACTCACACAGACACACTCTAAACGGGGCAATTTTTGAGAATTCAATTGACTTGATCCATGTTTTTGGACTGTGGGTGGAAACCAGAGAACCCGGAGGAAACCCACACGGATCTGCCCAGATGAGGATTCGAACCGGGAATCCCTAGGGCTGAGAGGAGAACATGCTAACCAATAAGCCACCGGGCCGCCCTATATATATATATATATATATATATATATATATATATATGATATATATATATATATATATATATATATATATAATAGATAGATAGATAGATAAATAGATACATACATACATTCATTCATTCAATATCTCCCGCTTTATCCTCTATTAGGGTCGCGGTGGGGTTCCCCATGCCCATCCAGGGGAGAACGTCTCGGGCGCTGGGCAGATACACCCAGGACAGGGCGCCAATCCATCGCTGGGCACACACTCACTCACACACACACTCTATATGGGGCAATTTTGAGAATTCAATTGACTTGATCCATGTTTTTGGACTGTGGGAGGAAACCGGAGAACCCGGAGGAAACCCACGCAGACACGGGGAGGGGGGGGAACATGGTAACTCCACCCAGGTGGGGATTCGAACCGGGAATCCCTAGCGCTGAGAGGCGAACGTGCTGACCACTAAGCCACCGTGCCGCCTCCATACATATCAGAAAAAATGAATAGCTTCATATTTCCGAATGCCTGGTGGTAATAGCGTTTCCATAGCGACGGACTAAATCCTAAAGACCCCTGGCCTATGTGGAAGCTGACATGAGAGGATGAATCTACTCTCCTAAGATACCGCACACCGATCCTTCAGCAGCGTATGCGTGAGCAGCGCTGTAGACCCCCACGTATACCTGCCCGCGCGCAGATCATCCATCAGAAGAGTGGAGATTATTTTGAAAAGCTCTGAGCATGATGCATGCCTCCCATGACTATAAATGCCACCGCCGGTCCCATGAGTAATAGCACAAGGCCATAACAGGAGGTCACGGGCTTATCACTGGAGAGCAAGTGTGGAGAACTAACGTCAATAAGACAAATACATCAAACATCATTCGTGAAACAGGAACATGTTATTGTGGAAGGTGTATCAATAATTTAAAAACAACTAACTCACTAATTAAATACATAAGGATTAAAAAATCTTAATTTATTAAGGGTGATTAACCACATGAAGATGATCATCCATCAATTATCTTCTCCATGCCCATATAGGGGAGAACGTTTCGGGTGCTGGGCAGATACACCCAGGACAGGGAGCCAACCCACCAATGGGCACACACTCACTAACACACACACACACACACAAACACACACTATATATATCCATCCATCCATTATCTTCTGCTTTATCCTCTATTAGGGTCGCGGTGGGGTTCCCCATGCCCATCCAGGGGAGAACATTTCGGGCGCTGGGCAGATACACCCAGGACAGGGCGCCAATCCATCATTGGGCACACACTCACTCACACAGACACACTCTATATGGGGCAATTTTTGAGAATTCAATTGACTTGATCCATGTTTTTGGACTGTGGGAGGAAACCGGAGAACCCGGAGGAAACCCACGCAGACACGGGGAGAACATGGAAACTCCACCCAGATGGGGATTCAAACCAGGAATCCCTAGTGCTGAGAGGCGAACATGCTAACCACTAAGCCATTCATTGGCATGAACTTACAAGTGTAGGGCGGTTAGCACATTTGCCTCTCAGCGCTAGGGATTCCCAATCTGGGAGTTTCCATGTTCTCCCCGTGTCCACATGGGTTTCCTCCGGGTTCTCCGGTTTCCTCCCACAGTCCAAAAACATGGATCAAGTCAACTGAGTTCTCTAAATTGCCCCATATAGAGTGTGTCTGTGTGAGTGAGTGTGTGCCCAGCAAAAGTTTGGCGCCCTGTCCTGGGTGTATCTGCCCAGCGCCCGAAACGTTCTCTCCTGGATGGGCGCGACCCTAATAGAAGATAAAGTGGAAAATAATAGATGGATGGGACTTACAAGTGTTTCAGCTTGATGGTACCTTCTATAAAAGTTTAAATAAACGTTTTTATCTCTCCATCTGGGGCAGATTGTTGAGATTGCAATGTTTTTTTTTACTTTAGTACCTTAACCACTAAGGCATGACTGCACCTGACATAAAATAAGGGACTGTATAATAAGATAATACATATCCACCGTTATTACTGACCATATAGTGTATTTCAAAAGTTTTTAGGTCTTTCAGATTTGCATGACCAAGCAGGCACGCAGACGTCTGAGGTCAGCATGTGCAATGCTGAGTGCTGGTGGGAACGTTGCCATTGCTCTGCCCCACCATGGGGTAATGGAAAGGGTTCTCTGAAGTGATGAATCACAGTTCACCATCTGGCTGTCTGGGTTTGGCAGATGCCAAGAGAACACGACCTGGCAGGACGCACCGTGGCAATTTATTCTTGTGCCTTTAACCCCAAGTTCATAGAAAAACTTTTCTATAGTTATTTCTATGTTCTGAACTCGTATGATTTCAACTTACACTACATTTACATTAACGTTTAGCAGAACACGAGACAGTTATCTATCCATCCATGATCTTCCACTTGATCCTATACAAGGGACTGGAGTTGTGGGGGGTTCCCCATCCTCCATCCACGCGCACACTATATAGGGGCAATTTAGAGCTAATAAATTACCATGAATTCATGGTTTTGGACTGTGGGAATGGCGCAAACCTTCGCAGGCAACTGAAAACTCCACCCAGATCGGGATTCGAACCTGGATTCCCAGCACTGAGAACCGTGCCGTGCCGTTCGCAAGACAACTATCTTGTCGAACTATCTTGTCGAACACCGTGCCGCTCGCAAGACAACTATCCATCCATCCATCCATCCATCCATTATCTTCCGAGCTTTGTATCCTCTGTTACGGTCCACGGGGGGGGGGGGGGCGTGGGGGTAGGGGGGTTCCACATGCCCATCCATGGGAGAACGTTTTCGTGCTCTGGGCAGATACACCCAGGTACAGGGCGCCGACCATCACTGGGCACAACACTCACTCACACAGACACACCTCTATATGGGACAATTTTGACCCAGATGGCCACGCTCGCAAGACAAGTAAAAAATTTTAAGCGTGATAAATTGGGTTTTTATTATTATAAAATGCTATTTCACCCACTTCCCGTTATCCGATTAAGATGAAACTTTGTACAATTGTTCATCGTCCATGACAACCCATGAATCAATTAAAAAATGTACCAATTAATTAACTCATTTGTGGTAATTAATTAATTTTGTTTGCACGGTGACTAAGTGGTTGCACGTTCGCCTCTCAGCGCTAGGGATTTCCGGTTCGAATCCCAATCTGGGTGGAGTTTCAATGTTCTCCCCGTGTCCGCGTGGGTTTCCTCCGGGTTCTCCGGTGTCCTCCCACAGTCCAAAAACATGGATCAAGGTTGTTTGAATTCTCCAAATTGCCCAATATAGAGTGTGTTTGTGTGAGTAAGTGTGTCCAGCAATAGATTGGTGTCCTGTTCTGGGTGTATCTGCCCAGCGACCAAAACGTTCTCCCCTGGATGGGCATGGGGAACCCCCCCGTGATCCTAGTAGAGGATAAAGCAGAAGATAATGGAGGGATTTATTGATAAATTGCCCATTTCCTACTTAGTTGACTTCACAAACAGAATTAATTTAGAATATAATAATTTAACATGATATGGGGTGCTTTTTAAAAATAAATGTTGATATGTAGTGTGAGCACGTAGTCCAAATTTGAACTCGTTCACAATTAACAGAAATGAAATCAAATATAAAAAACTCCAACACGGTTGGGTTCGATTGTTCAAAAAAAGAATGTCGAAGACGTCATATTAAGATGCTACGATCACAATCAGAAAATGTATGAAGCTAAAACCTTAAACCCTTTGTCATCCTTCCCACAGCAGTTCCAGCTTCTCGACATTAATAATGGATTAACTTATGCGAAGTGCAATGTGGTCGCTTCTAAATATAGCCTTTAACATAGTCGTCTCACATACAGACAGAGTGCCACAGTGGGGTTGCCCTGTGATAACAGGGCTATCAAGGCATATGTACACATGCATGCACACACACACACACACACACACACACACACACACACATAATTACATGTCAACTTGGAAAAATGACTTCTTAGAACACCAACTTAGAAGGTTAATTTAATTCACTAAACTGATGGTGGCGGCACGGTGGCTTAGTGGTTTGCATGTTCTCCTCTCAGCACTAGGGATTCCCGGTTCGAATCCCCATCTGGGTGGAGTTTCCATGGTCTCCCCATGTCCGCGTGGGTTTCCTCCGGGTTCTCCGGTTTCCTCCCACAGTCCAAAAACATGGATCAAGTCGACTGAGTTCTCCAAATTTCCCCCTACATAGTGTGTTTGTGTGAGTGAGTGTGTGCCCAGCGATAGATTGGCGCCCTGTCCTGGGTGTATCTGCCCGGCGCCCGAGACGTTCTCCCCTGGATGGGCATGGGGAACCCCACCGCGACTCTAGTAGAGGATAAAGCGGAAGATAATAAATGGATGAATGAATAAACCGATGGTGACATTTCAGAATGGATGAAAGACAGGAGGCGGGGTCAGGAGACTTTACTCTGAGGCTCTGATTGATGATTGAAGAGGGAAAAAAACAGAAAAGTGGCTTGAACTCGCCTTGAATAGGGTCGGGTAGCTCAGTGTGTTGGGGTCAGGGTGTTGGGATGTCAATCTGAAGGTTGGGGGTTCAAATCCCAGGTCCACTGCAGTTACCAATGTGGGTCCTTGAGTGAGACCCTTAACCCTCATTGCTCCAGGGATGTTGTGATGAACCCTGTGCCCACCTTGTAAGTCGCTTTGGATAAAAGCGTCCAATAAATGACCAAATGTAAATGTAAATGTAAATGAACTCCAGCAAACCAACCAGCAACGTGATGCATTGTGGGATTAAATCAAGCTATTAAACATATTTCCCTTTAGTTCATGATATAAACCGCTGTGTGGAAATGCAGAGACTGGTAGTGAGTGACTCCATTGCCAGTGAAATGTCCCCTCCTATTCCAGGCTTATCATGATTTTAGGGCTGGATTCAAGCAGCTTATCTATTAAATATATCAGATTACTTCTCTGCGCCGGCATTAAAAGAAACCACTCAAGCAGATGACATATGGGATCTTTTAAAGTTTAGATCACTGCTAATGTGACTGTCATGCTGCCTCGCAAAACAAGATGCATGAATGTTTCAGGGTCTGTTGGATTAGCCTCCACCAAGTTTTCAGGTGCACTAATGTCGCTGATGTATCTTTGTTGAGGACGCATGAAGATAGCGGTGGAAAGAGCCTGCCGTGAAATGAAATTAATACAAAAATAGAAAACGAACGTGCTCGTTTATCAAGAGCAAATGGGTTTCAGGGGGCATTAGCATTCTGTTACAGATGACAAATTAGCCCCATTCAATAGGATTGCGATTGGTCTGAGAGCGGAAAGTCAATAAACGGCACGGGTCAATAGCAAGGTCCCGTAAAAGAAGAGATTAATCATTCTAGCAAGTCAAAACATACTTGGGGAGGTCACCGAAAATCATGAACCTAGCTTATAAGCACGTTCTGGTAAAGTACCAATGTGTGGACACACCACAATAGGGGTTCCCATGCCCGTCCAGGGAGAACGTTTCGGGTGCTGGGCAGATACACCCAGTACAGGGTGCCAATCTATCACTGGGTACACACTCAGTTATACACAAGCACACACACTATATGGGACCATTTAGAGCATCCAATTTACCTTGAATCCATGTTTTTGGACTGTGGGAGGAAACCGAAGAACCTAGAGAAAGCCCTGTGTACATGGGGAGAACATGGAAACTCCACCCAGATTGGGATTTAAACCAGGAATCCCTAGTGCTGAGAGGAGAACATGCTAACCACTAAGCCACCCTTATTAAATTAGTGTGCCGCCCTTATTAAATTAGTGTATGTTAACAGGGCGGCACGGTGGTTTAGTGATTAGCATGTTCGCCTCTTAGCACTAGGGATTCCCGGTTCGAATCCCCATCTGGGTGGAGTTTCCATGTTCTCCCCGTGTCCGCGTGGGTTTCCTCTGGGTTCTCCGGTTTCCTCCCACAGTCCAAAAACATGGATCAAGTCAATTGAATTCTCAAAATTGCCCCATATAGAGTGTGTCTGTGTGAGTGAATGTGTGCCCAGCGATGGATTGGCGCCCTGTCCTGGGTGTATCTGCCCAGCGCCCGAGATGCTCTCCCCTGGATGGGCATGGGGAACCGCCACCGCGACCCTAATAGAGGATAAAGCGGGAGATAATGAATGAATGAATGTATGTTAACAGATTGCCTTATTATTATTCATTCATTCATTCATCCATCCATTATCTTCCGCTTTATCCTCTATTAGGGTCGCGGTAGGGTTCCCCATGCCCATCCAGGGGAGAACGTTTCGGGCGCTGGGCAGATACACCCAGGACAGGGCGCCAATCCATCGCTGGGCACACACTCACTCACACAGACACGCACAGAGACACACTCTATATGGCGCGATTTGGAGAACTCAATTGACTTGATCCATGTTTTTGGACTGTGGGAGGAAACCGGAGAACCCGGAGGAAACCCATGCGGACACGGGGAGAACATGGAAACTCCACTCAGATTGGGATTCGAACCAGGAATCCCTAGAGCTGAGAGGAGAACATGCTAACCACTAAGCCACCGTGCCGCCGCCCCTTATTATTATTATTATTATTTAAATAAACGTAGACTAAAGAGAAGCTGGCGGCACGGTGGCTTAGAGGTTAGCATGTTCTCCTCTCAGCGCTAGGGATTCCCGGTTCGAATCCCCATCTGGGTGGAGTTTCCATGTTCTCCCCGTGTCTGCGTGGGTTTCCTCCGGGTTCTCCGGTTTCCTCCCACAGTCTAAAAACATGGATCAAGTCAATTGAATTTTCCAAATTGCCCCATATAGAGTGTGTCTGTGTGAGTGAGTGTGTGCCCAGCGATGGATTGGCGCCCTGTCCTGGGTGTATCTGCCCAGCGCCCGAGACGTTCTCCCCTGGATGGGCATGGGGAACCCCCCCCCCCCCCCCGCGACCCCAATAGAGGATAAAGCGGAAGATAATGAATGAATGAATAAAGACATGCTCTTTAACAACAAACACTACAGTTTATCTATTATTAAATAAACACAATTGGCTTTAGACACAATTTTAAAATTGATAACGTAATATCATACTGCATATCTTAGACAACCAAACGGCTGTAGAGGCAGAGACAGAGATAGAGGTTTGATGAAGACAAGGAGGTCACTTAGTACAATTATGGCCTAAAACCAGTCTCTCCACTGCCCTATTTACTAAAATTGAATACATGCACACATGTCTTGCATCGCAGAAAACCGAGAAGCCATATCATTATGTAACACATTAACAAATGCATGAAGAATGATTCTGAGTGTTTTAGTAATTACTGACTGGAAAGCGCTTAGGGCCCCGGGGTTCCAATAGAAAAGTCTGTATTTTACTAAAGAAAACAGCTCCCAGTCACTTCCACAGTTACTGACACCCCGACAACGATGGTTTGTCAGGAATTCTAAATTGCTTACACATAATAAGAGTTAGGCGGCACGGTGGCTTAGTGGTTAGCACGTTCGCCTCTCAGCGCTAGGGATTCCCGATTTGAATCCCCATCTGGGTGGAGTTTCCATGTTCTCCCCGTGTCTGCGTGGGTTTCCTCGGGGTTCTCCGGTTTCCTCCCACAGTCCAAAAACATGGATCAAGTTAATTGAATTCTCAAAATTGCCCCATATAGAGTGTGTATGAGTGAGTGAGTGTGTGCCCAGCGATGGATTGGCGCCCTGTCCTGGGTGTATCTGCCCAGCGCCCGAGACGTTCTCCCCTGGATGGGCATGGGGAACCCCACCGCGACCCTAATAGAGGATAAAAGCGGGAGATAATGAATGAATGAATAATAAGAGTTGCAAAATGGCCGAAAGTTTGTATTCAAACAATTGTGGGCTTGCCGCCATTGGGAAGTGGGGTGGGGCAAGCTAGATTTAAGCCAAAACACTGATTGGCTGATTTAAAAACTATGCATGCATCCCATGCATTATCTTCTGCTTTATCCTATAGTAGGGTCGCGGGGGGGTTCCACATGCCCATCCAGGGGAGGACGTTTCGGGCGCTGGGCAGATACACCCAGGACAGGGCGCCAATCTATCGCTGGGCACACACTCACTCACACAGACACACTCTATATGGGGCGATTTGGAGAACTCAAATGACTTGATCAATGTTTTTGGAATGTGGGAGGAAACCGGAGAACCTGGAGGAAAGCCACGCGGACATGGGGAGAACATGGAAACTCCACCCAGATGGGGATTCGAACCGGGAATCCCTAGCGCTGAGAGGAGAACGTGCTGACCACTAAGCCACCATGCCGGCTTAGGTTGGCTTAGGTAGTTCGCGGTGGGAACTGGACGTAAGGATATAAACACAGGTAAGCACTTTGGCGGGGTCTCTCTCTTCGTTCACAGAACCTGAAAGCTGAGTGAGGCCGACCCGCTGGCCAGCGTTACTTACTGACCATGTCCACGAAGTTTTCTTTGTTCTCAATAAATAAGTTGAGACGACCAATTTGCATCGGCTCGTTCCGTCTGCCTTTTCAAAAATCAAAAGATCCAACAGGTTTTAAGTAGATTTTGGGATGTGAGATGTAAGACTGCGTTTTAATGTTTGTATTGTGATGTATGGACTCTCGCACCGTCTGGTCCAGTCGACACGCAGCGCTCTTTAGCGTGTATCAACTTACATTGCCGTCTCCGAGGTCAATGCTGTCCAGGCTCTTGCTGCGGTGAATGCGTCCCTTGATCCTGCGGAGTGATGGCTTGCCTTGGCTCACTGTCGCCACAGGGGGCACAGCACCAGAAGAGGTGGCGGCATCTGAGCCAGGGGGCACCCTAGAGTGCAAAATCAGGAAATAGGTCACTGGAAGTCAGTACAGAAACTTAGAAAAGATTTCATCACCGCAATAAAACTGTGATGTACCATGTCATTCTTTAAGGCCACGGTCTAATTTCCCTTTTATTAAAGAACCATCCATCCATTACGTTCCGCTTAATCCTATATTAGAGAGTAGGGTCACAGAGGGGGTTTCTAGAGCAATTTAGAGCAGCCAATTTTCCTTAAATCCATGTTTTTGGACTGGAAACCGAGAAAAACGGAGAACCTGAACCTGGAAACAGGGAGAACATGGAGAACATGGAAACTCCACCTAGATCAGGATTCCAACCTGAGATCCTCTGCATGGGTGGCACGGTGGCTTAGGGGATTCCTGGTTCGAATCCCAATCTGGGTGGAGTTTCCATCTTCTCCCCGTGTCCGCATGGGTTTCCTCTGGGTTCACCTCTCACAGTGCTGAGAGGTGGACGTGCTAACCACTAAACCACCATGCCATCCATCCATCCATTATCTTCCACTTTATCCTCTATTAGGGTCGCGTTGGGGTTCCCCATGCCCATCCAGGGGAGAACGTCTCGGGCGCTGGGCAGATACACCCAGGACAGGGCGCCAATCCATCGTTGGGCACACACTCACTCACTCACACACACACACTCTATATGGGGCAATATGGAGAATTCAATTGACTTGATCCATGTTTTTGGACTGTGGGAGGAAACCGGAGAACCTGGAGGAAACCCACGCGGACACGGGGAGAACATGGAAACTCCACCCAGATGGGGATTCGAACCGGGAATCCCTAGCACTGAGAGGAGAACGTGCTGACCACTAAGCCAGCGTGCCGCCCAACCACCATGCCATTCTTTGAAATATTTAAAAGTTAATAAATAATTAAAAATAATAATTAGTATGACACAGGCGGCATGGCGGTTCAGTGTTTGAATCTGAATCTGGGTGTAGTTTCCATGTTCTCCCTGTGTCCAAGTGGGTTATCACAGATTTTCACAGTCCAAAAACATAGATTTAACGTAAATTGGTTGCTCTGAATTGCCCCTTTATAGTGTTTGTGTGTGTGTGCCCAGTGATAGGTTGGTGCCCTGTCCTGGGTGTATCTGCCCAGTGCCTGAAAGGGTTCTCCCCTGGATGGGGATCCACGAACCTATTACAGGAATAAGCAGAAGATAATGAATGGATGGACACTGTCCGTTAAACGACTCCAACTGCTGTGTAACTGAAATGTACTTATCATAACTCCATAACTATAGGCTTCGCCAATTTAAACTATATATCTCTAAATGATACAAAATAGGGGCGGCACGGTGGATTAGTGGTTAGCATGTTCTCCTCTTAGCACTAGGGATTCCCGGTTCGAATCCCCATCTGGGTGGAGTTTCCATGTTCTCCCCGTGTCCGTGTGGGTTTCCTCCGGGTTCTCCGGTTTCCTCCCACAGTCCAAAAACATGGATCAAGTCAATTGAATTCTCCAAATTGCCCCATATAGAGTGTGTGTGTGTGAGTGAGTGTGTGCCCAGCGATAGATTGGCGCCCCGTGTGGGTTTCCTCCGGGTTCTCGGGTTTCCTCCCACAGTCCCACTCCCAAACATGTATCAATTCAATTGAATTCTCCAAATTGCCCCATGCTGAGTGTGTCTGTGTGTGTGAGTGTGTGCAGATTGGGATTCGAACCGGGAATCCCTAGTGCTGAGAGGAGAACATGCTAACCACTAAACCACCCATTATTTATTTCTTTATTTTTCATATAGGGCTGAAGTAAATACCCTTTAATAACTCATTGCACAACCACTTCTCTGTACTGTAATGCACTTTATGTCAAATTCATATTTCTATTTACTCCCAGTGTCCACTTGGGTTTCCTCCGGGTTCTCCGGTTTCCTCCCCCACAGTCCAAACACATGGATCAAGTCAATTGAGTTCTCCAAATTGCCCCATATAGAGTGTGTCTGTGTGAGTGAGTGTGTGCCCAGTGATAGATTGGGGCCCTGTCCTGGGTCTATCTGCCCAGCGCCCGAGACGTTCTCCCCTGGATGGGCATGGGGAACCGCCACCGTGACCCTAATAGAGGATAAAGCAGGAGATGATGGATGGATGGATGATATAAAATATATATTTAACATGAAAAGGGGATTTAATGTGTACTTTCAGATCCTTCCACTTCAATCTCCAAGTTGTACATAGTGTAATTCTTAATCTCTGATTAAACTCTAAGGAGAAACTGTCACTGGTTATTGTAGCAGAGTAGAGAAGACATGTCCTTCATATGAATAGAGAAATTAGGTTAGCAGAACAAAAAATGTTTTTCGCAGCCTCAGCTTTATTCCAGGTTTTTTGAGGGATTTTGCTCCCTGTTGGTTTGGAGTGGAAATCACGGCAAGTGGTGTGCAGACCGGGGTTTAATGTTATGTGACAACATAGGGGCCAAATCTTCGAAAGATGCATAATCCTTTGCGCTTAACACACACAGGCATGCACACACACACACACACACACACACACACACACACACACACACACACACACACATTCACATAGAAAGCTTTCGGCTGCCTGTCATTCACTTGCAAATTCTTTTAGCTTTCTTTTATTTATTAAAGCCTCTTATTCTATGGAGTTGCAGGGGTGTCAGCGTCAGAGGCGTGTCTAAGTTATTACTCTACTTAAAAAATGATCACGTGTAGTAGAACCCACTAAAACCTACATCATTAGGCAGATTTGGAATTTGGAAACGATTCAGTTCATTCAGACAGACGGTAAGGGTCCTGGAGCATCCTCCATTATAAAAGCACAAAGACTCCAAAACATTGTGTGACTTTTCCGAGAAGGTACGCTCCATCAATGTTGCATCAGCACGCCCAAAAATAACATGCTGTCCCACATGGAGACAGAGATTAGAGCAGGTCAGTGGTGCTACACAAAACATGTACTAAGCGTTTGTTTTTGGCAGGATTTTGAGATAAAAATGAAATAAACCAATTCATTTTTGTTTATCTTAATACACAGGGGTGGATTATAGATTAAACCTTTTACCTATTACCTAAACTTTACTGCAATTTTATTAATGTCATTTCAAATGAAAGCATATTCTAAGACCTGCATTCTGACCCTGATATAGATATATATGTGTATATATATATATAGTATATATATATATATATATATAATCCATTATTCATATATTCATTATCTCCCGCTTTATCCTCTATTAGGGTCGTGGTGGGGTTCCCCATGCCCATCCAGGGGAGAACGTTTCGGGCGCTGGGCAGATACACCCAGGACAGGGCGCCAATCCATCGCTGGGCACACACTCACTCACACAGACACACTCTACATGGGGCAATTTGGAGAGTTCAATTGAATTGATACATGTTTGGGAGTGGGACTGTGGGAGGAAACCGGAGAACCCGGAGGAAAACCACGCGGACACGGGGAGAACATGGAAACTCCACACAGATGGGGATTCGAACCGGGAATCCCTAGTGCTGAGAGACCACTAAGCCACTGTGCCGCCCATATATATATATATATATATCACTGCAGTGTCACTGATGCAGTGAGGAGGTTCTCCACCACAGTGAGGCTGCTGGGATAGGACTAATGCACCAACCAAATAATCCCGGCTCTGCGGTGCTACTACTGGGTCCTGACCATTAGAGAACAGAGTGACCCAGTATGTACTGTACAACGCAAACAGATGGACTACATTCTGGAATTGGAGAACTACAAACTCCATCTTTACAGTAAGTGGAACTGAGAACATAAACAATAAGTGGAGGCGTGTCCAAACCAAACCTGATATTTTGTATGTACAGTACATATATATATATATATATATATATATATATATATATATATATATATATATATATATATATATATATATATATATATTCTTAATATATATATTCTTGAACATCTCTTTTCAATTAAAGACTGAGGTTCTATGAAGAGAATTCAAAGCTTACAACTGTATTTTCCTACATTGTGGTGATTTCCATTAATGATCTGAAATCATTTGACATATGATTTTTTTTTAAAATATATATATATATATTATCTTCTTCTCTACTGTCCCTTATTTCCCTCTCAGTTAAGTATTCCATTTAAAATCTCCCTGTACCTTTAATATTAACAGAAGTATAAAACTGGTCATTCACATGTCATCAGCAACAGATAGGAGGAGCTGCCTGAGGCTCCTCTGGTTTCAACGAAAAGGACATGATGTCTTTTACGCTACCATGACCCCAAACGTTATCCCTAGGCAGCAATGATGACTCAAACAGCATGTCTAATTGCATTTATGCAGATTAACATTGCCAAATGTGAGTATAGTATAATAGTTTGGTTACCATTAAAGCTGTTATTTAAGTGGGCGGTTTCCAGAGGATATTACTGATATTAATAAGAGATTAATTTACAAAGCAGGGACCTTTCATATAAGGTGCGGAGAGTGTTAAAAGATCTCTCTGATCTGATTAGGTGTGTAGTCAGCTTTGACAGATGGAGGGCAAGATTAGGCAGGGAGATGTGCATCAGATGTGGCAGTACAGCAGGACTACAGTCAATGAACAATACCTGACAGGCCCAGTTCTGGAAATGGGCTGGACCCAACAAGAAGAGCAGATCAGATCCAGATGTCAATCGCTGCAGGGGATTTATATAAAAACATGGTGTACAATCACGAAAACGCTCATTCTCAAAATAAATAACACAGTTTATCTACTGCAATCCACCGGAAATGATGCAAACCTGAAACCTGAGTGTCATGCCACATCCACAGTCCCACCCACACGAATAATCATTGAAAATCCCTAATTACTCTTACCAAAATTTCCACTCTAGACTGCCCTTAATCAGCCGAGATTTTCTTGTTTACCTTTCCCTGTGACTTCTCTCTAGTCTTCATATTGTACTATAAAGATGACCGGTCTACTATCTTCTATCTTCTATTTATTTCTTGATTATTATATATTCATTCATTATCTCCCGCTTTATCCTATATTAGGGTCGCGGTGGGGTTCCCCATGCCCATCCAGGGGAGAACGTTTCGGGCGCTGGACAGATACACCCAGGACAGGGCGCCAATCTATCGCTGGGCATATTTCTTGATTATTATTTTTTTTTTTAATTTCTTTTAATTTTAATTTTTTTTTATGTTATTGGTTGTTATAAGCTTGTGTGTTGTCTTTATTTTTTTATGTAATTATTACAGTACCTCTAATCATTTGTTTATGTATATATGTCTTTTGTGTTGTGGTTTAATGTTTAAAAACAATAAAAAATTATTTAAAAAAAAAAAAGGGAAAAAAAAGAAAATTTTTTATTTTATCTAATTACTATTGATTCCCAATAATGGCAGACTCTCAGGTCTTAAGTAGTTAGACGGATATAGAAAATCACCAGCGTCTCAACTGTTCTCACACATCTGTGTTTTACCAAGCAACACATCGCATCTGTAAGCGTTAACAGGTCTATATATAAATCAGACTCATGTACAGAGTTTTAAAGCTGCTTGCTTACAGATTACGAATGAATTTCCAGCAAAAAGGCTTGTGAAACTCATTCATTCATTCATTATCTCCCGCTTTATCCTCTATCAGGGTCGCGGTGGGGTTCCCCATGCCCATCCAGGGGAGAACGTCGCAGGGCAGATACACCCAGGACAGGGCGCCAATCCATCGCTGGGCACACGCTCACTCACACAGACACACTCAATATGGGGCAATTTTTGAGAATTCAATTGACTTGATCCATGTTTTTGGACTGTGGGAGGAAACCGGAGAACCCGGAGGAAACCCACGCAGACACGGGGAGAACATGGAAACTCCACCCAGATGGGGATTCGAACCGGGAATCCTTAGCGCTGAGAGGAGAACGTGCTAACCACTAAGCCAGCGTGCCGCCGGCTTGTGAAACTGACACTGAAATTACTGCCTTTGTGGAATAATAGCAGGGTTGTTACAGGGTGCCAATTCATCGCCGAGCACACACTCACACATACACACACCATATAGGGGCTATTTAAATGGGGCAATTAGGGGTAGCCAATTAACCTTGAGTTCATGTTTTCAACTCTTTATTAACATATTATTACATATTATTAACAAGGTCTTCCATGACATTACCTTGTCCGATTTTGAGAGTCAACACTGATCGCTGAGTAGCAGGATACCAGGTTCTCTAACAATTAAAAACTGCCATCTAGTGGACAAATTACAGAACACAGTTTATTTTAAAAAATAAACAGGTTTAGTGCTCATCGGGAATCGGCAGGTTCGGTTTTGAAAGTGAACACTGATCGCTGAGTAGCAGGATACCAGGTACTCTAACAATTAAAAACTGCCATCTAGTGGACAAATTACAGAACACAGTTTATTTTAAAAAAATAAACAGGTTTTAATCTCATCGGGAATCGGCAGGTCAGGTTTTGAAAGTGAACACTGATCGCTGAGTAGCAGGATACCAGGTTCTCTAACAATTAAAAACTGCCATCTAGTGGACAAATTACAGAACACAGTTTATTTAAAAATATTAACAGGTTTGGTGCTCATCAGGAATCGGCAGGTCAGGTTTTGAAAGTGAACACTGATCGCTGAGTAGCAGGATACCAGGTTCTCTAACAATTAAAAACTGCCATCTAGTGGACAAATTACAGAACACAGTTTATTTAAAAAAAAATAAACAGGTTTGGTGCTCATCGGGAATCGGCAGGTCAGGTTTTGAAAGTGAACACTGATCGCTGAGTAACAGGATACCAGGTTCTCTAACAATTAAAAACTGCCATCTAGTGGACAAATTACAGAACACAGTTTATTTTAAAAAATAAACAGGTTTAGTGCTCATCGTGAATCGGCAGGTCAGGTTTTGAAAGTGAACACTGATCGCTGAGTAGCAGGATACCAGGTACTATAAAAATTAAAAACTGCCATCTAGTGGACAATTTACAGAACACAGTTTATTAAAAAAAATAAACAGGTTTGGTGCACATCAGGAATCGGCTCACTGTTTTATATTAATCTGTATTTAATTATTTAAAATAATGTAGTGTATATCATGCACTGATACGAAAATGTCAGTAATGTCACAGCTAGACAAACGGCTCAGCCAATCTGAGCGCCCGAGCGCCCGAGACGTTCTCCCCTGGATGGACATGGGGAACCCCACAACATGGATCAAGTCAATTGAGTTCTCCAAATTGCCCCATATAGAGTGTGTATGAGTGAGTGAGTGTGTGCTCAGCGATAGATTCGCGCCCTGTCCTGGGTGTATCTGCCCAGTGCCCGAGACGTTCTCTCCAGGATGGGCATGGGGAACCCCACCGCGACCCTAATAGAGGATAAAGCGGCAGATAATGAATGAATGAATGAAAAGTATACACACATCCAATTAATATTTCACTGTGATAATGCACTGATTAAGCACTGGGTGGCACATATACCTGGGTTCTGTTCTTTTGTTAAGTTTGTGTTGCTGCTAAAAATACTTTATACAGTATTAACAGAAGAGCATTCCACACGACTGTGAGGAAAACGGATCTATCTTTCTTGGCCCAATGATTCATTTAATGATGCTAATTACCACCCCACAGTTTTCTTAATGACTTGTTTGAAAGACAGCTCTAAAAGTATCTCAAGTTTTGCTCATGAAAACAAATTCAAATTAGTGCTTTTGCTCCCCAGGACAACATTAATAAAAAACAATAATATATCAATTATATCGGCGGCACGGTGGCTTAGTGGTTGGCACGTTCGCCTCTCAGCGCTAGGGATTCCCGGTTCGAATCCCCATCTGGGTGGAGTTTCCATGTTCTCCCCGTGTCCGCGTGGGTTTCCTCCGGGTTCTCCGGTTTCCTTTCACAGTCCAAAAACATGGAACAAGTCAACTGAGTTCTCCAAATTGCCCCATATAGAGTGTGTTTGTGTGAGTGAGTGAGTGCCCAGTGATGGATTGGCGCCCTGTCCTGGGTGTATCTGCCCAGCGCCCGAGATGTTCTCCCCTGGATGGGCATGGGGAACCCCACCGCGACCCTAATATAGGATGAAGGATATTATATCGATTTTTTGCTTGAACATGCAACATGCTGATTATTATACTTATATTATTATATTATTGTTTTTCAGCTCTGTCCTCACTGTATAGTAACGAAATGAGACATTTAGAATGGGCTTTAAGGGTGCGGTAGCTCAGTGGTTAGGGCATTGGACTATCAATCAGAAGGTTGGGGGTTCAAATCCCAGCTCCACTGAAGTTACCAATGTGGGTCCTTGAGCAAGACCCTTAACCCTCATTGCTCCAGGGATGTTGTGATGAACCCTGTGCCCACTTTGTAAGTGGCTTTGGATAAAAGCGTCCAATAAATGACCAAATGTAAATGTAATGTAAATATAACTTTACATTAGTAAATAAGTGTATAATACATGTATATTTAATCTTATTCATCCATCCAGCCATCCATCCACTTCTGTGATTGGCAAATACACTTGGCAAATACACCTAACTCAAATTCATAAAAGCGAAGCAATAAAGTCCAGAACATAACACAGAGCCCATCGATCTCACTCCCTGGTCATGGTATTGTTATAATTGCAGTTATATTTATAGCTTTATACAGAACAACAGAGTTTAAAGCTGGAGGCCAGTTCCACATGATATCTTAACAGTAATCATTAGGCATTCATAGATCAAAACACCTGCTACCACTTCAAGAACATGGAGAGAGAAAAAAAACATCTGCTGTTGCTATGTAACCACTTTAAAATGAGAGCGGCTTGAAAACTAGTTGAATCCTATTTTCTAAAAATATTACATCCGTTACAATCAGTAACTTAAACCGTCTCGCATGAGTGAAATGACTTCTTCAGGCTCAATAACAATTTCACATGTTAAATCAGCTTCGCACAGCATTCTATCTTTAGAAATAAAAGGGTGTAGAGCAAGAGAAACAGCCCTGGCTTCGAGTCCTGTCTCTGTACCAGCCTTCTGAAGTTTAAGCCTTGTATATGTGTCGCCTTTGCAACTCAACCCTTGATTTTGAAAGAAGAACATGCTATGAGAGCTCTGTCAGGCTGATTGGGATATAAACATGTCAGTCCTAAGCGCTGGGTCAGTCTCTCCATCTCTAATTTACCTTAAAACCTCTTGTTTAATATTTCTGTAGTCTGGGTGGCTTAGTGGTTAGTATGTTCTCCTCTCAGCGCTAAAACCGCCCGTTACTGTCGATTCCTTCTTTACAACATAAAGAAGATCAGACCCTTTTTGACTGAACATGCTACCCAACTGTTAGTTCAAGCCCGAGTCCTATCCCGACTCGATTATTGTAATGCGCTACTTGCCGGTATCCCAGCTTCCACAATCAGAATTCTTCAACTAATTCCAAACTCTGCAGCCCGTCTTGTGTTTAACCAGCCTGACCTTCCAAATCGATGGCTCCACAATCTCCCCAACCGATTCGGTCCGGAACCTTGGGTTCACAATAGACTCCCACCTTAAACTCTCTGATCATGTGATCAAAACCGCCCGTTCCTGTAGATTCCTTCTTTACAACATAAGGAAGATCAGACCCTTTTTGACTGAACATGCTACCCAACTGCTTGTTCAAGCCCGCGTCCTATCCCGGCTTGATTATTGTAATGCGCTGCTTGCCGGTATCCCAGCTTCCACAATCAGACCTCTTCAACTAATTCAAAACTCTGCAGCCCGTCTTGTGTTTAACCAACTCAAGCGAACTCATGTCACTCCATTACTCACTTCCCTCCATTGGCTCCCTGTAGCTGCTCGCATTCAGTACAAGTCACTGACTCTGGCCTACAGAACCATTTCTGGATCTGTTCCCTCCTACCTTCACTCTATCTTTTCAAAATACACTCCGACTCGTTCACTTCGCTCCAGTGATGATCGCCACCTGGTGGTTCCACCTCACCGAGGAGCTCATTCTCACTCCGTGGCGTTCACCACTGCAAAATGGTGGAACGAGCTTCCCAACTCTGTCCGTATGGCAGAATCACTAAACAGTTTTAAGAAACTACTGAAGACGCATCTTTTTAACAAATACCTGTTATAAAAAAAAAAGGAAAAAAAAAGGGGGGCAGCAGCATCGAATAACAATCAGGTTTGATGAACTTACAGTATAGTTGGTTTTCTCCATAACTTCAGACTTGTGATGTTCTAAATGTATATATACTGTAAATGTACAGATTCCCGGTTCGAATCCCAACCTGGATGGAGTTTCCATGTTCTCACCGTGTCCGTGTGGGTTTCCTCCGGGTTCTCCGGTTTCCTCCCACATTCCAAAAACATGGATCATGGTCAATTGAATTCTCCAAATTGCCCCATAGAGTGTGTTTGTGTGGAAGTGAGTGTGCCCAGCGATAGATTGGCGCCCTGTCCTGGGTGTATCTGCCCAGCGCCCGAAACCTTCTCCCCTGGATGTGCATGGAGAACCCCCCCGCGACCCTAATAGAGGATAAAACGGAAGATAATGGATGGATGGATGTCTGTAGTCCCTCTGCTAGGACAATGAGGAGATTATCGTGCTTACATTTCTTAAGAAAGGCTACGAAATGCAAATTGGCCCTTAAGTCTATTCTCTGGTTTCAGCTCTCAGCTGGAGGAAGTTTGTAGCTTATTTTCGGCCTCCTCCGCAAGTTTAATTTAGCCTTTCACAGGATTTAAGTGTATAGTAATGTCTGCAAATTAGGTTTCCTGTGTTTTACACCAGGGCAGCATGGTGGCTTAGTGGTTAGCATGTTTGCCCCTCAGCGCTAGGGATCCAGGTTCGATTCCCAAGCTGGGTGGAGTTTCCATGTTCATCCCATGTCTGCGTGAGTTTCCTTTGGTTTCCTCACATAGTTCAAAAACATGGATTCAAGGTGAATTGGCTGCTCTAAATTTCCCATATACAGTGTGTGAGTGTCTGTATGGTCAGTGATAGATTGGCACTTTGTGCTTGGTGTATCTGCCCAGCGCCCGAAAAGTTCTCCCCTGGCTGGACGTTCAGTTTTTCAAAGGTTTTCAAATTTATGCCGAAATATGAAACATACTGAAGGCTTTACTCTTAAATTCCAAATGTTTAATCACTAGGGTCGCGGGGGGTTCCTCATGCCTCTCAACACTAGGGATTCATAGTTCAAATCCCCATCTTGGTGGAGTTTCCATGTTCTCCCCGTGTCCGCGTGGGCTTCCTCCAGGTTCTCCGGTTTCCTTCCACAGTCCAAAAACATGGCTCAAGTCAATTGAATTCTCCAAATTGCCCCATATAGAGTGTGTCTGTGTGAGTGAGTGTGTGCCCAGTGATAGATTGGCGTCCTGTCCTGGGTATATTTGCCCAGCGCCCGAAACATTCTCCCCTGGATGGGCATGGAGAACCCCCCCGCGACCCTAATAGAGGATAAAGCTGAAGATAATGGATGGATGGCGCCGGCAGTCAATATGACTTGCTGCAACAGGTGCAGGTGATATTCATATGCTTTATCTGCCCGTTATAGAGTCTAATTTCACTTCTAATCATTTTGGTTTGGTTTATAAACACCATTACACCATTTAAGGAAAACTGTAAGGTAGGTAGTATGCCATACCATAATAAACCATAATAAACCATAATAATCACAGCAGGTGTAAAGATGGACGAGCAAAGGGGAGAGACCACTGAATGTGTTGGATCACGTCAGGTTAGCTATACTGTACTAGGTGAGTCCATTAACTCATTAACTACCGCTAAAGAGATAATCACCATTTAAGTGTTATTGACCTCAGGGTGGCAGGCAGGGTGTACATAACATTTAGAGTGTGTGAACTGTCCGACACACACATTAAACACACATTAAATTCCATCCATCCATCCATTATCTCCCGCTTTTTCCTCTATTAGGGTCGCAGTGGGGTTCCCCATGCCCATCCAGGTGGAGAACGTCTCGGGCGCTGGGCAGATACACAGGGCGCCAATCTATCACTGGGTACACTCACTCACACAGATACACACAACCCAGAGGAAACCCACGCGAACATGGGGAGAACATGGAAACTCCACCCAGATGGGGATTCGAACCGGGAATCCCTAGCGCTGAGAGGAGAACATGCTAACCACTAAGCCACTGTGCCGCCCTGGGACAATAAATTATTTTTGCAATTAATCGCAGTTTTTTTACATCAAATTAATGTGATCGCAATTGTTTATTCATTCATTCATTCATTCATTCATTCATTATCTCCAGCTTTATCCTCTATTAGGGTCGCGGTGGGGTTCTCCATGCCCATCCAGGGGAGAACGTCTCGGGCGCTGGGCAGATACACCCAGGACAGGGCGCCAATCTATCGCTGGGCACACACTCACACAGACAGACACACTCTATATGGGGTAATTTGGAGAACTCAATTGACTTGATCCATGTTTTTGGACTGTGGGAGGAAACCGGAGAACCCGGAGGAAACCCACGCAGACATGGGGAGAACATGGAAACTCCACCCAGATGGGGTTTCGAACCGGGAATCCCTAGAGCTGAGACACTAAGCCACCGTGTCGCCTTGAATGTTTACTTAGGAGAAAAAAAAAATATATAATAATAATAATAATTTTGTTCATGGCGGCACGGTGGCTTAGTTCTCCGGTTTCCTCCCACAGTCCAAAAACATGGATCAAGGTCAATTGAATTCTCCAAATTGCCCCAAAGAGTGTGTTTGTGTGAGTGAGTGTGTGCCCAGCGATGGATTGGCGCCCTGTCCTGGGTGTATCTGCCCAGCGCCCGAGACGTTCTCCCCTGGATGGGCATGGGGAACCCCACCGTGACCCTAATAGAGGATAAAGCGGGAGATAATGAATGAATGAATGAATTTTGTTCATTACTTGAATGTTTATTGTTTACTGTACTGTTTTTTTTATTTTCTTTGCACATGTGCACTTTGTGTTGGCATAGAACAATATAACAATATAACAATATGTAGCACCTCGTCACATTCCTGGGAACGCTGTCTCGTTCCACGTATATTGCACTGTGCTTTATATTGTGGAATGACAAATAAAAAAACACTTGATACTTAGGAGCTGATGTCTGGATGGATGGATCGGATTTTGCAGCCTATACAAACAAAATCTGGGAACGGGGCACGTGATGTCATCACGTCATGACTCATTAAACTGGGTGATCAGAGGAGCGCCGGCTGGATTAATAGGTTCTAACAGCACCCTGATTGATGTGAGCCAGAAGGCAGTGCTGAGGAGTTAAAGCTCCGATCACCACAGCAACAGTAGAAACACCTCGTGACTGACTGGAGTAAAAGCATCACAAAAGGAAGCTGGAGCGTGACGGCGCGACGGCAAGCGCGGCCAATTTGTAAACAGTATGCCAGACCATAATAAACCATCAAAGCAGGTTTAAAAGAGGGGAGAGAGCACTGAATGTGTTGGATCACGTCAGGTTACGTATACTGTACTAGGTGAGTCCATTAACTCATTAACTACCGCTAAAGAGATAATCACCTTTTAAATGTTATTGACCTCAAGGTGGCAGGCAGGGTGTATATAAGATTTAGAGTGTGTGAACTGACCGACACACACACGACTCTGAGATAAGGGATCATTTTTTTAATTAATTGCAATTGTTTACATCCGGGCGGCACGGTGGCTTAGTGGTTTGCATGTTCTCCTCTCAGCGCTAGGGATTCCCGGTTCGGATCCCAATCTGGGTGTTCTCCCCGTGTCCGTGTGGGTTTCCACCGGGTTCTCCGGTTTCCTCCCACAGTCCAAAAACATGGATCAAGTCAATTGAATGCTCCAAATTGCCCCCATAGAGTGTGGATGGGCATGGGAACCCCACCGCGACCCTGTGAGTGAGTGTGTGAATGTTTACCCAGGTGGCTTAGATAGGTTGGCCCACCCTGTCCTGGGTGTACAGTCTGCCCAGCGCCCGAGGTTGGTACCCTGTTCTCCCCAGCGCCCGAGACGTGGATGGGCATGGGGAACCCCACCGCGACCCTAATAGAGGATAAAGCGGGAGATATGAATGAATGAATGAATGAATGAATGAATGTTTTTGCATCCGGGCGGCACGGTGGCTTAGTGGTTTCCTCCCACAGCAAAAACATGTTCTCCTCTCAGCGCTAGGGATTCCCCTGGTTCGAAGACGTCCCCATCTGGGTGTAATAGAGGATAAAGCGGGAGATAATGAATTGAATGTTTACATACGGGCGGCACGGTGGCTTAGTGGTTAGTACGTTCGCGTGGGATTTCGAATCCCCATCTGGGTTTCTCCGGGTTGGGTTTCCTGCCCTCCGGTTTCCTCCCACAGTCCAAAAACATGGATCAAGTCAATTGAATTCTCCAAATTGCCCCCTATAAAGTGTGTGTGTGAGTGAGTGTGTGCCGAGTGATAGGTTGGCGCCCTGTCCTGGGTGTGTCTGCCCAGTGCCCGAGACGTTCTCCCCTGGATGGGCATGGGGAACCACCACCCCCCTGCAAAGCTAATAGAGGATAAAGTGGAAGATAATGAATGAATGAATGTTTACATCAGATAAATAACAAACATAAGAAAACCGATTCCTGTGACCTCTGGCACGTTTTTGGTAAAAAACATCTCCCCAGGATGGGCATGAGACACCATCCTCCCCCCCTCCCCCGTCTATCTATCCATAGTAGCTGGATAGATAGATTTTAATTAAATAAACAGTAATTGTAAAATAATATAGGGCAACACGGTGGCTTAGTGTTCAGCAGGTCTGCCTCTCACTGCTGGGGATCCAGGTTCGAATCCCAATCTGGGTGGGGTTTCCACATTCCCTCTCAGGCAGGGTGTACATAAGATTTAGAGTGTGTGAACTCTCCGTCACACACACGATTCTGAGATAAGGAGGGGACGATGTATCATTTTTGCAATGAATCGCAATTGTTTATATCAGATAAATAATAAACATAAGAAACCGATTCCTGACCTCTGGCACTTTTTTTGGCACAAAACATCTCCCCTGGGTGAGCATGTGACATCATCCTTCCCTCCGACTATCCCCATCCATCCATCCATCCACTATAGATGAATGAATTTAATTAAATAAACATTAATTGTAAAAAAAAATATATATATATATATAAATCTGCTAAACAGATCATCACCATTCTAGTGTTATTGACCTCACGCTGGCAGGCAGGGTGTACATAAGATTTATAGTGTGTGAACTCTCCGTCACACACGACTCTGAGATAAGGATGGGACAATGTATCATTTTTGCAATGAATCGCAATTTTTAAAATCAGATAAATAAAAAACATAAGAAACCCATTCCTGTGACCTCTGGCACTTTTTTTGCCAAAACGTCTCCGCTGGGTGAGCATGTGACATCATCCTTCCCTCCAACCCCCCCCTCCCATAGTGGCTAGATGGATGGAATTTAATTAAATAAACATAAATTGTAAAAAATAATAAATAACAAAAATAAGAAACCGGTTCCTGTGACCTCTGGCACTTTTTTTTGGCACAAAACGTCTTCCCTGGGTGAGCATGTGACATCATCCTTCCCGCCCACTCCACCCATATATCCATCCATCCATCCATCCACTATAGATGAATGAACTTATTTAAATAAACATTAATTATAAAAAATATATAGAGCTACTAAAGAAATAATCACCATTCTAGTGTTATTGACCTCAGGCTGGCAGGCAGGGTGTACATAAGATTTAGAGTGTGTGAACTCTCCGTCACACACACGACTCTGAGATAAGGATGGGACGATGTATCATCTTCTCAATTGTTTACATCAGATATATAACAAACATGAGAAACCGATTCCTGACCTCTGGCACTTTTTTGGTAAACGTACGTCTCCTCTGGTTGGGCATGGGAAACCCTCCTTTCCTCCCTCCCCCAATCCATTCAAAGGATGGATGGATGGAATTTAATTAAATAAACATCACTTGTAAAGAAATATAGAGCTGCTTAAGAGATAATCACCATTCTAGTGTTATTGACCTCATGCTGGCAGGCAGGGTGTACATAATATTTAGAGTGTGTGAACTCTCCGTCACACACACGACTCTGAGATAAGGATGGGACAATGAATCATTTACATCAGATAAATAACAAATATAAGAAACCGATTCCTGACCTCTGGCACCTTTTTTGGCACAAAACATCTTCCCTGGGTGAGCATGTGACATCATCCTACCCTCCCACTCCCCCATCCATCCATCCATCCATCCACTATAGATGAATGAATTTAATTAAATATATATATATATATATATAGTAAATATAGTAAAAAAAAAAATAATAATATATATATATATTATATATTCATTTATTCATTATCTCCCGCTTTATCCTCTATTAGGGTCGCGGTGAGGTTCCCCATACCCATCCAGGGGAGAACGTCTCGGGCGCTGGGCAGATAGACCCAGGACAGGGCACCAATCTATTGCTGGGCCCACACTCACTCACACAAACACACTCTATATGGGGCAATTTAGAGAACTCAATTAACTTGATCCATGTTTTTGGACTGTGGGAGGAAACCGGAGAACCCGGAGGAAACCCACGCGGACACGGGGCGAACATGGAAACTCCACCCAGATGGGGATTCGAACCGGGAATCCCAAGCGCTGAGAGGAGAACGTGCTAACCACTAAGCCACCGTGCCGCCCCTATATATATTGACCTCATGCTGGCAGGCAGGCTGTACATAAGATTCTGAGTGTGTAAACAGCAAACAAGGCTCTCAGCACTCGAATCCCCATCTGGGTGGAGTGCCCATGTTCTCCCGTGTCCGCGTGGGTTTCCTCCGGGTTCTCCGGTTTCCTCCCACAGTCCAAAAACATGCAATAAGGTCAATTGAATTCTCCAAAAATGTACCCCATATAGAGTGTGTCTGTGTGAGTGAGTGTGTGCCCAGTGATAGATTGGCGCCCTGTCTTGGGTGTATCTGCCCAGCGTCCGAGACGTTCTCCCCTGGATGGGCATGGGGAACCCCCGCGACCCTAATAGAGGATAAAGCGGATGATAATGGATGGATGGATGGAAACAGCAAACAGCAAACAACAAAGAACTCTTTCTCTTTGCGCGCTCGGTCTCTCTCTCTCTCTCTCTCCAGCCTTGCCTTCGCTCGCAGGTTGTCTCTCGCACCTTCAGCCCGAGCCTGTCTCGCACTCTCTACTCACCACAGCTGTCTCTTCGGGGGGATGCAGTCGTCTTTGTTGGACGCTGTCACTCCCATGGCCATCTGCATGACCGTGATGTATTTCTGATACTTCATTTTCTTGGCCAGGTGCGAGCGGGGAGCCGGTGCCGCGCGCGCGCTCACAGCGCCATTTCCGACCTCGCCGCCGGGTTCGAACCCTCGGGAAGGCGCGCGGACGGGCTGCTGCCGGACGGCATGTCTGTCACCGCAGACTCCGCTCCAAATCCCATTAGCGCTCAGAGCGGGAGGCTAATCCGCGCGCCGCGCGCGAGCCGGCCATCGGCGGCGCGCGAGCAACTTTCCGGCTCGGGAGCCGAATTTGAAATGAAAAAGAGAAAGAAGAGACAGAAGAGACGAGGAGAGGACAGGAGAGGACAGGAGATAAACCGAGATAAACCGAGATAAACCGAGCAGAGGACAGAAAGACGCGCGAGCGGGAGAGCTGGAGGCGCGCGAGCTGGAAGAGCGCGTGCGCATCCGTGTGCGAGGCGGGAGCGCTGGGTGTGCGCGCGTGTGCGTGTGCGAGTGCGTGTGTGTGTGTGTGTGCGTGTGTGTGCGTGAGTGCGTGTGTGTGTGTGTGTGCGTCTGTGTGCGTGAGTGCGTGTGTGTGAGTGTGAGTGCGCGTGTGCGCGTCCGTGTGAGTTTGTGCGTGTGGGAGAGTGTGTGTTTGTTTGTGTGCGTGTGTATACGTGTGTGTAAGTGCTGTGTGTAAGTGCTGTGTGTGAGTGCGCGCGTGTGTGCGTGTGTGTGTGTGAGTGAGTGTGCGTGTGTGTGCGTGAGTGCGTGTGTGTGTGTGTGAGTGTGTGTGAGTGAGTGTGCGTGTGTGTGCGTGAGTGCGTGTGTGTGTGTGTGTGTGTGTGTGTGCGTGAGTGCGTGTGTGTGTGTGCGTCTGTGTGCGTGAGTGCGTGTGTGTGTGAGTGTGAGTGCGCGTGTGCGCGTCCGTGTGAGTTTGTGCGTGTGGGAGAGTGTGTGTTTGTTTGTGTGCGTGTGTATACGTGTGTGTAAGTGCTGTGTGTAAGTGCTGTGTGTGAGTGCGCGCGTGTGTGCGTGTGTGTGTGTGAGTGAGTGTGCGTGTGTGTGCGTGAGTGCGTGTGTGTGTGTGAGTGTGTGTGAGTGAGTGTGCGTGTGTGTGCGTGAGTGCGTGTGTGTGTGTGTGTGCGAGTGTGCGTGAGTGCGTGTGTGTGTGTGTGCGTGTGTGTGCGTGAGTGCGTGTGTGTGTGAGTGTGAGTGCGCGTGTGCGCGTCCATGTGAGTTTGTGCGTGTGGGAGAGTGTGTGTTTGTTTGTGTGCGTGTGTATACGTGTGTGTAAGTGCTGTGTGTAAGTGCTGTGTGTGAGTGCGCGCGTGTGTGTGTGCGTTGGTGAGTGTGTGTGCGTGTGTTAGCGCGTGTGGTGTGCGTGAGTGTGAGTGCGTGTGTGTGCGTGAGTGTGTGTGAGTGCGCGTGTGCGCGTCCGTGTGAGTGCGTGCGTGTGGGAGCGCGTGTGTTTGTGTGCGTGTGTATACGTGTGTGTGAGTGCGCGCGTGTTGGTGAGTGTGTGTGTGCGTGTGGGAGAGTGTGTGTTTGTGTGCGTGTGTGTGCGTGAGTGTGAGTGCGTGTGATTGTGAGAGTGTGTGTTTGTGTGTGTGTGTGCGTGTGAGTGCGTGCGTGTGGGAGAGTGTTTGTGTGCTTGTGTATACATGTGTGTGAGTGTGTGAGTCCGTGTGTGTGTGAGTGGGAGAGTGTGTGTGCGTGTAGGTGAGTGTGTGGGTGTCCGTATGCGTGTGTGAGTGTGTGCGTGTTTGTGAGTGTGTGTGAGTGTGTGCGTGTTTGTGAGTGTGTGCGTGTTTGTGAGTGTGTGCGTGTTTGTGAGTGTGTGTGAGTGTGTGTGAGTGTGTGCGTGTTTATGAGTGTGTGTGTGTGTGTGTGTGTGAGTGTTTGTGAGTGTGTTCCATGTGTGTGAGTGTGTGCGTGTGCATGTGCGTGTATATGGGTGAAGGGGACACGAGCACTCAGGGACCTCAGGGGTATGGGGGGGGGTAGTTCAGAGAACATTCAGAACGACCAACGGCATGGACCGAACCTGGAGAACATCTGTCTGTGGGCGACTTGTTGATACACGATATACAAAAGCGACAGATCTTATTCTTTATTGGTTAGGAGTTTAAGTCCTATCCCGTTCCAGCCTTTGATGTGGAGAACTGCAAAGAACCCTGATTTACACCCCTCTATCGGGATTCACTCTCATCTCATTATCTTTCTTAATCTAATACTAGGGTTGTGGACGGTCCCCATGTCCATCCAGGGGAGAACGTTTCGGTCACTGGGCATTTGCACCCAGCACCCACACACACTATAAGGGCCAATTTACCTTCAATCCATGTTTTTGGACTGGGAGAGGAAACCGGAGAACCCGGAGGAACCCCATGTAGACACGGAGAACATGGAAACGGCACCCAGATTGAATTTGAATTGGATCTGGAGCCCCAGCGCCCAGAGGCGAACCTGCAAACCACTAAGACACGTTCCGCCCTTCATCTGGACCCGATTACAGAAACTCCATACTCTGCACGCCAGGGCGCCAATCCATCGCTGGGCACACACTCACTCACACAGACACACTCTATATGGGGCAATTTGGAGATTTCAATTGACTTGATCCATGTTTTTGGACTGTGGAAGGAAACCGGAGAACCCGGAGGAAACCCACGCGGACCCGGGGAGAACATGGAAACTCCACCCAGATGGGGATTCGAACCGGGAATCCCTAGCGCTGAGAGGAGAACATGCTAAACCACTAAGCCACCGTGCTGCCCATCACTGATGTAAAGATGAAATCTATAAAGTCATCTACAGTAGCAGTCTAAAGTTTGGCCACGCCCCCTCATTGTTCCACTTATCATAAAGATGGAGTTTGTAATCCAGACCACCCGCCTGGATCAAGGTCAATTGAATTGCATGTTATTATAAACAACACTGTGCATCTGATTTGTGTTATGTCTTGCCATCACTGATGTCATTCATTCATTCATTATCTCCCGCTTTATCCTCTATTAGGGTCGCGGGGGGGGGTTCCCCATGCCCATCCAGGGGAGAACGTTTCGGGCGCTGGGCAGATAGACCCAGGACAGGGCGCCAATCTATCGCTGGGCACACACACACTCACTCACACAGACACACTCTATATGGGGCAATTTGGAGAACTCAATTGACTTGATCCATGTTTTTGGACTGTGGGAGGAAACCGGAGAACCCGGAGGAAACCCACGCAGACATGGGGAGAACATGGAAACTCTACCCAGTTGGGGATTCGAACTGGGAATCCCTAGCGCTGAGAGGAGAACAGAATCAGAATCAGGTTTATTGGTCACATGCGTCGATATACATGGTACAGCCAGCAGTGAAGTTCTTACCCGACCTCTCCACAGAAAGTTTAATTGTTAATTTGTAAAGGATAAGAAAATAGAAGAATAAAGATAAAAATAAAGCTAAAAATAAAATTTAACTCTGTATATGCTAACCACTATACAGTATATAGTGTATATAGTGCTAACCACTAAGCCACCATCACTGATGTAAAGATGAAATCTCATTGCTCCACTTATCATAAAGATGGACTTTGTAATCCAGACCAGAAATAAAGTAAATACTGTAAAATGATACAGAAATAGCACTACACACTCAGGCCTAATTGAACTTATATATTCATGGCACCTTTGAATGTTTTTCAAAAGAACAAAAACATAATGTAGGCAGCCTTTTCAACTGAAACGGGCGTGGGCTATTACCGTAATGGCTGTTTAGAAGTGCAGAACATTAGTGGAAGAAAGAAAATGAAATGAGAAAAGAGGAGGAGGAGGTGCAAAACATCTATTTGCATCTGACTTGTTGCCGTCTGACTGTACATTCTGTTCTGTAAATGACAAACAGGGCATCTGTGTACCTCCGCAGACTGCATCTCATTTAAAAGGGCATGCACCTCTGAACGGAACCTATTGAAATAACTAACCAGTCGTTTCGAAATTGAATCACAGGCAAAAACAATTCCACTGACCCCTTACGTTTGCCTCATTACCTTACAAATCCATACAAACTGCCTCGACATAATTACATTACTCTTCTGGTCACTACGAGCAACCTTCCTGATTCTAATCTTAGTAACAATCTAATGACAAACCATAATAATGACCTGTAGCCACCTGCTGACATGGTTCCAATCACAATCTGCTGAAGTGACCTCTATTTGATTAGTGAGCGGTCTAAAAGGCACCTGCCAGAAGTCGTTCTAAAGGTCAAACAGCTACGAAGAAGGACGTACTAAAGATGCAATGTTGTTTTGTGAGTTGAGTCCAAATCTTTATCCTGAAGATCATGCAAGTGTTTTTACATTAAGTCATAAAGCAGATGCTTTTATCCTGACTTTTATCAAGTCAGTAGTTTAATGAAAAACCAGCTACACTGCAGTATAATCAAACCTGATCATTATCCAAT
Source organism: Corydoras sp. C115 (assembly GCA_019802505.1). Classification (NCBI taxonomy): domain Eukaryota; kingdom Metazoa; phylum Chordata; class Actinopteri; order Siluriformes; family Callichthyidae; genus Corydoras; species Corydoras sp. C115. Next base: position 1,282,489 of record JAFMOC010000037.1, on the reverse strand, counting down.
CAGGCTTCAATATCTAGCTTTCCATTTCTTCTTTTTTATAGCAAGTACTTGTGAAAGAGATGGGTTTGGAGTTGTTTCTTCAAATTGCTCAGTGACTCAGCCTTACAGACAGAATTGGAACGTTATGATACGTGTAATCGGCGTATGATATGCAGTGATACTGTCATTACATTTGGTCATTTATCAGACCCTTTTATCCAAAGCGACTTCCAAGTAGCCCAACTTGATGGGAGGGTTCAGAACATAGGGTTACATTTACATTTACATTTACATTTGGTCATTTAGTAGACGCTTTTATCCAAAGCGACTTACAAAGCCAGCAATTAGGGTTAAGGGTCTTGCTCAAGGACCCACATTGGTAACTTCAGTGGACCTGGGATTTGAACCCACAACCTTCATATTGAGAGCCCAACACCCTAACCACTGAGCTACCACACAGCCCCCTGGAGCAATTAGGGTTACAGGTCTTGCTCAAGGACCCACATTGGTAACTTCAGTGGACCTGGGATTTGAACCCCCAACCTTCAGATTGAGAGCCCAACACCCTGACCACTGAGCAACCACACAGCCCCCTGGAGCAATGAGGGTTAAGGCTCTTGCTCAAGGACACAAATTGGTAACTTCATTGGACTTACATTACATTTCATTACATTTAGTCATTTAGCAGATGTTTTTATCCAAAGCAACTTACAAAGCGAGCACAGGGTTCATCACAACATCCCTGGAGCAATGAAGGTTAAGGGTCTTGCTCAAGGACCCACATTGGTAACTTCAATGGACCTGGGATTTGAACCCCCAACCTTCAGATTGAGAGCCCAACACCCTGACCACTGAGCTACCACACAGCCCCCTGGAGCAATTAGGGTTAAGGGTCTCGCTCAAGGACCCACATTGGTAACTTCATTGGACTTACATTACATTTCATTAAATTTAGTCATTAAGCAGACGCTTTTATCCAAAGTGACCTACAAGGTGAGCACAGGGTTCATCACAACATCCCTGGAGCAATTAGGGTTACAGGTCTTGCTCAAGGACCCACATTGGTAACTTCACTGGACTTACATTACATTTCATTACATTTAGTCATTTAGCAGACATTTTTTATCCAAAGCGACTTATAAATGAGAACACCACAAGTCACTAGTTATGAAGAAAAAATCTACACTGTAGAATCATCAAACCTGATTGTTATATGATGCTGCGCCTCCCTCCTTTTTTAATTATTTTTTTTTACAACAGGTATTTGTTAAAAAGATGCGTTTTCAGTAGTTTCTTAAAACTACCAAATGATTCTGCCATACGGACAGAGTTGGGAAGATCGTTCCACCATTTTGCAGTGATGAACACCACGGAGTGAGAATGAGCTCCTCGGTGAGGTGGAACCACCAGGCGGCGATCATCACTGGAGCGAAGTGAACGAGTCGGAGTGTATTTTTAAAAGAAAGAGTGAAGGTAGGAGGGGACAGATCCAGAAATGGTTCTGTAGGCCAGAGTCAGTGACTTGTACTGAACTTGTGACTTGGGGCTTGAACCCACAACCTTCAGATTTCAGCTCCTCAACCTCACCACTGAGCTGCCACGCCCTGCGTTGTTTGTTGTCACATTTGTATTCCAAAAATGAAGTGGTATATTTCACTGTACTACAAAAGACAACAGAGAACCAACCACAAGACAAGTTAAGGCTTTTACATTCACATGTACAAATTCCCTCCAGGCTTCTCAGCTCTTGTTTCTCAGTATCATTCAAGGCTATTTTAAAATGTAATTTTACGGAATTTAATAATTCACTGTTTACATAATGATGTTCCAGTTTTTTCCAAGTCAATAATAATAAATGAGATTTTCTGAGGCACGGTGGCTTAGTGGTTAGCACGTTCGCCTCTCAGCACTAGGGATTCCCGGTTCGAATCCCCATCTGGGTGGAGTTCCCATGTTCTCCCCGTGTCCGCGTGGGTTTCCTCCTGGTTCTCCGGTTTCCTCCCACAGTCCTAAAACATGGATCAAGCCAATTGAGTTCTCCAAATTGCCCAATTTAGAGTGTGTATGCATGCGTGTCTGTGTGAGTGAGTGTGTGCCCAGCGATAGATTGGCACCCTGTATGGGCATGGGGAACCCCACCACGACCCTAATATCGGATAAAGCAGAAGATAATGAATGAATGAATGAGATTCTCAGAATATTTTCTTTGTTTCCTTCATTCAGTGTTTCCAGTTAAGAGTCATTACAGTTTTACCCCAGATGCCCCTTCTGAAAACCTTCTAATTTAACCTGGGTTTGGGACCGACACCACAAGTGCACTAATACGTTTACACCTACTTGCTGGAACACTTTCGAAATTCGGTAGTTCCTCTTTCATGGCGGACATGCAGATTCATATAGATTGGACCTCCAGGAATTTTGGGAACCACAGTCCCATTAAGCTGCTCATACATATGTGCTGAAACCCCCAAATGCAATTATTTAAAGGTGTATCTCAGTATGTTTATCCATATGGTGCATATTCTTTAGAAAATAGACTTTTTTCCAGTTTATACGTAAAGTTATACGTTTACAGTTACAGTTTTATATGTAAGATTTGCCAAGTCATTCTCTCCTTGCCCACATGGGTTTCCATTGGGTTCTCCGATGACCTCCCACAGTTTAAATACATGGATTCAAGGTGATTTGGATTTGCTTAATTCCCCCTATATAGTGTATGTGTTTGTGTGAGTGAGTGTATGCCCAGAAATAGATTGTCCTGTCCTGGGTGTGTCTGCCCAGCATCTGAAACCTCCCCTGGGTGGGCATGGGGAACCCCTAATATACCCTAATAACCTTTAATATAGGTTTAAGTGAAGAATAATCAGTAAATAAATTTTTTGCAGGTCTTGGTATTCATGCTGACCCTTGTCAGTGTTTACTGCCGCCATATTTTGATAATTAACACGATGTATAAGAATCAATATATGGTACATTATTTCCAACATCATCAGTAGACTTAAAAAAAAAGTTCCTGTCACCTCAAGGTGATAAAGAGAGCAGGCCGGTTAGCATTACTTCAACTTTATGGTCCATTGTGTACATGCAAAAAGAACAGCATAAGGCTTTAAGGTCAAACAAAAATGCCGAGTCGACATCCTTTCACTGCAGAGTGTCTAAAATAGAAGTCACCTATTCTACCTTTAAACTATCAATATTTCTTATTTAAGCTGCATGGCAAGCGATCGATGTATTTGTTGACAGAATTATCTGCTTACAGCAAGCCAGTTCAATTTTAAGAAAAAGTAAAGCAAAGTATTTGAACCCGGAACCCTAAATGAAGCTCCAGTTACATCAAGAGTTTTTTTGCTCTATTGCTGGGCAAACATTTCAGGAGGCATTTCAGATTTGGGCAATTTAAAGCAGTCAATTTTCCTTGAATCCATGATTTTGGACTGTGGGAGGACAGAGAAGAACCTGATTTTCCTCCGTGTTCTCCGGTTTCCTCCCTCAGTCCAAAAACATAAATTCAAGGTAAATTATATGCTCTAAATTGCCCTATATAGAGTGTGTTTGTGTGTGTCTGTGTGAGTGAGTGAGTGTGCCGAGCGATAGATCGGCACCCTGTCCTGGGTGTATCTGCCTAGCGCTCAAAATACTCGAAAATAAAGTGTGCCTCAAGTGGAACTTGAGTTGTGGCTACCGGCATAATATGTATTTTTCTCACAAATGTTGTCATGACGATGTTAAATCGGTTTCACAATAAATTATTTGGAACATTTATAATCATTATTAAATGCAAATATTAGTATTATTACCCATTCATTCATTATATTCCGCTTTATCCTCTATTAGGGTCGCGGTGGGGTTCCCCATGCCCATCCAGGGGAGAACGTTTCGGGCGCTGGGCAGATAGACCCAGGACAGGGCGCCAATCCATTGCTGGGCACACACTCACTCACACAGACACACTCTATATGGGTCAATTTGGAGAATTCAATGGACTTGATCCATGTTTTTGGACTGTGGGAGGAAACAGGAGAACCCGGAGGTAACCCACGCGGACGCGGGGAGAACATGGAAACTCCACCCAGATGGGGATTCAAACCGGGAATCCCTAGCGCTGAGAGGCGAACGTGCTAACCACTAAGCCACCGTGCCGCCCATTATTATTATTACTATTATTTTTATTTTATATTATATTTTTATTTTACTATTACTGTTACTATTATAATATAATATAATATAATATAATATAATATAATATAATATAATATAATATTATTACTATTATTATTATTATTATTGGCGGCACGGTGGCTTAGTGGTTAGCACGTTCGCCTCTCAGCACTAGGGATTCCCGGTTCGAATCCCCATCTGGGTGGAGTTTCCATGTTCTCCTTGTGTCTGCGTGGGTTTCCTCCGGGTTCTCCGGTTTCCTCCCACAGTCCAAAAACATGGATCAAGTCAATTGAATTCTCAAAATTGCCCCATATAGAGTGTGTCTGTGAGAGTGAGTGTGTGCCCAGCGATGGATTGGCGCCCTGTCCTGGGTCTATCTGCCCAGCGCCCGAGATGTTCTCCCCTGGATGGGCATGGGGAACCCCACCGCGACCCTAATAGAGGACAAAGCGGGAGATAATGAATGAATGAATGAATTATTATTATTATTATTATTATTATTATTATTATTATAAATCAACAGTCCCCAAGAGTTACGCATCTTTGTGTTATAAATGTATTTGCTTAAACACATTAAAACCATTTTATATCACTGCTGCAGCACCCATTGATGTAGCTTATTGAAAATAAAGACATAAATAGACCCCCATTCCCATGCATTTGCAGACCGATGAATAAATAAAGTGTATGTAAGATCTAAAAGAAGACAGTTATGTCATGAGAGGCCAGGTTGATGCTGTATTTAGCTGAGGTGGATCAAGGTCAGGACAGGTGTTTACACGCAGACATGCACGATCATGGACAGCGGTCGGCCGCAGCAGGTTTTCCCCATTAATATCTCGCACCTCGCAGATCATCACAGGTGATGGAGAGGTGCTCCACTGTGTCAAGGAGCTCCGGCCTGCTGTGTAGAGGACGGGCACCGAATCAAGCTGGCACAAAAACAACCTTTGTCATGCTTTTGCCCGATGGTAACGAACACTGTGTGTAAGATTGGACCACATGTCCTTCTCTAGAACTATAAATTACGCCCTTCAGTGGTTTGTGGCTATGATTAATCACATCACTTGCCTCCGTTGGATTAACTCGATGGCCATGAACTATCAACATAATCAATCAACCATACAAATAAACCTGTGCAGCAAACGCATAACCACAAAATCCACAAACAGGTATATACAGAGGGAACGATGCTGAAATAATTTAAGGAAAAAGCCCCACAGCAGCACAACAGAACGTTTGGTCACATGGCATAGTAACAACTTTTTGAGAATCACAAATTTAATATATTAAAAAACACTATTTTTTTCTTGTAAAATGCATCTACTTAAGTAATATTCTTCTCATCTCATTATCATCCACTTAATCATACTGTATATACACTGTGAAAAATCAAGAAAAATAAATACTAATCATAATAATAATAATCTACAAGAATCAAGTAAAATTATCTGAGCAAATTTATCTTGTTAAGATCAAAAAAAAGGTTTTAAAACTATATAATTATCTCAGATATGTTTTCAAGTCTGGCGGCACGGTGGCTTAGTGGTTAGCATGTTCTCCTCTCAACGCTAGGGATTTCCGGTTCGAATCCCCATCTGGGTGGAGTTTCCATGTTCTCCCCGTGTCCGCGTGGGTTTCCTCCGGGTTCTCCGGTTTCCTCCCACAGTCCAAAAACATGGATCAAGTCAATTGAATTCTCCAAATTGCCCCATATAGAGTGTGTCTGTGTGAGTGAGTGTGTGTCCAGTGATAGATTGGCGCCCTGTCCTGGGTCTATCTGCCCAGCGCCCGAGACGTTCTCCCCTGGATGGGCATGGGGAACCCCCCCGCGACCCTAATAGAGGATAAAGCGGGAGATAATGGATGGATGAATGAATAAAACTATATAATTTATCTCAGATATCCATTTAAGTCTGGCGGCACGGTGGCTTAGTGGTTAGCATGTTCTCCTCTCAGCACTAGGGATTCCCGGTTCGAATCCCAATCTAGGTGGAGTTTCCATGTTCTCCCCGTGTCCGCATGGGTTTCCTCCGGGTTCTCCGGTTTCCTCCCACAGTCCAAAAACATGGATCAAGTCAATTGAATTCTCCAAATTGCCCCATATAGAGTGTGTCTGTGTGAGTGAGTGTGTGTCCAGTGATAGATTGGCGCCCTGTCCTGGGTGTATCTGCCCAGCGCCCAAAACGTTCTCCCCTGGATGGGCATATACCCCCAAAACAGGGTGCCAATCCATCACTGGGCTCACACTCACTCAGACACACATACAAACTATATAGGGGCAATTTAAATAGGGCAGTTTAATGCAGCCAAATCATGTTTTTGAAGCTAGTGAAACCACTAAGCCACCGTGCCGCCCTCTGACTAAGTCCACTTGCTTGAATTTGTTCCTCTTCCGTTGTATATTTAGTCACTAAGCAAACAACTGCAGCACATGTACAGTGTACATGTGTACACGGACATATGAGATGCATTTTCAGGTGTTTTTTTCTGGATGCAGTATAAATCAGAGCTACGTCACATATTTGTATACATCAAAGCAAAATGGCGGCCAACAAAACATCTGTGAAGCGACATTTTTTACAGATTGCAAATTGTATAAAATGTTTAGAGGAAAGCATGGAAAAGTTCCTCCCTCATCAAAAGGCCAACCCAAACATGTCTAAATATGTCGGGGTTTATAATGACACCGCTGATTGGTGAGTTCCTCGATGGGATTGTGGTTTACACCACACGGCTCGTACTTCACCATGATGTAAATCAATATTTAAGCATCGCATGGGAGTGTGTACTGCAGGCTGGTGTCATGGGAAGTCTTAGAAAGTTTAAACATCATTACTCTTGTTGGCTGATATTACTTTGTTCTGGTTCTTTCCTGACATGAGCTATAATTTACACATGAATATAACATATATAGGATGGCACGGTGGCTTAGTGGTTAGCATGTTCTCCTCTCAGCACTAGGGATTCCCGGTTCGAATCCCCATCTGGGTGGAGTTTCCATGTTCTCCCCGTGTCCGCGTGGGTTTCCTCCGGGTTCTCCGGTTTCCTCCCACAGTCCAAAAACGTGGATCAAGTCAACTGAGTTCTCCAGATTGCCCCATATAGAGTGTGTCTGTGTGAGTGAGTGTGTGCCCAGCGATGGATTGGCACCCTGTCCTGGGTCTATCTGCCCAGCGCCCGAAACGTTCTCCCCTGGATGGGCATGGGGAACCCCCCCCGCTACCCTAATATATAGGATAAAGTGGAATATAATGAATGAATGAATGAATTAATTAATTAATTAATATATATGTTTTATATATATATATATATATATATATATATATATATATATATATATATATATATGATTAATACACACACACACACACACACACACACACACATATATATATACCTAGTTCTAAATATACATCAATTATTCGTTATTCGTAGGGGGTGGGGTTTCCCCATGCCCCCATGCACATCCAGGGGAGAACGTTTCGGACGGTGGGCAGATACACCCAGGACAGGACGCCATCCATCCATCACTGGACACACTCTCACACTATATAGGGGCAATTTGACTGTGGAAACTTAGAGCAGACTATTTACCTTCAATCCAAGATTTTGGACTGTGAAATCCACGGGGACACGGGGAGAACATGAAAACTCCACCCAAATTGTGATTCAGTCACAGTGCCGCCACCCCCCCCCCCCCCCCACACACACACAAAATTAAAAATAGAACACATGACATAGAAATAGAAAAAAATACCAAATTGAAGCAGGAAACACTTCAAAGGCATAAAAATAATTATTTTGTTAATGACATGAATTCATTGATTTACATAAAACATCACAAACGAAGTAAAAAAAAAGGTTCATTGTATTTGGAAATGACCCTCCTTTAGAGTCAAAGAGTAGGTTTGATATTTTTACCGCTCCTGAATTAATTCCATATTTTCAATCTGCACATTCAATTCTACAGACGAACCAAATAGTGAATTCCAATGTTGAAAAGCAAGCAAACAATCAGTGAGTTTAGCATTTGCATATTTAGAAAAGGCTGTGGTGCCTTCACATGCATGAAGACCCCAGACCCAATCTGACATGGTGTTTCCATGGTGATAAAAAGGGGGATTTCTGTACTTTCAGTTGTGCTATGGAAATCCCCCGTGGCAGGTTTAGCATCCTCAGAGACAGCACACCATAAGTGGTGCCCATCTATGTCCAGTCACATACCAACCAGTGTCTGCACAAGAGTTCAGTGCTTACTGTCACTGAATAAATGATGTACTTTAGAATGATTTGGTCACTCAGTGTGATTGCATGGAAGGTGGGATGATATGGGAGATGGGATTGAAAATTCTGCTGTTGCCATGGCACCAGTGCATTGTGTGCAGTCAGGCGTTTCAGTGAGCTTGACAGATAAAAATCTCAATGTGAGGATTCGGTTTGCTCGCTTTTTCTCATTTACTTACGCTCTTGCACGATATAAGAGAAAGGGAATGGTCAACGCGAAGCCTGGTCTGTTGCCCAAAGTAACCAATCTTGACTACTCAACACGGTGCTAAATTATCCAACCATCGCACCACTGTAAAGTAATGCAAAGCAAAACAATAAAAGTTTCATTACTAATAAAACAGAATCCACATGTAAAATAAATCAGCACTGCTTTACTGTTATGAGTCTGGCTCAGAGAGAACAGAGGAGACGTTGACCAAATGTAAAATGTCCAAATGACCAAATGTTGATGCAAAACAACTGTGGTTTATTAAACCAATCAAACAGCGGCGACCGAGGGGCACGTCTTTCTGTTAGAGATCGTTCTTCCCCTGGAAATCGGCTACGCGGGAGGAAACTGCGTACGCCGCTTGCGCCTGGTGAGCGTTTCCTTGGAACCGGCTACGACGGTCCGTCAGACAAAACACTCCCATTGATGTTGGGGATGTTGCGCAGCGTTGTACCATGGTTGAGCGCGGAAGGAGAGTCCAGAGACACCGGGTATAAAAACAAAATGGATTTATTGTTAAAAATGGTGTAGGGACACCAACAGAAAGGGGGACAAAACAAACGGACTAACACCTGGGTAATAAACCAAACAAAGACGTGCACTGGGGAGAGGGAATACAGAAACTAAATACAAAAACAAACCAATCACCCAACGGAGTCCATGAGTAATTAATGAGGGACAGGTGCCCCAGGCAACAAATGCAATTTACTAAAAAAAATCCAAATTTAATCTCATCTTATCTTCATCCATCCATTATACATTTACATTTGGTCATTTATTGGACGCTTTTTCTCCAAAGCGACTTACAAAGTGAGCAAAGGGTTAAACACAACAACCCTGGAGCAATGAGGGTTAAGGGTCTTGCTCAAGGACCCACACTGGTAACTTCAGGGGACCTGGGATTTGAACCCCCAACCTTCAGATTGATATCCCAACACCCTGACCACTGAGCTACCACTCCCCCATTATCTCCCGCTTTATCCTATATTAGGGTCGCGGGGGGGTTCCCCATGCCCATCCAGGGGAGAACGTTTCGGGCGCTGGGCAGATACACCCAGGACATGGCGCCAATCTATCTCTGGGCACACACTCACTCACACAGACACACTCTATATGGGGCAATTTGGAGAACTCAATTGATTTGATCCATGTTTTTGGACTGTGGGAGGAAACCGGAGAACCCGGAGGAAACCCACATGGACACGGGGAGAACATGGAAACTCCACCCAGATGGGGATTCGAACCGGAAATCCCTAGTGCCAAGAGGCGAACGTGCTAACCACTAAGCCACCGTGCCGCCCCAATTAAAATTAAAATATACTCCAGTAAAAGTATATAAATGGTGGTTTGTGTTCTTAATGTGTTCACTGCAGCACTGATAACGTTATTGATACCAATACTTGCAGCAAACCAAAAGAAACTCATTCACACTGCACTGCGAGGGCAGATAATGATGATGGAGATGGCAAGGGTATATTTCTGCTGCATCACACACTTCTGCATGGTTCAGTCAAGGTCAGCCAATCAAGAGGGAGCCAGAGCCCATGTAGGTAGAAACCTGAAGCAGCACTTAAACTCGGCATGGGCCGGTACTCATACACGGGTACAAATCCAAAACTTATTTTAATGAGTCATATTTGTCCTTTACTGTAATCAGCTGCCAGGTAACTGGTTGGCAGTTCCAACTAAGCACCTTAAATATAAATGCACCGTTACATTTATATTTATGAGTTTGAATGAGGGCGGCATGGGGAGCACGTTCACCTCTCAGCACTGGGAATCTAGGTTCGAATCCCGATCTGAGTGGAGCGTCCATGTTCTCCCCGTGTCCGCGAGGGCCTTCTTCAGCGTCTCCGGTTTCCTTCCACAGTCCAAAAACATGGCTAAGCAGACACATAGTGGGAATCTGATAGGGCAATTAGATAAGAAAGAAAATCAGAGCTGCCAGTCCACCTTTTGGTAGGTGGGAGGAAACCAGAGAACCCACATGGACATGGGGATCCACATGGACCCCAGTGCTTCCATGTTCTCCCCGTGTCCACGAGGGCCTTCTTCAGCGTCTCCGGTTTCCTTCCACAGTCCAAAAACATGGCTACGCATAGGGCAATTAGATAAGAAAGCAAATCAGAGCTGACAGTCCACCTTTTGGTAGGTGGGAGGAAACCAGAGAACCCACATGGACATGGGGATCCACATGAGAATCCATATAGACCCCAGTGCTTCCATGTTCTCCCCGTGTCCGCGAGGGCCTTCTTCAGCGTCTCCGGTTTCCTTCTACAGTCCAAAAACATGGCTAAGCAGACACATAGTGGGAATCTGATAGGGCAATTAGATAAGAAAGAAAATCAGAGCTGACAGTCCACCTTTTGGTAGTTGGGAGGAAACCAGAGAACCCACATGGACATGGGGATCCACATGGGAACCCACATGGACCCCAGTGCTTCCATGTTCTCCCCGTGTCCGCGAGGACCTTCTTCAGCATCTCCGGTTTCCTTCCAAACTTTGATCAGACCCCATGCCCATCCAGTGGAGAATGTTTCAGGCGCTGGTCAGATACATTGCTGGGACAAACTTATTCACACAGCCACAAAGTGGGAATCTGATAGGGGCAATTAAATAAGAAAGAAAATCAGAGCCTCCAGTCCACCTTGAATCCATATTTTTGGTGGGAGGAAACCAGAGAACCCACATGGACACTGGGAGCCACATGGGAACCCACATGGACCCCAGTGCTTCCATGTTCTCCCCGTGTCCGCGAGGGCCTTCTTCAGCGTCTCCGGTTTTTCCTTCCAAACTTTGATCCACCCCATGCCCATCCAGTGGAGAATGTTTTAGGCGCTGGTCAGATACATTGCTGGGACAAACTTATTCACACAGCCACAAAGTGGGAATCTGATAGGGGCAATTAGATAAGACGGAAAAGCAGAGCCACCAGTCTACCTTGAATCCATATTTTTGGTAGGTGGAAGGAAACCAGAGAACTCACATGGACACTGGGAGCCACATGGGAACCCACATGGACCCCAGTGCTTCCATGTTCTCCCCGTGTCCGCGAGGGCCTTCTTCAGCGTCTCTGGTTTCCCCCCACAGTCCTAAGCTACAAAGAAAGACTACTGGTTCTCTGAATGTTATTTATTCGACCCGCTTTTTATTAACTTGTTTTCAGTATATTCTGGAATGCTTTATGAAGCAACTTTAAGCAACAACCTTCTGCAGGCAGACCCCTCAGCCTCTGATTCACCTGACTTGTGAGTTAGAAACGTTAAAAAAAAACTGTTTGGGGGCCTTCTGAAAATCCATGTCATTTTGTCCTTTTCCTGTTGTACCTCGTGGCTAGATAGGACTGAAAACAGTAATGTGGCCTGACAGTCTTCTTCTCACGCCTCATAGTTTGACTTGACATTAGCATGAACACTCCATCCAGCAAAACCTAACAAGAACCAAATCAGTCACGTTCGGCAGGTCAGAAAGCAGCGCGTTCATATCAAGTGAAGATTATTTCTCAATTAGTCTCAAGATCCAACCATCCATTATCTTCCACTTTATCCTATATTAGGGTCACGGGGGGGTTCCCAATGCCCATCCAGGGGAGAACGTTTCGGGCACTGGGCAGATACACCCAGGACAGGGCGCCAATCTATCGCTGGCTCACACTCTATATGGGGCAATTTGGAGAACTCAATTGACTTGATCCATGTTTTTGGACTGTGGGAGGAAACCAGAGAAGCCGGACATAACCCACACGGATACGGGGAGAACATGGGAACTCCACCAAGATCAGGATTCAAACCTGGATCCCCAGTGCTGAGAGGAGAACGTGCTAACCAAAGCCCAAGACAGTACTTTGATGTGGTTGATGTGGTGTTGATTTAGTCATAAAAGTATTAGGCACTAATACTTAGGCATGCCCATCCAGGGGAGAACATTTCAGATGCTGGGCAGATACACCCAGAACAGGGCGCCAATCTATCGCTGGACACACACTGTCACTCACATAGACACACTATATAAGGGAAATTTAGATAGGGGCAATTTTGAGATCACCTCAAATCTTTGTTTTTAGACTGTGAGAGAAAACCCGAGAACCTGGAGAAAACCCACACAGATGCAGAAAGAACATGGAAAGATCTAGATTCGGAGAGGTGGACGTAGCCACTAAGGCTCAATGCTAGATTAACCTGGATTTTAAAAAATGTAGGTGCTCAGGAGAACCTTAATGGAAGTTGGGTCTGGGTCTGTGCTTCAGAGTGTGTTTGGATAAATCGGAGCGAGCTGAAAGACTAAACAGAGCTCCAGAAGCAGCGAAACATCCTGATATATTACTGACAATGTTGATTTGAAAGACAAGAGGTTTGTTTGTTCCAGATTTGACTAATTACTGTTTACCATCCCGAGCCTTCAGTGTTTAGAGAAGGAATAAGCATCTATTCGTAATGGTGCCGCTTGCTCGGAGTTGGATGCCATAACCAACTGTGATTACATTTAATCGCTCTTCCGATTCACCTCGATTCAAAGCTAAAAAACAAACCACGGTTAATGTAGCTCAGTGGTTATGGCGTTGGGCTATCAATCTGAAGGTTGTGGGTTCAAATCCCAGTAGGGTGACTAGATTCCAATGCACCAGATGTGGGACAATGTGGGGACACCAATGCACTGCCAAATAAAAACATATATTAATTCAATCATTTATTATCTTCCGCTTTATCCCATATTAGGGTCGCGGGGGGTTCCCCATGCCCATCCAGGTGAGAACGTTTTGGGCGCTGGGCAGATAAACCCAGGACAGGGCGCCAATCCATCGCTGGGCACACACTCACTCACACAAACACACTCTCTGGGGCAATTTGGAGAATTCAATTGACTTGATCCATGTTTTTGGACTGTGGGAGGAAACCGGAGAACCCAGAGGAAATTATTTTTTAAATTATTTATTAACTTTTAAATATTTCAAATAATGGCATGGTGGTTGGGCGGCACGCTGGCTTAGTGGTTAGCACGTTCGCCTCTCAGCGCTAGGGATTCCCGGTTCGAATCCCCATCTGGGTGAAGTTTCCATGTTCTCCCCGTGTCCGCGTGGGTTTCCTCCGGGTTCTCTGGTTTCCTCCCACAGTCCATAAACATGGATCAAGTCAATTGAGTTCTCCAAAATTGCCCCAAATAGAGTGTGTCTGTGTGAGTGAGTGTGTGCCTAACGATAGATTGGCGCCCTGTCCTGGGTGTATCTGCCCAGCGCCCGAAACGTTCTCCCCTGGATGGGCATGGGGAACCCCACCGCGACCCTAATAGAGGATAAAGTGGAAGATAATGGATGGATGGATGGCATCGTGGTTTAGTGGTTAGCACGTCCACCTCTCAGCACTGTGAGAGGTGAACCCAGAGGAAACCCATGCGGACACGGGGAGAACATGGAAACTCCACCCAGATGGGGAATTGAACCGGGAATCCCTAGTGCTGAGAGGAGAACATGCTTACCACTAAACCACTGTATACATATATATATATATTCTGACCTGATTTGCATTATGTTGGTACATGTGCCCGCGTTCCCGATTGGTTGACATTCAAACAGCCCGCCTCTCCCCCGATAACAGACAACACAGCCGTCCAATGGCAGATCATAAAACATGCATTTCAAACCTGCAGTCTGACTTTCAATAACAATGCGGGACATGGACTCGATTTGCGGGATGCCTGAAAAATAACGAAATTGCGGGACTGTCCCGCACAAAGCGGGGCATCTGGTCACCCTAAATCCCAGGTCCACTGAAGTTACCAGTGTGGGTTCTTGAGCAAGAACCTTAACCCTCATTGATCCAGGGATGTTGTGATAAACCCTGTGCTCACCTTGTAAGTCCATCCATCCATCCATTATCTTCCGCTTTATCCTCTATTAGGGTTGCGGGGGTGGGGGGGGGGTTCCCCATGCCCATCCAGGGGAGTGCGCTGGGCAGATACACCAAGGACAGGGCGCCAATCTATCACTGGACACACACTCACACAGACACACTCTATATGGGGCAATTTGGAGAACTCAATTGACTTGATCCATGTTTTTGGACTGTGGGAGGAAACCGGAGAACCCGGACGAAGCCCACGTGGACACGGGGAGAACATGGAAACTCCACCCAGATGGGGATTCGAACTGGGAATCCCTAGTGCTGAGAGGAGAACATGTTAACCACTAACCACCTTGTAAGTCGCTTTGGATAAATGCGTCTGCTAAATGAGGAAATGTAATGTAAATGTAAATGTAATGCACTTTTAAGCTCCAAAGTTCCTTGTCACGCCAGAGTGTCAGCAGAACAACTGAGAGGTGTCCTTTCAAGTACATCAGGCCACGACAAATCTTCCAGACAGTTTATCATCGAGCCTTGGGGATTGACTAAAGCTCTGCAACCTCTGACTTCCTCTTAACGGTCTAAGGAGCAATGCGCACTGTAGTCACTCTGTTTTGTGCTAGCTGCTACTTCAGGCCAGGGGTCCTTATACAATCCATAGTCATCTTGACAAGGTCTTCTAACACCCACAGCGTAATAACTATCAACAGTCCACTCTGAGCTAACCTTCTAAGGCAGCTGCATTCTCTAATTGCTGTGTTCGACTTCAAGTTAATTTCACACCAAATTTACGAAGATTCAAGATTCAAGAAAATTGGATTATCATTAATATCACATGTGGTACATGAGATAAGAACAAAATTACCCTGACCCCGGACCCCGATTACCCTGTTCTTTTAAAGTTATAATTGAAATTTTAAAGAAGAAAAGTGATATGTGAAATATAATAATATACAACTATGAATATAGATAATATACAACTACAAATATAAATATAATATAGAATATTTTAACTATAAATATAATATATAAATATATGTATATACAGTATATAAAATATATAATTTTAAGAATATATATATATATATATATATATATATATATATATATATATATATATATATATATATATATAAGAATATATATATATATATATATACACACTATATATAAAAAGTAGTATACAATAGATATACATATAGAATATAAAAATAGCAGCATATAAAATGTATATAAACGGTACATGTGTGATGAGGGCGGCATGGTGGCTTAGTGGTTAGCATGTTCTCCTCTCAGCACTAGGGATTCCCGGTTCGAATCCCCATCTGGGTGGAGTTTCCATGTTCTCCCCGTGTCCGCGTGTGTTTCCTCCGGGTTCTCCGGTTTCCTCCCACAGTCCAAAAACATGGATCAAGTCAATTGAATTCTCCAAATTGCCCCATATAGAGTGTGTCTGTGTGAGTGAGTGTGTGCCCAGCGATGGATTGGCGCCCTGTCCTGGGTGTATCTGCCCAGCGCCCGAAACGTTCTCCCCTTGATGGGCATGAGGAAACTACTAGAGGATAAAACGGGAGATAATGAATGAATGTGTGATGAGATGATGAGGTATTTTGGTGGGGTGATGATAACATGTGTGAACGTCTTGTTAGATGGCGTTTGTGAGTCTTGAAGCCTGAGAACCCATGCTGTTCAATCTCCCAAGCAGTCAAAGCTAAATAGTCTTTTGAAACAACAGTGTAATATTATTATTATTATTATTATTATTATTATTATTATTATTATTAATAATAATTTTGTGTCAAAATTACATTAGAACCTGGATCTCCAGCGCTGAGTGTTGGACGTTCTAACCACTGAGCCATCGTGCTGCCCCACTAACCATTCTAATTAATCCTAAATATTTAATAGAGTTGAGCTCAGGGTTCTGTGAGTTCTTTCTCACTAAATTCACTAGTTATGGATCAGAAACAGGGTGCCATAACTGGGCACACTCACACAAACACACACGCACACTACATTATATAGGGGAAATATTGCAGGAAATTTACCTTGAATCCAAGGGTTCACACTGTGGGAGGAAACTGAGGAACCCGGAGGAAACCTAAGTGGACATGGAAACATAGAACATGGAAACTCCACCCAGATCGGGATTCGAACCTGGATCCCCAGCAGACTGGCGGACGTGCTAACCATTAACCTTCATTTAATTAATGATAACCTTTAACGCGGGCTGCACGGTGGTTTAGTGGTTAGCACATTCGCCTCTCAGCGCTAGGGATTCCCGGTTCGAATCCCAATCTGGGTGGAGTTTCCATGTTCCCCCCGTGTCCATGTGAGTTTCCTCCGGGTTCTCTGGTTTCCTCCCACAGTCCAAAAACATGGATCGAGGTCAGTTGAGTTCTCCAGATTGCCCCATATAGAGCGTGTTTGTGTGTGTGAGTGTGTGCCCAGCGATAGATTGCGCTGAGAGGCGAACGTGCTAACCACTAAGCCACCGTGCCGCCATCCAAAAACATGGTCAAGTCAATTGAGTTCTCCAAATTGCCCCATGTAGTATGTGTGTGTATGTGTGTGTGTGCCCTGTCCTGGGTGTATCTGCCCAGCGCCCGAAACGTTCTCCCCTGGATGGGCATGGGGAACCCCCCCGCGACCCAGCTATATTGAGATCTTCCTTATGTTTTATTAAAATTTTTATTTAAAGTTTACACAAATGTGTGTGTGTGTGTTTATATATATATACTGTATATAACCCCCCCCCCCCCCCCCGCGACCCTAGTATAGGATAAAGCGGAAGATAATGGATGGATAACCTTTAATGCCTTTCAACGTTAGGAATCATAGATTTATTAATTTAGGTTAATATTCCTCATTGTTTTTAGACACATAGTGTGTTCTGTCTTAAAAAAAACGTCTAAAATGTGTTTTGTGGGCAGCTGTGTATCTCTGTAAAGCTGTCCACATGCCTTTTTTTGCCTCTGTGTTATGGCAGTGCAGTTGTTACCACCTCAGTGAGATCTGTACACGTGTAAGCATCACACTTCCTTCCTCACACATCTTATTTAAGGTTTAAAATAGAATGCTTATTCTGTTGCCCTGCCAGAGCTGAGAATTTGATCCAGGCACAGTTACAACAGAAAAGAAGGTGAAACAGATGACACTTCAAAGGTGAAATAGAGAGGGGGGGGGGAAGGAATCCGGTAGTGGCCTTAATCCAGAAGCACCTGCAATGACAGAGGTTCCTTTGAAGCCGTTCACCACGCTGAGGTTCCGGTAAATAGACAAATAGACAAAAATTGGAAGGACAACATTTCTATTTAAGACACTCACACGGACAGACAGTAAATGTTGATGATGATGATGATGATGATGATGATGATAAAGGTTGATGAAGATTGTTCTCTCATTTGTAAATGTAAATGATGGCATGCCAAACCAAGAAAAAAGAGGTCTTAAGAGCTATGTCCATCAATCCATCCATTATCTTCTGCTTTATCTTCTATTAGGGTCGTGGTGGGGTTCCTCATGCCCATCCAGGGGAGAACGTCTCGGGTGCTGGCAGATACACCCAGGACAGGGCACACACACACTACACACTCTATATGGGGCAATTTGGAGAACTCAATTGACTTGACCATGTTTTTGGATGGCGGCACGGTGGCTTAGTGGTTAGCACGTTCGCCTCTCAGCGCTTGGTTCGAATCCGGTTCGAATCTGGGTGGAGTTTCCATGTTCTCCCCGTGTCCGTGTGGGTTTCCTCTGGGTGCTCCGGTTTCCTCCCACAGTCCGAAAACATGGATCAAATCAATTGAGTTCTCCAAATTTCCCCATATAGAGTGTGTCCGTGTGAGTGAGTGTGTGCCCAATGATGGATTGGCGCCCTGTCCTGGGTGTATCTGCCCAGCGCCCGAGACGTTCTCCCCTGGATGGGCATGGGGAACCCCACCGCGACCCTACTAGAGGATAAAGCGGAAGATAATGAATGAATGAGTTCTCCAAATTGGCCCATATAGAGTGTGTCTGTGTGAGTGAGTGTGTGCCCAGCGATAGATTGGCGCCCTGTCCTGGGTGTATCTGCCCAGCGCCCAAAACGTTCTCCCCTGGATGGGCATGGGGAACCCCCCCCCCCCGTGACCCTAATAGAGGATAAAGCGGAAGATAATGGATGGATAGTGCGGCACGGTGGCATAGTAGTTAGCACGTTCACCTCTCAGTGTTGGGGATCCAGATGGAGTTTCCATGTTGTTCTTGTGTGCCCGTGTCCAGGGACAATTTACCTTGGATTCAAGGAAAATTGTCTGCTCCAAAATTGCCCCTTTATAGTGTGTGTTTGAGTGAATGAGTGCCCAGCACAGAATTAAGATGCAGATAATGAAATGCGATAATGTTTTCAAAGTATATCTCTGCTACTCACATAAATATTTCCAGCAGAACCAGACCAGAGCTTCCCAAACTGATATTGCACTCTGTTCTGATTTTATCTGATTGACGTGTTTATGTGATCCATGACATTCAGTTTGCAGAAATATGTTAGACATCACTCATCAATTCTGTGACCTTACCTTGACCAGTAATCCTTCATTTCATTCGAGATGGAGACATCTCCAGGTGAATTCCTATCCATGTTACTGCTGTGTACATCACTGTTGGAATACAGCATTACAGATTTCAGGACCCATACTTTAAATAGTTTAGTAAATTCAATTTTATAATTAAATAAGACACAAAAATGACATGTTGAAATTTCAAAAGACTAAAAAGAGAATCAAAAGTTCCACATAATCTGCATTGCATGAATGTGTGGTGGCAACTTCAAGCTATATATATATATATATATATATATATATATATATATATATATATATATATATATATATATATATATATAATATTATATAAGGTATATAAGGTATATATAAGGTAAATGTAAGCTACATAAGGTATATTAACCTTATGATATTTATGAATATGTACAATATTCATTCATTCATTCATTCATTATCTTCCGCTTTATCCTCTATTAGGATCGCGGTGGGGTTCCCCATGCCCATCCAGGGGAGAACGTTTCAGGCGCTGGGCAGATACACCCAGGACAGGGCGCCAATCCATCGCTGGGCACACACTCACTCACACACACACTCTATATGGGGCAATTTGGAGAATTCAATGGACTTGATCCATGTTTTTGGACAGTGGGAGGAAACCGGAGAACCCAGAGGAAACCCACGCGGACACGGGGAGAACATGGAAACTCCACCCAGATTGGGATTCGAACCGGGAATCCCTAGCGCTGAGAGGGGAACGTGCTAACCACTAAGCCACCTTGCCGCCTATGTACAGTATAATACTCAATATTCATTATGGAGTACCTGATAAGGACATTATTTACTTAACCAAAAATGCAAATCAGGTAATTAAGTGGCAGCAATGCAGGGCAAAAATGAATGACCGATGAGTTACCATGGTATGATTGCCAGACAGGCTGATTATAAAGATATAATTATCACTGCTGATCGGGTATTTTCACACAAAGCAGATTTTATTTATATACAATGGTGTATATAATAAAAATATTCAGTTCTATGATAAAATCCTGCATGCATCAATTAGTCTTTATTGAGTAAATATTGCTTGAACAGTTTATACTTCTACATGAAATGAGCACCACCTAAAGGTTCGAGTGTGTATTACACCCAAACACAGCTCAAGTGTTTAACTTTAACATTGTATACTAAAGGCATCCACTAAAGTCTTCTAGGCTTACAACCTGCAAATAATCTTAACATTATCCCTCCACAATTTTAATTTAATTTATTTATAATAAATTAGGGCGGCACGGTGGCTTAGTGTTTAGCATGTTCTCCTCTCAGCGCTAGGGATTCCTGATTCGAATCCCAATCTGGGTGGAGTTTCCATGTTCTCCCCATGGCTGCGTGGGTTTCCTCCGGGTTCTTCAGTTTCCTCCCACAGTCCAAAAACATGCATCAAGGTCAATTGAATTTTCCAAATTGCCCCATATAGAGTGTGTGCCCAGCGATAGATTGGCGCCCTGTTCTGGGTGTATCTGCCCAGCGCCAGAGACGTTCTCCCCTGGATGGGCATGGGGAACCCCCCCACGACCCTAAAAGAGGATAAAGCGGAAGATAATAGATAGATATTGTCTCTTAGCAGCTTAAAGAACAAGCTGAAGCAACAGTGGCAAGACAAAAGCTCAGTTACGTTTGTTTTTTAGGACAAAAACCTTTGGACAACCGACGCTCTGTGGGGGACTCATCCAGATTGGGCAGTGATCAGGTGTCCATTTTCAAAAGTAAGAAAAACTATATCAGTTCAGTGAGGTCCAACGTTCTAACGCACTGGGTGACAGTGTGAGCCGGCACTAAATCCCGGGAGCAAATTCCCAGTTCCCACATACACCTGGCTTTCTGTCTCATACAGAACACCTTCTAATTATAAGTTTAAACAGAAATGAGTTTCTATCACAGTGTTAATGAGTGTGAAGTCTCATGGTACTAGCCTTCATGCACTGTGGTGGCAAGCTGATGCTGCTGTGTTGCATATATTAGTTTAGATAAAACTATGAGTTGGTGATATAACTACACTGCTTAGAAACACGATTAAAACTTTGCTCATGAGTACTATTTATGATGTCCAGTTAAAACAGCAGGGCATGTTGTTGTCATTCCTGTTTCTCAGCACTACAGTGGTGTGTTTGTGTTTCATGTTGGTTGGAGTGATTTTTAAGAAATGCTGAAGTAATAAAAAAAACTACATTGTAATTATTCTTTAAGTTCCATCCATTCATTATCTTCCACTTTATCATCTATTAGGGTCGGGGGGGGGGGGGGTCCCCATGCCCATCCAGGGGGGAACGTTTTGGACGCTGTGCAGATACACCCAGGACAATCTATCGCTGGGCTGAGTAAAGCCTTGGGTATGTTTTATATTTCTGCATAAATATAAACCCCCCCCCCCCCCCCGACCCTAGAAGAGGATAAAGTGGAAGATGGATGGATCTTCCACTTGATCCTATACTAAAGATCAGTTATCAGTGTTGCGGGAGGGTTCCATGCCCAATGCCCATGCCAATGTTTTGGGGACTGGGCAGATAAACCCAGGACAATGCATGTGTTCTTTCTCACCAAACTCACTATTGATGTACCTTGTTCTGTGCATTGACTTAAAATCATGCTGAAACAGAAAATAACCTTCCCAAAACTGTTCCCACAAACATGGAGGTATACTTTCCTTCATTCATTCATTATCTTCCGCTTGGGCACACACTCACTCTATATGGGGCAATTTGGAGAACTCAATTGACTTGATCCATGTTTTTGGACTGTGGGAGGAAACCGGAGAACCCGGAGGAAACCCACGCAGGCACGGGGAGAACATGGAAACCCAGATGGGGATTCGAACCGGGAATCCCTAGTGCTGAGAGGAGAACATGCTAACCACTAAGCCACCGTGCCGGAGGTATACTTATTGGTCTAAAATGCAAATCTACCTGCTTGTTCTATACACCTGTGACAACAGAACTGAATGTACCAACCGAATTCAGCGTGTAATATTATTCTTGTCCATATAATTC
This sequence comes from Corydoras sp. C115, assembly GCA_019802505.1. Taxonomy (NCBI): domain Eukaryota; kingdom Metazoa; phylum Chordata; class Actinopteri; order Siluriformes; family Callichthyidae; genus Corydoras; species Corydoras sp. C115. The sequence continues at coordinate 1,260,426 of JAFMOC010000037.1, read as the reverse complement.
CTGTGAAATAATTCTTTATTTGATACAAACATGACTTCTGTGAATATCGAATGTCATAACAAACATAATATTGCACTATTGTTTCGGTTGGAAAAGCAGGTTGTAGGTTAATAAAGCTGGCAGTCAAACTAAGTCATTAGTTCTCGACGAACACAACCAAGACGTTCGTCCTGGATAAATGTTAAAAGTTTGTAGTTGGTAAACTTTCCAAACTATGTTTAAACACAAAGCAGCGTGGTTTTCAAACAGCGTAAAGACAGATATTGGCAGCTTTTGGGGTAAGTATGTATCCCTAGCTAAGCTAAGCTAAGCTAACTAAATTAAAGTTTAAGTTTGGAACTCAACGCCACGGTTTTGTTTCTTTCAAAACTCCTTTTAAAGTCCTTACTATCACTAAGTTTTTAATTACCGTTTTAATTAAACACCTGACACCGCCTGAGTTCCACCAGACATTAAAATTTATAAATTAAAGTCCCAAACGCGGTTTCAAATCATCTGTAACCTCGTGTATTACAAAATTATGTAAATAAAACCTTTAATAACGATTTATTAATTAACTATGGGACCAGGGCATGTTCTTAATGAATAATATCCAATCGATTATACATACACATCTGCATCAGTGATTGTGATCAATAATATAATAATATACAAACAATAAAACTGGTTCAATATTCATTCATTCAATAACTCCTGCTTTATCCTCTATTAGGGTCGCGGTGGGGTTCTCCATGCCCATCCAGGGGAGAACGTCTCGGGCGCTGGGCAGATAGACCCAGGACAGGGCGCCAATCCATCGCTGGGCACACACTCACTCACACAGACACACTCTATATGGGGCAATTTTGAGAATTCAATTGACTTGATCCATGTTTTTGGGCTGTGGGAGGAAACCAGAGAACCCGGAGGAAACCCACGCAGACACGGGGAGAACATGGAAACTCCACCCAGATGGGGATTCGAGCCGGGAATCCCTAGTGCTGAGAGGAGAACATGCTAACCACTAAGCCACCGTGCCGCCCTGGTTCAATATGTAAAGTTAAAAATGTATTATATGTAATGCCTGTAATGTTTTTTTATTTTGGCAACATTTTCAGGTGTATATTCTTCAGTTTTAATGTCAATCCTCAGATTACTGTAGTTTAAACTGGCTAAGTTGGGCTACTAAATGAGATGTTGTTAGTTAAATGAGATTTTGTTAGTTAAATGAGATGTTGTTAATTAAATGAGATTTTGTTAGTTAAATGAGATGTTGTTAGTTAAATGAGATTTTGTTAGTTAAATGAGATATTGTTAGTTAAATGAGATGTTATTAGTTAAATGAGATTTTGTTAGTTAAATGAGACGTTGTTAGTTAAATGAGATTTTGTTAGTTAAATGAGATGTTGTTAGTTAAATGAGATGTTGTTAGTTAAATGAGATGTTGTTAGTTGAATGAGATGTTGTTAGTTAAATGAGATTTTGTTAGTTAAATGAGACGTTGTTAGTTAAATGAGATGTTGTTAGTTAAATGAGATTTTGTTAGTTAAATGAGATGTTAGTTAAATGAGATGTTAGTTAAATGAGATGTTGTTAGTTAAATGAGATGTTGTTAATTAAATGAGATTTTGTTAGTTAAATGAGATGTTAGTTAAATGAGATGTTGTTAATTAAATGAGATTTTGTTAGTTAAATGAGATGTTAGTTAAATGAGATGTTAGTTAAATGAGATGTTGTTAGTTAAATGAGATGTTAGTTAAATGAGATGTTAGTTAAATGAGATGTTGTTAGTTAAATGAGATTTTGTTAGTTAAATGAGATGTTGTTAGTTAAATGAGATGTTAGTTAAATGAGATTTTGTTAGTTAAATGAGATTTTGTTAGTTAAATGAGATTTTGTTAGTTAAATGAGATGTTAGTTAAATGAGATTTTGTTAGTTAAATGAGATGTTAGTTAAATGAGATGTTGTTAGTTAAATGAGATGTTGTTAATTAAATGAGATTTTGTTAGTTAAATGAGATGTTAGTTAAATGAGATGTTGTTAATTAAATGAGATTTTGTTAGTTAAATGAGATGTTAGTTAAATGAGATGTTAGTTAAATGAGATGTTGTTAGTTAAATGAGATGTTAGTTAAATGAGATGTTAGTTAAATGAGATGTTGTTAGTTAAATGAGATTTTGTTAGTTAAATGAGATGTTGTTAGTTAAATGAGATGTTAGTTAAATGAGATTTTGTTAGTTAAATGAGATTTTGTTAGTTAAATGAGATTTTGTTAGTTAAATGAGATGTTAGTTAAATGAGATGTTGTTAGTTAAATGAGATTTTGTTAGTTAAATGAGATGTTGTTAGTTAAATGAGATTTTGTTAATTAAATGAGATGTTGTTAGTTAAATGAGATTTTATTAGTTAAATGAGATGTTGTTAGTTAAATGAGATGTTGTTAGTTAAATTTCGATGGATTAAAAAGGCTACAGATGAATTGAGATTTTATAAACCCAACAATGTTTTTCCTCAGTGTCTCACGGGGGTGTTCTCTCAGACTGGAAAACAGCTGAATATCTTTTTAGCAATGATGCTCTGTGTCCTGACACCAAAAGGTACTCAACACCTTTCACAATCACATATAAATTCAACTTTATTATTTAAAGCATTAATAATCATTAATAATTCTTCTTCTTACTATTATTTCATATGTAAATCCATCCATCCATTATCTTCCGCTTTATCCTCTATTAGGGTCGGGGGGGGGGGGGGGAGCGTGAGAACGAGAGAGAACGTCTCGGGTGCTGGGCAGATACACCCAGGACAGGGCGCCAATCTATAACTGGGCTTCATATGTAAATATTACACATAATAGTAATCTCATGGTGGCTTAGTGGCTAGCTCGTTCACCTCTCAGCACTAGGCTCAAGGGTCGAATTCTTATCTGAGTGGAGTTTTCATTTTCTCCCCGTGTGTGAGTGGGTTTTGTCCAGACATCTGGATTTAAGGTAAATTTGCTGCTCTAAATTGTCCCTATATAAATTGCCCCTATATAGTGTGTGCCCGGTGATGGATTGGCACTGTTTTCTGTGTATTTGCCCAGCGTCCGAAACATTCTCCTCTGGATGCGCAGGGGAATAAAATAAAATAGTATACAACCATTAAGAACACCATATTAATTCATATTTCAACTTTAATAATACAGCGATGGATTGGCGCCCTGTCCTGGGTGTATCTGCCCAGCGCCCGAGACGTTCTCCCCTGGATGGGCATGGGGAACCCCACCGCGACCCTAATAGAGGATAAAGCGGGAGATAATGAATGAATGAATAAACTTTAATAATCTTTATATATAATTATATATATAATCAAATAACCTAGATTGACAGACCTTTATGAACCTGGTATTTGATTTAAGATTTTACTAAAGCATCTCTTTCTTATTAGGATCCATAATAGTGATGAATATATAAAAAACAGAGCCACAGTATTCCACAGTGCTTATCTGTCTACTTGTCGACGTCGGCAAAGTGCCCATTCTGTACCACTTGGTCACTATGTGCTTCCTCCATTATCTGTGCAAAAAGGTAAACTGTGATTTATACAGACAGATAAATGGTATTATAACATTTTGTTTGTGATGTGTGGATATCCACAAACAGGCTTGAAGATAATTATTTATTAAATCATAAATATTTTTTTATATTAACATATTTGCTAATTTATGGTATTATTTATGATAACACTGGTATATTGCCCATATTTATTTCATTTTACATTAATTAAAGTTGTAATTTGCCAAATGTGTATAGCAGTAAAAGCGATACATGGAAAATTCATTTGGGAGAAGGATCAGCCTTTCAGTGAAGAGTCAGTGAGTAGATTTAAAATATCCTTTTTATTACACTGTGGGTTTTGGAAATGTCATTTTCTCTGAACTGATTTATTTGCTTGGCAGCATGAAAACAGTCCTAAAGAGACTTCGGCGATTCAGATTTCTGGTGGAAGAAGTTCAATGCAAAAAGAAAAGGAAATACGGTGTGTAAAACCCTCTAAATCTAGCAGATACGTATTTACTAATTTAAATTTTGCTCAAACAAACCTGGCCATTTTCCTTTTTAATGATTGTAAAATTTTGATAACATTCTGTGTATTTGGGCTAAATATAAAAATTATAGATTAGCATATTTTTCTATATGTTTATAATTCACTGCAGTGATTGATTATAGGATACATATATAATCATTATTATTTTTATTTAAAGAACAGCAATATACTATCTAATTAGCTTGACTTATGAGACTGAAGCCTTGGAAATAAATAGGGAGCACTAGTTTAAATGCTCAAACCTAACACAAGCTATAAACTATGTTCTATTCAAAAATATTCACTCTACACAGAAACATGTTACATAAAAATGCCTCTCTTTTCAGTCAAGAAAACATGAACGCATGTCCAACAATGGAGAACCCAGTGTGCTGTGAGGTGCAGCTCTATCCTGTAAACAACATGGTATCAGGTACATTATTATTGCCCTTTTTTAATAAAGCAATACAACAGATGATTTAAATAAATCAATCCTCAGTTTGGGGCGGCACGGTGGCTTAGTGGTTAGCACGTTCGCCTCTCAGCACTAGGGATTAGGGTTCGAATCCCCATCTGGGTGGAGTTTCCATGTTCTCCCCGTGTCTGCATGGGTTTCCTCCGGGTTCTCCGGTTTCCTCCCACAGTCCAAAAACATGGATCAAGTCAATTGAATTCTCCTAATTGCCCCATGTAGAGTGTGTCTGTGTGAGTGAGTGTGTGCCCAGCGATGAATTGGCGCCCTGTCCTGGGTGTAACTGCCCAGCGCCCGAAACGTTCTCCCCTGGATGGGCATGGTGTACCCCACCGCGACCCTAATATAGTTTAAAGTGGAAGATAATGAATGAATGAATGAATGAATATTATAATAGGCCGCATGGTGGCTTAGTGGTTAGCATGTTCTCCTCTCAGCGCTAGGGATTCCCGGTTCAAATCCCCATCTGGGTGGAGTTTTCATGTTCTCCCCGTGTCCGCGTGGGTTTCCTCCGGGTTCTCCGGTTTCCTCCCACAGTCCAAAAACATGGATCAAATCAATTGAGTTCTCCAAACTTGCCCCATGTAGAGTATGTCTGTGTGCCCAGCGATGGATTGGCGTCCTGTCCAGAGCCCAAAACGTTCTCCCCTGGATGGGCATGGGGAACCCCACCGCGACCCTAATAGAGGATAAAGTGGAAGATAATGAATGAATCTATTCCTCAGTTCGAAATTTTGTAAACACACAGCCTACAAGTCCATATTCCTCTCTCCTCATTATATAACACAGCTATATAATGCTCCGGGCTCGATTCTTGTAATGCTTTGTGTGCCGGTCTCCCAGTTTGCGTGATCAGGCCTCTACAGCTGATCCACAACTTGGTAGCTTGTCTTGTTCAACCAGCCCAAGCGCGCCTGTGTTACTCCACTACTCATCTCCCTCCATTGGCTTTTAGGGCTTTTTGCTGCCCACATTCAATACAAATCACTGACCCAAGATCTCTGGATGGTCCTTGTCTTGCCTTCACTATATTTTCCAAAATTTCTTATTTATCTAAACTTAAACAGCCTAAAAAGAAAAGGCATGTCTATCAAAGATCTTGTCTGAAGATTGACATATTTGGTTTGTCTACAGGATATGTCCATGTTGACCAGCTTAAGAAATACACGGGAGAACTACACGACTTCATTCCCCACCAGTCTGGCTGCCAAATCAGTAGAATTAAGAGCAGTCAACTTCCTTAAGAGCAGAAAAAAAATGCAATATATGTTACAATCCCATTTCAAGCTCAATTTCTAAAGAAGCAGGATATTGCATCTGATTTTTAACTGAAGATTTTTACCCCTAACTACATTTAATTGAAATATTTGTGGCACGTACACTGTTCAAACCCAAATCACAAGACAATAAAGAAAGAAAGGTTTTGGTTATGATGTTACATGGTTTAAAAGTCAGTCTGTATTCAATTCTTAATTAAATTGAATGATCGGTTTGAAAAATGATAATTCTAATAATTGAATGCAGAATTTGTAAAATTCCTAAATTACATACTAGACCAACCTCACCTTACTATATAAACACGTACTTATTGTGTAATTATCGAAGTGTTATTTAGTTTTATCGCCACACATGTAAAAACTTAATAATAACAATGTTAGAGTAAACTATTTTATTATTCCATATCAAAACAATACATTAGGTTTTAATTATAACATCTTAAATAACGTATAAATGAATAAAAGTTCTTCAACTCGTCTAAAAGTAGGAGCCACATTTTGTTACACATCTGAAGACGTTTTAGTTTAACGGGTACAAAAGCCGCAGATCAACACAATGCACCTTTAAATGTTAAGATTCCACATTTAAAGGCATGTCGATTTCTTATTGTGTATAAACATTTGCGATGAGGTAAATGATAGAGTAATTTTTGAAATAAAGTCCATGGGTGCATGTGGATAAAACCAACCTCTTCCCACTGGGATTTGTATGTACAAGGGCAGCATCTAATAACAACAGCAACAATGATATTCTTAATTATCCAACAAAAAGGAAAGACATTCAGTTCCAGCACTGGTGTTTGAAAGCGGAACCATTCAGGAGCCTGTTCTTCTTGTGCATTCCACCGAGAATTTTCTTTCAGGCTGGATGTTCTTGAGTGTAACTCCTAACACACGGTGATCTGCATTACAATCTTCAGTCTGTGGGTTGCTACTGGATGTGAGGTCGAGGTTTAAGGATGAGTTTCCCCGTCTAAAATAAAGCGGAATGAGGTATTGAATAAATAACACAAAAGGGGAAAAAAGAACTCAAAATGACATGTTTACCAAATTTCTGCATAGATTTTAAGTCACATTAGCCATTAAATAATAATTAGTTCATCATGTTCCCATATATTTCCTGGAGCTTCCATGTTCTTCATGTGTCTGCATGGTTCTCAGTGTTTCCCCCACATTCCAAAAACCCTAAAGTAAATTGGATGCTCTGAATTGCCCCTATACAGTGTGTGTGTGTGTGTGTGTGTGTGTGTGAGTGTAAGCCCAGCCATCCTGTTATGAATGTCTTCCCCCTCGCAGTAATAACGTTGTTAAGCCCTGGTTTGGTTTTTTTAATGAAGGTATTCTGATTAAGCTGTGTGTGTGTGTGTGATGCTCAGATGTCCAAAAACACGTGGACTCAAAGTAAATTGGATGCTCTAAATTGCCCCTATACAGTGTGAGTAAGTGTATGTCCAGCCATCCTGTTATGGGTGTCTTCTCCCCTCACATTTACATTTATTCATTTAGCAGACGCTTTTATCCCTCACAGTAATAACATTAAGCCCTGGTTTGTTTTTTTAATGAAGGGATTCTGATTAAGCTAATGTGTGTGTGTGATGCTCAGATGTCCACACACTTCAAACTGCTAACCCCAAAATTCATCTCACAATGACCTACACCATACTACTGTACAGTATGAACTCAAAACTCCTCACAATGTCAATTAGACTTACATCGTCACAGGACATGTTGTATTCTGCAAGTACTGTCCGGCAGCGTGCAGCAATACTGTAACTGTGTCAAGGATGAATTCTGCTACACACACACACTGCGGAAACTCATCTTTAAACATTATGTTACTAAAGTCAACTCAAAGCTTAAACATTTAACAATTCATTAAAAACAAAAGACCATCTTATTTTAACTTCATGTTTAAATTTTAAATATGCTAATTTCAAACAGGTGACTTAGTGGTTAGCATGTTCTCCTCTCAGCGCTAGGGATTCCCGGTTCGAATCCCCATCTGGGTGGAGTTTCCATGTTCTCCCCGTGTCTGCGTGGGTTTCCTCCGGGTTCTCCGGTTTCCTCCCACAGTCCAAAAACAGGGATCAAGTCAATTGAGTTCTCCAAACTTGCCCCATGTAGAGTGTGTCTGTGTGAGTGAGTGTGTGCCCAACAATGGATTGGCGCCCTGTCCTGGGTCTATCTGCCCAGCGCCCGAAACGTTCTCCCCTGGATAGGCATGGGGAACCCCCCCGCGACCCTAATAGAGCATAAAGCAGAAGATAATGAATGAATGAATATGTTTGTAGACAAAAGAATCGTGATCGCAAATAGTTACATAAATCAAAGAAAATTAGGATCCAGTATGTGACTGAATTAGAACAATATACAAATATATTACATACAAATATATACAAATGTAAATGTCATCTAAGAAATTAAGCTTTTAATTGCATAATAATTATAATTTATTGCTAAGCTCTTTTCACATTCATAAGGATACATTGATGGTGCAACAACACGTTTGTGGATTCCAGCAAAGAAAAGGGCGATGAGGGTGATGCAGCTTATAGTAAAAAACGGATGATTCCATAATGAGGAGAAGAAGGACACCTGTTTAAAAAAAAAATTAAAAAAAAATCTCCATTAACCACATATCAAATGGTAGTTTGAAATTTATATCCAAACCAATAGTACTGTTTATCCTTTGACATGTTTAGAGATTATATTAAGTTTATGAATTACTAGTTTTGTTCTTGGCGGCACGGTGGCTTAGTGGTTAGCATGTTCTCCTGTCAGTGCTAGGGATTCCCGGTTTGAATCCCCATCTGGGTGGAGTTTCCATGTTCTCCCCGTGTCTGCGTGGGTTTCCTCCGGGTTCTCCGGTTTCCTCCCACAGTCCAAAAATATGGATCAAGTCAATTGAGTTCTCCAAAATGCCCCATATAGAGTGTGTTTTTGAGTGAGTGTGTGCCCAGCGATAGATTGGCGCCCTGTCCTGGGTGTATCTGCCCAGCTGCTATATTTATACTTTATATTTTATATTCTATATTTTATATCCATTCTATTCTATACTACTTTTATATATAGTGTATATATATATATATTCTCAAATGTATTTTTATATACTGTATATACATATATTTATATATTATATATTTATTTGTAGTGGTACATTATATATATATTCATAGTGGTATACTAAATTATATAATATATAATTATAATTCTCTTCAAAATTTAAATAACAGGGTAATCGGGGTCTTTACTATCTCATGTAACAATGTGATATGATAATAAAATTTTATTGAATCTTGAAATGTTCTCCCCTGGATGGGCATGGGGAACCCCCCCGCGACCCTAATATAGGATAAAGCAGAGGATAATGGATGGATAGTTTTGTTCTTTAACTTGTTTCACATGTAATACTGCAATTCTACCGTTCACTCACCTTTTGAGTATCTGGATCTATTAACCAGTTCCAGGCTCCAGTCGCTGTGCATACTGACACTACAATCAAAATCACTGAAACGATAAAGAAAAGCAAATGTTTTAAATGTCCAAACACTATTTATAAATCTGGATTCACTTTCTCCCAAACAAACTAACTGTAGCATGCAATTCTCTTCATAGATATCTCTGATACTACAATACTCACTAGATGTATTAGACACGAGTTAGACATGGAGTTTAATTGTAATGGAGTGCCTTACTTCGCCACCTTCCTGTAGCTGGCTGCAGACAGGACACATACTCGGTCAGTCTCCTCTCAAAAGCCTTCAGATCTACAAAGAAATGGCAATATTCAGCAACCAGCAGGGGTCACTTTTAATAACAAAACAATATCCAAGTTGCTTGCTGCAATTCCCCAACCTTTTACAAATATCATGCATTGATAATTTTGGGGGGGCTGCTCCTAGAATTCTTTAAAAAATTGACAAGGTATTTAGCAAGAATTTAAAAGGAATCTGGGCAAAAATCTTTTTTTCTCCAGAAAATTCTAACGATGATTATTTTAGTTTAACACGTTATTTTAAAGGGGGTTAGATTGTGCACGTTTGCCCATCCGAAAAACAACAATAAATAATAAATATTGTATAATATTATATTATAATAGGCCGCATGGTGGTTTAGTGGTTAGCACGTTCTCCTCTCAGCACCGGGGATTCCCGGTTCGAATCCCAACCTGGGTGGAGTTTCCATGTTCTCCCCGTGTCCGCGTGGGTTTCCTCCGGGTTCTCCGGTTTCCTCCCACAGTCCAAAAACATGGAACAAGGTCAACTAAATTCTCCAAATTGCCCCATATAGAGTGTGTCTGTGAGTGAGTGGTGCCCAGAGATAGATTGGCGCCCTGTCCTGGGTGTATCTACCCAGCGCCTGAGACGTTCTCCCCTGGATGTTCTCCCCCCACGACCCTAATAGAGGATAGAGTGGAAGATGATGGATGGATGGATGATAATTTTGGGAAGAAACAGTAAAGAAACTCAAAGCTATAGATTGGCACCCTGTCCTGGGTGTACTGCCCATCGCCTGAAACGTTCTCCCCTGGAAGGGCATGGGGAACTTACATCCATCTTCTTCCCTTACCATATAGATGGACTTTTTAGTTTGGAAATTACAGACCGTAGTACATCTGCTTTCTTATTTTGTTAGTTCCCTGTTGGTTCTCTGTTCTCCAGTGGTCAGGACCATCACAGAACAGGACTGATTTGGGTGGTGGATTGTTTATTGTCAGTTCTCAGCAGTGAGGGGGTTTTAGTGCAGCAGTAGTTTTATTTATATACCTCAGTGACACTGCTGGGATAGGACTAATGCACCAACCAAATATCTCTGTGATGGTATTGGGATCCTGACCATTAGAACAGAGTAACACAACGTCCACAAACAGATGGACTACAGTCTGGAATTGTAGAACTACAAAGTGAGGCAAAAGGAGGCGTGTCCAAACTTTTGATATACACACTGTATCATTAAACAAACTACTATACAGTATATAAACCTGTACAATGCAAACACAGATATAGAATCTTCCCAAATGAGTAAAAACATTCCAAACCTGTGCTGTAAATCTGTAATAAAATCCGGATTATCTGATTGTTGTGTGAATTCTTTCGCACGTGCTGGAACCGAACCCCCGGCCTCAACACGCTGCTACAAACACACAGTCCGACTGACACCATGTCAAATTCCAGCCTATCCCAGCGTTTCGGTTCAAAAGCCATATTTAACGTAAAGGAGCAGAATAAAACCATAAAGCATGGAGTTAATGATCAGGAATGCTCCATTAGCTTAAACGCAGGTTTGCTAAAACGCTGCCTAACTTCCCGGTGTATCATTATCAGGTTTATATAAATGCACACACCGACCAACCCGCGTAAAGCGACCTTTAAACGATGAACACATTTAAAATGGTATAATGTTAGAAAGTGAGATTAAAATAGAACCGACCTTCAGCTTGTTCCAGAGAATTCATGGCTGTGCTCGGCGCCGCAGGCCTGAGGCCTCCTCCCTCTGTGCAAGCGAAAGCTCCGATCTCATTGGCTGCACGGCGATGACGTCACGCTTTAAAGCGCACAGGGAAACGGACTGTCATTTTTGTGTTTCTGCTTTGTGTCGACACACACACACACACACACACACACACACACACACACAGCGAAACACACACACACACACACACAGCGAAACACACACAACAAACACACACACACACACACACACACACAGCGACACACACACACACACACAGCGAAACACACACAAACACACAGCGAAACACACACACAAAAACACACACACACACACACACACAAACACACACACACACACACACACACACACACAGCGAAAACACACACAAACACACACACACACACACACACACACAGCGAAAACACACACACACACACACACACACACACACACACACACGAAACACACACAAACACACACACACACACACACACACACACAGCGAAACACACACAAACACACACACACACACACACACACACACACAGCGAAACACACACACACACACACAGCGAAACACACAGACACACACACACACACACACGAAACACACACAAACACACACACACACAGCAAAACACACAGACACACACACAAAGAAAAAAACACACACACACACAAAGAAACACACACACAAACGCACACACACACAGCGAAACACACAAAGAAACACACACACACACACAGCGAAACACACACACACACACACACAAAGAAACACACACACACACAAAGAAACACACACACACACACAGCGAAACACACAAAGAAACACACACACAAAGAAACACAGAGACAAACACACACACACACACACAAACACACACACGAAACACACAAACACACACAGAAACACACACACACAGAAACACAGAGAAACACACACACACACACAGACACACAAACACACCGAAACACACAAACACACACAGAGAAACACACCAACACACACACACACACAGAGAAGCACACACAAACACACACACAGAGAAGCACACACAAACACACACAGACACACAAAGAAACACACACACACACACACAGCGAAATACAGACACACAAAGAAACACAGAGAAGCACACAGACACACAGAGAAGCACACACACAGACACACAAAGAAACACACAGACACATACAGAAACACACACACACACACACACACAGAGAAGCACACACACAGACACACAAACACACACACAGACACACAGCGAAACAGAAACACACAAAGAAACACACAGAAACAGACACACAGCGAAACACACACACACACACAGAAACACACACAAACACAGAGAAACACACACACACACACACACACACACACACACAAACACACAAAGCGAAACACACAGACACACAAAGAAACACACAGAAAAACACACACACAGACACACACACACACAGACACACAGCGAAACACACACAGAGAAACACGGTAGCTCAGTGGTCAGGGTGTTGGGCTATCAATCTGAAGGTTGGGGGGTCAAATCCCAGGTCCACTGAAGTTACCAGTGTGGGTCCTTGAGCAAGACCCTTAACCCTCATTGCTCCAGGGATGTTGTGATAAACCCTGTGTTCACCTTGTAAGTCGCTTTGGATAAAAGCGTCCAATAAATGACCAAATGTAAATGTAATATAAATGAAACACACAAACACACACACAGATAAACACACAAACACAGACACACAATGAAACACACACACAGATAAACACACACAAAGACACACACAGAGAAATAAAACACACACACACACACACACACAGAAATAAAACACACACACACACACACACACACACACACACACACACACACACACAGAAACACACATACACACACACAGAGACACACAGAGAAACACACACACACACACACACACACAGAAACACACATACACACACACAGAGACACACAGAGAAACACACACACACACACAGAGAAACACACACACACAGAGACACACACAGATAAACACACACAAAGACACACACAGAGAAATAAAACACACACACACACACACACACACACACAGAAACACACACACACACAGAGAGACACACACAGATAAACACACACAAAGACACACACAGAGAAATAAAACACACACACACACACACACAGAAACACACATACACAGAGAAACACACACAGACACACAGAGAAACACACACACACACACACACACACACACACACACACAGATAAACACACAAACACAGACACATAATGAAACACACACACAGATAAACACACAAACACACACAAAGACACACACAGAGAAATAAAACACACACACACAGAAACACACATACACAGAGAAACACACACACACACACACACACACACACACACACACACACAGAGAAACACACACACACACACAGAGAAACACACACACACACACACACACAGAAACACACATACACAGAGAAACACACACACACACACACACACACACACACACACACAGAGAAACACACACACACACAGAGAAACACACACACACAGAGACACACCTAGTTATTAATTCGCTAATGTCTGACGCGGATTAAAGTATTTAGGTGGCAAATGAAGAAAGATCGAAGACACAGCTCTGCTGCCATTTCTACGTAGCGACCTCTAATGGCCAACCGGTGCAGCAACATTTAAATCACTACACTACTCTACACGGACCAACTTTGGTGAGTTACACAAACGAATTGTAGCTTTCCAGCTTTAACTCCGAGCAGAATTCTAATCCTAGAATTATTTTTAAAAAATTGACAAGGTATTTAGCAAGAATTTAAAAAGAATTTTGGCAAAAATCTTTTTTTCTCCAGAAAATTCTAACGATGATTATTTTAGTTTAACACGTTATTTTAAAGGGGGTTAGATTGTGCGCGTTTGCCCATCCGAAAAACAACAATAAATAATAAAGATTTTAAAATATTATATTATAATAGGCCACATGGTGGCTTAGTGGTTAGCATGTTCTCCTCTCAGCGCTAGGGATTCCCGGTTCGAATCCCAATCTGGGTGGAGTTTCCATGTTCTCCCCATGTCTGCGTGGGTTTCCTCCGGGTTCTCCGGTTTCCTCCCACAGTCCAAAGACATGGATCAAGTCAATTGAGTTCTCCAAATTGCCCCATATAGAGTGTGTGTCTGTGTGTATTTGCCCAGCGATAGATTGGCGCCCTGTCCTGGGTGTATCTACCCAGCGCCCAAAACCTTCTCCCCTGGATGGGCATGGAGAACCCCCCCGCGACCCTAATAGAGGATAAAGCAGAAGATAATGAATGAATGAATGAATGAATATTATAATAGGCCGCATGGTGGCTTAGTGTTTAGCATGTTCTCCTCTCAGTGCTAGGGATTCCCGGTTTGAATCCCAATCTGGGTGGAGTTTCCATGTTCTCCCTGGGTTTCCTCCGGTTTCCTCCCACAGTCCAAAATCATGTATCAAGTCAATTGAATTCTCCAAATTGCCCCATATAGAGTTTGTCTGTGTGAGTGAGTGTGTGCCCAGCGATAGATTGGCGCCCTGTCCTGGGTGTATCTGCAGAGTGCCCGAGACGTTCTCCCCTGGATGGGCATGGGGAACCCCTCCGCGACCCTAGTGGAGGATAAAGCGGAAGATAATGGATGGATGGATATATTATAATATTATATATATACACACACACACACACACACACACACACACACACACACACACACACACATATATATATATATATAAGATACGCAAGCATTATAATTACATTATTGTGAATAAATCAGGAAAAGAGTCGTTGTTAGCAGATTACAATCAGAATGGTTTATTACAAGCATACTTTTGGGTGTCGCTTTGAAATCCTGTCACTAGTTGATGCTCCAATGTGAGAAAACCCGTGGGCATGATGTAAGCATCATAGTTTATCTGTACTACACTTAGAACACTTTAGTTACAAAGATTTAAACAAATACAAAGTCATTCCAATGGATTTTGTTTAAGACATGTTTATTACACACATCTGCCTCTCATCCTCTCTTTCCATGTTCACCCCATATATCTGCAGAGCTTTCCTCTGGGTTCTTTGGTATCCTCCCGCAGTGCAAAACCATGGATTCAAGGTAAATTTGCTGCTAAATTGCCCCTATATAGTGTGTGTGAGAGAGTTTTGTTTCTCTCCTCTCTTTATCATGCAGCTTTTAATGGCATGAGCTCTATATTTTATTTTCATTCTTCATTATCTCCCGCTTTATCCTCTTTATCATTGGGGTTCTCCATGCCCATCCAGCTTTTAATGGACATCCATGACACCAATCACAACATCCAGACTTCATCCATTTGGCTGTGGGAGGAAAACGGAGAACCCGAAGGAACCCACGCAGACACGGGGAGAACATATTTGGGGATTCAAGCGCTGATGTAGCTAAGCCACCGTTTCTCATTTTTAGCTATTAGTTTGTTATCCAAAATGACATTAAACTTTTCCCTGAGTAGCAGTTCTATTTCACTGTCTGGTATATCCCTCATCTCGATGAGGTCCGTTTCATCTTGAGGATGAAATGTGACCTCGCTGTAGGTCCACCCTACAAGAGCTCTGAATCCAAAAGTGGTCTGAAGCGAGCAGATGGATTTTTGCGTAAACAAAGATTCAGGACTACTCTGAAGGTACTGCGATGTGTTCTGAAAATGGTCGATCCCCCGTGGCGTTAACACAAAAGAGAATATAGACTTCGTCAGGCGTTTATCAATGAGACTGGAACTGGCAAAGTTATCATTTAGGACTGACTGTCTCCTTCCCGTCTTCTGCAGAACCCATGTTTCACCATTATTCAACAGGCGGAAAACTCCCGAAGGCTGCTGCTGGTCTTTACCATCAGTTAATTCCAGCGGTTGCCAGATTTGGCTTGACACACCGAAGCTTACATCAGCAATATAACGCTTGTCCTCAATCTCCACCAGATTAATGAGGTGTGTCTCTAAAGGTTTAAAGTCATTTTTGAGCGTGGAGAAAACTCTAGCACCAAGTATAGAGTGTTTGTAGCCCATCTTCCCTAAAACCCAGGAGAACAGCAGATTGTTTTCAATGCACCATCCACCGCGGTGTTTGGTTACTATTTTCTCGTAGATAGTCTGCAGGTCTGTTGTAACATGTTCTCCACAGTGGATGCTCAAATTTTCAAAGGGAATACTCATCACATGCTGCTTGTGCACCGTGCGGAGTGTGTTCAGGTCAGCTTTTTCATACCCTCCAGAGAACCCGATTCTTTTGAAGTATTCTTTTAGATCCATTATGCTGCTGTAAGAGACAAGGATTACAATTATAATAAAACATTAGTGCATTACCACATTTAATATTTAATATTATGACATTTAACTGTTTCACCAACAGAGACCTTACACTAAAATAGAACAGATTACATGTATTTCATGATGTAAACAAAACTGAAAGCATTACATATCTCATTTATAACGTGTACTAAAACACACAATCACCAAATAGTAGAAAACAAAGTACACTTTTGCACACAACCTACTTCTTTCCGTACAATCACTACAGCTCGGGAAGGCGTCTGAATTTGCAAGGAACATGAACTGACTTAAACAGCAAGTGTTACATAAGACAGGGGGGTAACCTTTGGACCCTGGAGCTTTAACTAATATTTAAAAAAGGCTTGTACAAAACGTGATTTATAAATGTTATCTATATTCTTAAGTAAATATTTTCTGTAACGCACACAGTGAATTATAAAGCACATTAAAAAAATGTATTTTATACATTTTATTTTTTTTCCCTACTAATACTGAAACTTTTCCACATTGTTCAGTAAATACATAACATATATTATGAATGTAAATGATATATTATCTAGGGTGGCACGGTGGCTTAGTGGTTAGCATGTTCTCTCAGTGCTGGGGATTCCCGGTTCGAATCCCAATCTGGGTAGAGTTTCCATGTTTCCTCCGGGTTCTCCGGTTTCCTCCCACAGTCCAAAAACATGGATCAGGCAATTGAGTTCTCCAAATTGCCCCATATAGAGTGTGTCTGTGTGAGTAAGTGTGTGCCCAGCGATAGATTGTTGCCCTGTCCTGGGTGTATCTGCCCGGCGCCCGAAACGTTCTCCCCTGGATGGGCATGGGGAACCCCCCCCGCGACCCTAATATCGGATAAAGCGGAAGATGATGGATGGATGGATATATTATCCACATTCAATAAATATTTATCTGGTCCAACTTCATGCCTCTGCACTAATATTTTATAATAATATCAACAGTTTTCTCAGTTCTTCTTTTAAAAAATTATTTCATTTTCATTCATTCATTATCTCCCGCTTTATCCTCTATTAGGGTCGTGGTGGGGTTCCCCATGCCCATCCAGGGGAGAATGTCTCGGGCACCGGGCAGATACACCCAGGACAGGGCGCCAATCCATCGCTGGGCACACACTCACTCACACAAACACTATATGGGGCAATTTTGAGAATTCAATTGACTTGATCCATGTTTTTGGACTGTGGGAGCAAACCGGAGAACCCGGAGGAAACCCACGCGGACAACATGGAAACTCCACCCAGATGGGGATTCGAACCGGGAATCCCTAACGCTGAGAGGCGAACGTGCTAACCACTAAGCCACCAAAATGGTTTATCCCAGTATATAAAATATGAAACAGGATTTTTATCTGATTGTTATTGTTATGTTTGATTGATGGACCAATGGGTAGTTCTTATTTTCTGCAACTCCACGGATTCCTAAATGAAGCTTTACTGCCCTCTTGTGGCGCAGGGTTAGAACAACACTTTCAGCAGGTGCTTCACATTTTGTATGACTTTGATTTGGTCTTATGAATCGGTTCTTTGCATTGAATCAAATCAATACTTTGCCTCCAGGTGATTCAAACCTTCATTTCGAAACCTTTTTTAACTTTATTAAAAGCTTTATAAATGAACTTTACATTAGGACACAGACAATTTTGCTATTTTGCTGTTTAATTATATACAGTACCAGTCAAAAGTTTGGACACACCCTCTATTTTCTACATTTATTGATCATTGTATTAGTTCCACTTACCGTAAAGATTCATCCATTCATTCATTATCTTCCGCTTTATCCTCTATTAGAGTCGCGGTGGGGTTCCCCATGCCCATCCAGGGGAGAACGTTTCGGGCGCTGGGCAGATACACCCAGGACAGGGCGCCAATCCATCGCTGAGCACACACTCACTCACACAAACACACTCTATATGGGGCAATTTGGAGAACTCAATTGACTTCATCCATGTTTTTGGACTGTGGGAGGAAACCGGAGAACCCGGAGGAAACCCACGCAGACACGGGGAGAACATGGAAACTCCACCCAGATGGGGATTCGAACCCTAATCCCTAGTGCTGAGAGGAGAACATGCTAACCACTAAGCCACCGTGCTGCCCCGTAAAGATGGACTTTGTAATTCTATAATTGCACGCTGTAGTCTGTTTGTGGACTACAGTACATACTCTGTTAGTCCTCTTTATTCTGTTCTCCAATGTTCAGAACCTCAGTAGTACCCCCACAGAGCAGGTATTTTTTTCTTAGCTGCATTTATCTCACAAAAATTGCGGCGGAATAAAACAAGGTGCAACAAACGATCTTTAATTAAATAATCGCACGTTTATGAGGACAGTTTGATTCACTTTTCCAAAAATATCTCCGAAGTACTGTATGTCTCTACCATAGCTACCCAGAGGCCTCCTAAAACATACCTCAGCTTAGGATCATGATAATGATTAATATTACTTAATGTTATAATATTTAATAATGTTCCATATGGGCGGCACGGTGGCTTACTGGTTAACATGTTTGCCTTTCCGCGCTGGGGATCCAGGTTCTAATCCCAAACTGGCTAGAGTTTCCATGTTCTCCCTGTGTCCGTGTGGGTTTCCTCCGGGTTCTCCGGTTTCCTCCCACAGTCCAAAAACATGGATCAAGATCTATTGAATGCTCCAAACTGCCCCATATAAAGTGTCTGTGTGAGTGAGTGTGTGCCCAGCGATGGATTGGCGCCCTGTCCTGGGTCTATCTGCATAGCGCCCGAAAAGTTCTCCCCTGGATGGGCATGGGGAACCCCCCCCCCACGACCCCAATAGATGATAAAGCGAAAGATAATGGATGGATGGATGGATGGTCACCTGCCGATACTTTCCTTCAAAGCGATTTACTAGGTGCTGGCGGCACGGTGGCTTAGTGGTTAGCATGTTCTCCTCTCAGTGCTAGGGATTCCAGGTTCAAATCCCAATCTGATCTGGGTGGAGTTTCCATGTTCTCCCCGTGTCCACGTGGGTTTCCTCCGGGTTCTCCGGTTTCCTCCCACAGTCCAAAAACATGGCTCAAGGTCTATTGAATTCTCCAAATTGCCCCATATAAAGTGTCTCTGTGAGTGAGTGTGTGCCCAGTGATAGATTGGCGTCCTGTCCTGGGTGTATCTGCCCAGCGCCCGAAACGTTCTCCCCTGGATGGGCATGGGGAACCCCCCCCCCCCACGACCCCATTAGATGATAAAGCGAAATATAATGGATGGATGGATGGAGGGTCACCTGCCGATACTTTCATCCAAAGCGATTTACAAGGTGGGGCGGCAAGGTGGCTTAGTGGTTGGCATGTTCTCCTCTCAGTGCTAGGGATTCCAGGTTCAAATCCCAATCTGATCTGGGGGGAGTTTCCATGTTCTCCCCGTGTCCGTGTGGGTTTCCTCCGGGTTCTCCGGTTTCCTCCCACAGTCCAAAAACATGGATCGAGGTCAATTGAATTCTCCAAATTGCCCCATATAGAGTGTGTCTGTGTGAGTGAGTGTGTGCCCAGCGATAGATTGGCGCCCTGTCCTGGGTCTATCTGCCCAGCGCCTGAAACGTTCTCCCCTGGATGGGCATGGGGAACCCCCCCGCCCTCCCACGACCCCAATAGATGATAAAGCGAAAGATAATGGATGGATGGATGGATGGTCATCTGCCGATACTTTCATCCAAAGCGATTTACAAGGTGGGGCGGCAAGGTGGCTTAGTGGTTAGCATGTTCTCTTCTCAGCGCTAGGGATTCCAGGTTCAAATCCCAATCTGATCTGGGTGGAGTTTCCGTGTTCTCCCCGTGTCCACGTGGGTTTCCTCCGGGTTCTCCGGTTTCCTCCCACAGTCCAAAAACATGGCTCAAGGTCTATTGAATTCTCCAAATTGCCCCATATAGAGTGTGCCTGTGTGAGTGAGTGTGTGCCCAGTGATAGATTGGTGCCCTGTCCTGGGTGTGTCTGCCCAGCGCCCGAAACGTTCTCCCATGGATGGGCATGGGAACCCCCCCCGCGACCCTAATAGAGGATAAAGTGTAGTTAATGGATGGATGGATAGTATTTTGTATTTTGTTGTGTGTGTGTGTGTGTGTGTGTGTGTGTGTGTGTGTGTGTGTGATTAACCAGGTTTTAAAGAAAATAATATAGAGAAAATATAAAGTATATATACTCACAAAGAACAGTAAGGAAACACTGTGACTAGATGTTCCCTCTAACCTACTGTCTAATGTCATGGCCTCTGACATCTTTCGCAGTGTTAATATTTAACGGCTCTCTCTGTCTGATCCTCTGATAAAGCTATTTGAAGTATTGATTAACTTCTGCGGCGCTCTACATTAACGTGACCAATGTCCCACATGAGTGAACACACATGTCCGATCTCTCTATTCACACATGAGTCAGCAAAAAAAAAAAAAAAAAACAATACGTAATATGCTCACAGATTTGTAATGAGCTGAGTATGATGACTCTAACGAGATGTTTTAGTGTTATTTACACATCATTGATAAGCTTATGTCCAAATGTCGTTGGCACATGATTGATTTTTATAGCCGGGCTGCATGATCTTTCTTATCTTTTCGTCATAGTTAAATACCTAAAAGAGCCTGAGCCATTTTACCCTTCACCTCGAGACATTTTGTTTTGTTCTTGATTGTTTCGTACATTCACGATGATGTAGGAATGTATGTCAGAGGTTGTGCACCGGTTTGGATGAGCAAAACTCATTAACATTAAGGAGGGATGTCTTGTCCAGATGAGCCATACATATAAAGCAGGTCAGATATGACTATAGTGCTCTTAATCAAACTAAATGTATGCAAAGCATAAAGCAGTTTTAGTTATTTCGCTGCAAAAAAGGGGAAATATTTATAGTAGCCATTCACGACGAATCGAAAGTCCAGTGGATCAGCACAATGTAGGTTTGGCAGATGGGAAAAAGCATGTTCCCTCTTCTGGTTAACCTTTCAGCCTCATAATGCTTGTGACGTAACAGGAGACAGAGACTGTGCCAACAATCTTTCTGTTGCTGAATAATAGCGTTCAGATAAACTCTTCTCGCACTTCTCATCACCTGTCTTCCCAGCTTAGGACAAGCACAGGTAACCATGGATGCAGACTCCAAAAATCCCACATTGATTAATGATCATTAGACTGTATTCTGCTATTAATGTCTTTTAATTTTGTAATTAATTTCAATTAAATAACATGTCTCTTATGAACCTCCAGATGCAGCTTAATCCTCTTCATTTAAAAGAAAAGATCCAACAAGATTTAAAATAGCAAAAAGGGAAACTGTTGTTGCCTGTTTAATATAGTGTACATTATGTTCTCTGTTGTGCACATGCTGTTTCAGATATAAATCAAAATGAAGAGCTTTTCACGTCAATCGGAGGAGAAAGGGAATATCGAGGGAGTGTTTTATGTGAGTTCATCAGTATTTACAGGATGTTTTGGCTTTGTCTTCACCTTTTTTAAATAGGTTTTCTCTTTGCATTGCTTTTTATGCTTTTAGAGACAGAAGGACGATTGTAGAGCAGATCCAGCTCTAACCATGAACTCCTTTCCCGAAGCTCAGCTGGTTCCAGATTACAGAGAAACACAACCCTCAACCAAACACAGGAATAAATATCACCACAGCTTGAAGACGCTGATTCCCGTGCGCTGTAGCTCCGGGTAGGAGATCAAAGATTCTATTTGATATCTTTCATGTTATTTTAGTATACATGATCTGAATCCCGGTGAAACAAAACAATTTCCCAAAGGAAAAAACAGCCTTTTTTTTGTGATGAACTCTTCCAAGTTCGACAGCAGTTACAAATTTTACTTAGATTAGATTACATTACATCATATTCAACTTTATTGTCGTTACAGATGAAGTACAAGACAACGAAATATCATATAGTATCTGAACAGAAATGCAGAATGTACAATAGATACCATCCACCTGTTATCTTCCACTTAATCCCCTACTAGGGTCACGGGGGGTTCCCCATGCCCATCCAGGGAGAACATTTTAGGGAGATGGGCAGATACACCCAGAGCAGGGTGCCAATCTATCGCTGGGAACATACTCACTTACACACACACACACACACACACACACACACACACACACACACACACACACACACACACACACACACACACACTATATAAGGGTTTTTTTGATGTAAATCAAAATCAATGCTCTAAATTGCCCCATATAGTGTGTGTGTGTGTGTGTGTGAGCAAGAGTGCCCAGTGATAGAACCTGGATGTATCTGCCCAGTGCCCGTAACATTCTCCCCTGGATGGACATGGGGAACCCCCCCCCCGCGACCCTAGAAAAGTTTAAAACGGAAGATAATGGATGAATAAATAATTGAATGTTTATTCATATATTAAGCTCAACATACTGTATTCAAGGTTAGTGGTTAGCACGTTCTCCTCTCAGCACTAGGGATTCCCAGTTCGAATCCCCATCTGGGTGGAGTTTCCATGTTCTCCCCGTGTCTGCATGGGTTTCCTCCGGGTTCTCCGGTGTCCTCCCACAGTCCAAAAACATGGATGAAGTCAATTGAATTCTCAAAATTGCCCCATATAGAGTGTCTGTGTGAGTGAGTGTGTGCTCAGCGAATGGATTGGCGCCCTGTCCTGGGTCTATCTGCCCAGCGCCCGAGACGTTCTCCCCTGGATGGGCATGGGGAACCCCACCGCGACCCTAATAGAGGATAAAGCGGGAGATAATGAATGAATACTGTATTCAACATCAATGTCTTAAACTATTCTGTTTATTCACCTGCAGT
Organism: Corydoras sp. C115; assembly: GCA_019802505.1. Taxonomy (NCBI): domain Eukaryota; kingdom Metazoa; phylum Chordata; class Actinopteri; order Siluriformes; family Callichthyidae; genus Corydoras; species Corydoras sp. C115. Next base: position 1,237,046 of record JAFMOC010000037.1, on the reverse strand, counting down.
TCAAACCCCATGGATGATGCAGGGTTTTTCTCCTTCGCATCATTTACTTGGATGACTCCTATGATGTGGAGTCTGTTCCGAGACCGTCTAGATAAGAGTTCTCTCAAGCTGTCCCCTCCTGATGGGTCCGACAAAAATGGAGAACGGTAGGCCATGTGCTTTTTAGTTACCGGAAATGGAAAATGAAGCCATGAGTACTGATCACTTGTTAACAAGTGATAACCTGGTTTTCTGCTCCTTTATCATTTAATAAAAAATATTAAATATCAAACTTGCACAATAACCTTAACCTTTAATAACCTTTTTTTTTTTCATTTTATAAATCAATACCGTGTGTTTATTTTACTTGTTTTACTTGTTTACTTGTCTTATTTTAGAAAACTTGGAATAAAATCTGTTAATTAATTAATTGCTATGTTCATAATAGAAATGTATCAATATGTCAAATTGGACAAAACATAATCCATCCATCCATTATCTTCCGCTTTATACTCTATTAGGGTCGCGGGGGTGTGGTTAGCATGTTCTCCTCTCAGCGCTAGGGATTCCCGGTTTGAATCCCCATCTGGGTGGAGTTTCCATGTTCTCCCCGTGTCCGCGTGGGTTTCCTCCGGGTTCTCCGGTTTCCTCCCACAGTCCAAAAACATGGATCAAGGTCAATTGATTTCTCCAAATTGCCCCATATAGAGTGTGTGAGTGAGTGTGTGCCCAGTGATAAATTGACGTCCTGTTCTGGGTGTATCTGCCCAGCGCCCGAAACATTCTCCCCTGGATGGGCATGGCGAAGACCCCCACCCGCGACCCTAATAGAGGATAAAGCGGAAGATAATGGATGGATATTATTTTGTATTTTGTTCACAGTTTCCAATGGCATGAATTTTGATTGTAAGCTTAATAGCGTGTGTGTGTGTGTGTGTGTGTGTGTGTGTGTGTGTGTGTGTGTGTGATTAACCAGGTTTTTAAGGCTGTGGGAAGAAGAAGTGTCTCGTGTGGGCCTTGAGAAAGCGTCACTCTTCTCAGTTGTGATGCGTTTCCAGAGGACACGACTTTTAGTGTCCATAGTTATTTCGATCCTTTTTTCATTTGCAGTGTTTGTTGGTCCGGTATGTTCCTCCCTTATTTGTCTATACCAGAGGTTCTCAACTGGTCTCTGAATATCTAAAGAAATGAATTGAACATGGCTGATAGAACATCTTTAAGTATGAAAACTAATTTATTAATGAATTGATTTGTTTTGCACTCTTTCTCTGTTACACAGTCCATCCTGGTTAATGAGATCATGAAACTTGTGGGGCAACCTGATGCACCTCCGCTGCTGCATGGTGTTGGACTGTGTGTGGCGCTGTTTTTCTGCGAGTTCTGTAAGGCGTTCAGTTCCTCACTGCTGTGGGCCTTCAACTTGCGCTCGGCCATTCGACTGAAAGGAGCCTTCAACATGCTTGCCTTTTGGAAAATCAGCTCGCTTCGAACCCTCAGCAGTGTCACAGTGGGAGAGGTAATGCTTTAATTAGCTGCAGAATTAGCACTTGTGGATAGCACGGTGGCTTAATGGTTTGCATGTTCTCCTCTCAGCGCTGGGGATTCCCGGTTCGAATCCCAATCTGGGTGGAGTTTCCATGTTCTCCCGAGTCCGCGTGGGTTTCCTCCGGGTTCTCCGGTTTCGTCCCACAGTCTGAAAACATGGATCAAGGTCAATCAATTCTCTAAATTGCCCCATATAGAGTGTGTTTGTATGAGTGAGTGTGTACCCAGTGATAGATTGGCGCCCTGTCCTGGGTGTATCTGTTCGGCGCCCGAAATTTTCTCCCCTGGATGGGCATGGGGAACCCCCCCCTCCCCCACGACCCTAGAGGAAGGTAATGGATGGATGGAAATGCCACTTGCCATTTTTACTCAACTTCAGTCTGTTGTGCATTAAAATCTCAGTAATTAAGTGGTTGTAAAAATCTTCAACCACACCTGTCTGGTGCCAACCATCATGTCAAGGTCAAAGCCGCATTTCCCCCTTTTGATTGTTCATAAACATATTTCGGAATCGGTGACTGAATAAGCTTATTGCATGAATATATAGGAGGACGAGTGCTTAGTGAGTGTTAATCTGTAATAAATAAATCTCATCTCATCTCATTATCCTCTGCCTAATCCTATACTTGGGACTGGGGTAGCTGGCAGAGGGGGTTGCCCATGTCTATCCAGGGAAGAACATTTCGGGTGCCGGGCAGATACACCTAGAACATCCAGGAAAGACGCTCACACTATATAGGGGCAATTTGGAGCAGCCAGTTAAACTTGGATCCATGTTTTTGGACTGCGAGAGGAGACCCATGCAGACACGGGGAGTACATGGAACCTCCACCCAGATTGGGATTCGAACCTGGATCCCCAGTGTTGAGAGGCGAACATGCCAACCACTAAGCCACTATGTCACCATAATAAATAAATGTATTGGTTTATCCAGCACCTTGAAATGCATTAATAAATCAAGCCATGTGAATAGAATGTGCACTATCTACTGTTTTTAATGATTTTTATTATTATGTTATGTCTTTTTGTATGCGATCATGTTGTTGTTGTGTTGTTTTTCCATCAGGTAGTCAATGTGTTGACGGGTGACGGCTATCGTATGTTTGAGGCTGTGCTTTTTGGCACATTTTTATTTTGTATTCCTTTCCTTCTGACTGTGTGTACTATATATTCCTGCATTATCCTGGGATATACAGCTCTGATAGGAGTCTTTACCTACCTGATCTTTTTACCTATACAGGTGAGCTACCAAAAAACATTCCATTTTATGCTTTATTGTAAGAGATCGTGTTTAAAGTTTGAAAAAGTACATCATATTAATGCAGATCAATTCAACTGTTGATTCGACTGTTATACATGTACGTCTTGTGACAGTTTAAAACGTGCATCTTTTTTAACCAGGTTCTTTGTGTCCGTTCTATAGTTCTTTATTGGCCTTCTCATAAGGTTATTTCGAAGACGGGCCATTGCTGTGACAGATAAACGCGTTCGCACCATGAACGAGGTCCTGACCTGTATTAAACTTATTAAAATGTATGCCTGGGAGGATTCTTTTGAGAAGAAAATCACAGGTACACGTTTTCGGTGTTACAAACGCAGAATTAAAGATTTGGATGCTTTACACTTTTTGAACTGTTAAACAATAATCAGCATCAAACTATAATTTCTCATCATTGTATACGGAAAAAAATCTGTGGAAAACCCATTTTTGACACTTGTGATAAGCCTATTTGTGAAATGTGGGAGAAACATGCTACTATATTTTTACATTTGCAGAGATTTCATGTAAACTGTGTGTGACCTATACCAAAACTGAATTGTTGAATGTTCTGTTCAGTTCACTTAGACTATGAATGTCTGCTGAATTATTTAGCAGTCAGTAATTCCTTTTTATGCCTTTGTAATGTCCATCCATCCATCCATCCATCCATTATCTTCTGCTTTATCCTCTATTAGGGTCATGGGGGGGGGGTTCTCATGCCCATCCAGGGGAGAACTTAGGGTCTCGGGCGCTGGGCAGATACACCCAGGACAGGGTGCCAATCTATCGCTGGGCACACACACACACACACACAAACACACTCTACTCTATATGGAGCAATTTGGACAATTCAATTGACTTGATCTATGTTTTTGGACTGTGGGAGGAAACCGGAGAACCCGGAGGAAACCCACACGGACACGAGGAGAACATGGAAACTCCACCCAGATTGGGATTCGAACCGGGAATCCCTAGTGCTGAGAGGCGAACGTGCTAACCACTAAGCCAGGTCACGATCCTGACTTTTGTATATGTATGTCTTTATATATATTTACAGAATCAGTCAAAAGTTTGGACACACCTCCTTTTTGCTCCACTTATTGACCTCAGTTATTGTCCTTATGATCTCAGTTCCACTTTCCATAAAGATGGACTTTGTAACATACTGTGGTCTATTTGTATGTGTTCTACAGTACATACTGTGTACATCCCCTTCACTCTGTTCTAATGGTCAGCACCACAATAGTACCACTACAGAGCAGGTATTATTCGGTTGATGGATTATCCCTATCCCAGCAGTGTCACAGGTGTTTAAATTAAAGTACAGTGCATATATTAAAGTAGTATAGTGCACTTAAGATCTTCCTAATGATATATATATATATAACACACACACACACATTTGTGTAAATTTTAAATAAAAATTTAAATAAAACATAAGGAAGATCTCAATATAGCTGCATGCAAGAAATGTTGGCATGAAATGTACGCACAGTGAACACAATGACCATAAAATGTTGTAAAAAGTATACTGAATAACCTGTTGTCCTTGCGTTTGTAAAAAGTACATTATGTACCTTTATGAATAAAGATACAGATGTTGGATCTTGTAAAACCATTTTATAATGCCATCAGTACATTCCTGACTCAGCATAACTGTGCTTCGTACATTATGTCTCTTTATAGCAGTTCATTATGATAACTTGTTGTCACGCATGTAAATTGTAGAGTTGAACCCATCCATCCATCCATTGTCTTCCGCTTTATCCTGTATTAGGGTCGCGGGGGGGGGTTCCCCATGCCCATCTAGGGGAGAACGTTTCAGGCGCTGGGCAGATACACCCAGGACAGGGCGGTAAATCCATCGCTGGGCACACACTCACTGACACAGACACACTCTCTATGGGGCAATTTGGAGAATTCAATTGACTTGATCCATGTTTTCGGACTGTGGGAGGAAACCGGAGAACCTGGAGGAAACCCACGCAGACACGGGTAGAACATGGAAACTCCACCCAGATTGAGATTTGAACCGGGAATCCCTAGCGCTGAGAGGAGAACATGCTAACCATTAAGCCACCGTGCCGAACCGTAGAGTGGAATCAGAAAATGCATTTCCCATTTTACATTCAGCCATTTTTGGTGTAAAATGCAAGAATGTTATGCAGTTTGATAAATCCTGTAATTCATATATTGATCTTACACTGGTTCATTTGCATGTGTCCTTTACAGACAGACACCCCCCCCCCCTCTATCAGCAATTCACTTTTGTTCTTTTTTCTTTGTAGATATCAGAGAGAATGAAAAGAAACTGCTGGAAAACGCTGGATATGTTCAGAGTGTAAACTCTTCCCTCACTGCAGTCGTGCCTTCTCTGGCTACGATCCTCACCTTCATCACACACACGGCATTCAGATTCCCTTTAGAACCTTCCACTGTGAGTGTATACACACATTGCCTTCATCAGCAAGTTCTCATGAGGTTTTGGGACATGCTACTTAATCAGAAAATATGTGATTCATTTTGTCATATTTCTAAGTGTATGAAATTCGACACTTAGTCATGTTTGTGTGCAAATGTGTGGTCCAAACATGTGATATGCACAGCATTAGCAATTGAGAAAGATTTGACAATAGAAAATGCAATAGGAATCTTTATTACATTTGGTCATTTAGCAGACGCTTTTATCCAAAGCGACTTACAAGGTGAGCACAGAGTTAATCACAACATCCCTGGAGCAATGAGGGTTAAGGGTCTTGCTCAAGGACCCACACTGATAACTTCAGTGGACCTGGGATTTGAACCCACAACCTTCAGATTGATAGCCCAAGCTCACCTTGTAAGTCGCTTTGGATAAAAGTGTCTGGCAAATGCAATCTTAGAATGGGATATAATATAATATAATATTGAATATAATATATAGCTTTGAAAATAGTTCCTTTATTATTCAAATATTGTGTTTTTTAAGTCTCTTCAAGTCTTAATAAATATTTTTCTTTTTTTCAGGCATACACTATTATCGCTGTGTTTAACTCATTGCGGTTAACGATGGGTCTTCTTCCATTCTCTGTTAAAGCTGTGGCTGAAGCTAAAGTAGCCATGACACGACTGAAGGTCCAATTTAAGCCTGTTTTACTTATATATATATATATACAATAAGATCTTAAAATGCCTTATTGTTTACACTATTATTATTACTATTATTATTATTATTATTGTTTATATTATATGATATTATGGTCTGCCTCTGATATTTGATGTGTGTAGTAAAGTAGATTTTAAGGTGTTTTATTCATCATATCTACAGCTATGACAAAAATCACCATTCATTACACAAACATTACACATGTGATGACATTTAAAATCCGAAAAGTTAAACAGTCCATTTGTTCATTTATGGTTATTACCTTCAAAAACGTTAGTAGTTTGCATGTTCTCCTTGCATCTGTGTGGGATCCTATTTGAGATTTACAGCTGAACAACATGCAAGCTAGCTAAGCTGGATATACTAAACCACATCACTACCATCTTAAATGTCTGCTCTGCGATAGACTGATGACCTGTTTGAGGTGTTTTTACATTTCTCATTAGGCACTGGGATAGGCTCCAGGACCCTATGCAAACCTGCTTATAATAAGTTATTTAGTAAATCAATAATGCACATGGGAGAAGGCTGTATTACATTTTCAGTACATTGCAGATTGGACACACAAACACAATCATACTCACACCTAAAAGCTGTTTAGTATTTTGAACTTGTCTCGTTTTTTGGACTATGAGATAAAACTGGTGCACAAATGGGACACTAACATAGATGTGAGAAGAACATGCAAATTCCTCACAGAAAGGATGAAGTCCATTTTCCCTGTGATTCACCTCTAGGACATTCTGTAAGAACACGATGCTGAACACTAAGCTACTAGTTAAACGTTCTGAAATCAATTATTCATTCATTCATTCATTCATTATCTCCTGCTTTATCCTCTATTAGGGTCGCGGTGGGGTTCCCCATGCCCATCCAGGGGAGAACGTTTCGGATGCTGGGCAGATAGACCCAGGGCAGGGCGCCAATACATTGCTGGGCACACACTCACTCACACAGACACACTCTATATGGGGCAATTTTGAGAATTCAGTTGACTTGATCCATGTTTTTGGACTGTGAGAGGAAACCGGAGAATCCGGAGGAAACCCACGCAACACGGGGAGAACATGGAAACTCCACCCAGATGAGGATTCGAACCAGGAATCTCTAGTGCTGAGAGGAGAACGTGCTAACCACTAAACCACCGTGCCGCGAAATCAATTATTATTATTATTATTATTATTATAATTGGCGGTGGCTTAGTAGTTAGCACGTTCTCTCCGTGTCCGCGTGGGTTTCCTCCGGGTTCTCCGGTTTCCTCCCACAGTCCAAAAACATGGATCAAGTCTATTGAATTCTCCAAATTGCCCCATATAAAGTGTGTCTGTGTGTCTGTATGAGTGAGTGTGTGCCCAGCGATGGATTGGCGCCCTTTCCTGGGTGTATCTGCCCAGCGCCCGAAACGTTCTCCCCTGGATCGGCATGGGGAACCCCATCGTGACCCTAATAGAGGATAAAGCGGAAGATAATGGATGGATGGAATGGATTATTATAATAATTATAGGTTTAATTCTGAGATACTGAACAAGTTCTTTTTTTAACACTGCAGAGGCTTCTCATGATCAAAAATCCCGAACCATATCTAAAGCAGAACCGAGATCTGGATGCTGCCTTAGTGATGAACAAAGCTTTTTTTTCATGGAGTGTTCCAAACCACATGGCTCCAGAACACCACGAGAGCCCAGCAACCAATGGCGTCAGTAATGGGGTGAAGGTGACTGGAACGGAACATGTGACTCAGAATGGCACTCACAGCGAGAGCAAAGCAACACTGAGGAACATCACCTTCACTTTGTCCAAGGTTCTCATTTGACTTTATGTGCTTCAGCTCAAGAATGATAATACAGATGACTCGTATTAAAAAACACTATGGAATATTTCCTTATATTAACTATTGTAATGTAAAACATTGTACAGGCGGTTGATCATGTGGATTGTTCTTCACAGGGAAATTTGCTTGGAGTTTGTGGTAATGTTGGAAGTGGAAAAACCTCTCTGATATCAAGCATTCTGGAGCAGGTACAGTACACCATCCTGATGTGTATTGGTCTAGAAGCTGAACCATCTTGTTCTGGATAAATGGCTGCATGTACTGTATATAAAAAACCCTGCCAGAATGAAAAGTATCTGTATGGTAAAGGTAAAAAGTCTCTTTGAACTTCTTTGGCTGGGGTTGTACTGATCACAGCGGTGCATCTGTAGCTCAATTTTATATTTTATTTTAGCTGATTATTAGTAACTAATTAAACAGAGTATGCTCGATTAGCGCCCCGAGATGCCCAGCGCCCAAAGATGTTCTCCATTGGATTGGCCTGTGACTCTAGTAGGGGGTAGCAGAAGATAATAAATTAATAAATAAACGGTTGATTAGTATTCAGCTCTTTGAAACTGATACAGAATGATTGCTCATGTTGAGAAAATTAAAAATTGTGGAATGAACCCATCCATCCATCCATCCATTATCTTCCACTTTATCCTCTAATAGGGTCCCTGGGGGGGGGTTCCCCTTACCCAGGGGAGAATCTTTCAGGCTGCTGGGCAGATACACCCAGGACAGGGCGCCAAGCTATCGCTGGGCACACACTCACTCACACAGACACACTCTATATGGGGCAATTTGGAGAACTCAATTGACCTTCATCCATGCTTTTGAACTGTGGGAGGAAATCGGAGAACCCGGAGGAAACCCATGCAGACACGGGGAGAACATGGAGACTCCACCCAGATTGGGATTCGAACCAGGATTCCCTAGCACTGAGAGGAGAACATGCCAACCACTAAGCCACCATGTCGCCCCTATTGGAATGAATCTAAAACTCAAACGCGGTTTAAGGCCGTTGTTCTTTTATTGGGTCTGTATGTTTGGTATTATGCCCAGCGATAGATTGGCGCCCTGTCCTGGGTGTATCTGCCCACCGCCTGAAACGTTCTCCCCTGGATGGGCATGGGGAACCCCCCGCGACTCTAATATAGGATAAAACGGAAGATAATAGATGGATGGATGTTTGGTATTACGTAATCATTAAGGTTGTGTACCCTTGGCACCTGCCAAACACAAAAATCTATGAATTATTTTTTTCCCACATCATTTTTTGTATTTAATTCTCTAGATGCACCTTCAGAGTGGCTCAGTCTCAGCAAATGGAACCCTTGCCTACGTTTCACAACAAGCATGGATATTTCACGGTTCTGTCCGAGATAACATTTTAATGGGGGAACCTTTCGATGAGAACAGGTAGCAAACCTCCACCTTCTATTCCACTATGCTTCAAATCTCGCTTCAGTTTTTGGGTGATGCTTGTTTCGGGCTTCATAACTAGAAGTTTACTGAGTTTTGTGTAAATGAAAATCAGATGACTTGATTAGGTAGACAGAACAAAATGAGGTCACAGGTTGCTTAGTTTTAATATTTATTATCGATTTATTTTTTGCAAATAATGCATATTTAAAGGTTCTATTCTAAACGTTTTTTATGTTGTAGGTATAATCGCGTCATCCACGCATGCTGTCTGAAGCCTGATTTGTCCATTCTTTCGTATGGGGACAAGACGGAGGTTTGTTTTTATATGATCACAAAAAAATATTACAGGATGTTAAAATCAAAGTCAGTCTGAGATAAATGTATTTATGAATATACGTACATGCTTTATGATGAGTAGTTTACACACTTACTATCATTGCTTTAACCATCCATCCATCCATCCATTATCTTCCGCTTCATCCTATATTAGGGTCGGGGTGGGGTTCCCCATGCCCATCCAGGGGAGAACGTTTCGGGCGCTGGGCAGATAGACCCAGGACAGGGTGCCGATCCATCACCAGGCACACACTCACACACAAACACAGACACACTCTATATGGGGCAATTTGGAGAACTCAATTGACTTGATCCATGTTTTTGGACTGTGGGAGGAAACTGGAGAACCCGGAGGAAACCCACGTGGACACGGGGAGAACATGGAAACTCCACCCAGATGGGGATTCGAACCGGGAATTCCTAGTGCTGAGAGGAGAACATGCTAACCACCAAGCCACCGTGCCGTGCTTTAACCATTTTCTACATTTTCACGTCTGAAGTGTATATATATAATTGTGTTTAGATTGGAGAGCGTGGTCTAAACTTATCAGGCGGTCAGAAGCAGAGAGTCAGCCTTGCGAGAGCGATCTACTCCAACCGAGACATCTTTCTTCTGGACGATCCTCTTTCTGCAGTTGATGCCCATGTGGGCAAACACATATTTGAAGAGTGCATAAAGAAAGAACTTAAGGGGAAGACTGTCATCCTGGTCACACACCAACTTCAGGTATTGAGTTCTCATTTCCATTTTTGCTATTTTAATTATGAGCAGGTTTCAATGCTTGCCTTGAACATCCATCCATCCATTATCTTTGGATCCCATGCCCATCCAGGGGAGAAGGTTTCAGGCGCTGGGCAGATACACCCAGGACAGGGCACCAATCTATCGCTGGGCACACACTCACTCACACAGACACACTGTATATGGGGCAAATTATGGAGAATTCAATTGACTTGATCCATGTTTGTGTAAATAAAAAAAAAAATAAAAAAAAACATAAGGAAGATCTATAAGCGGCACGGTGGCTTAGTGGTTAGCACGGTCGCCTCTCAGTGCTAGGGATTCCTGGTTCGAATCCAAATCTGGGTGGAGTTTCCATGTTCTCCCCGTGTCCGCGTGGGTTTTCTCCTGGTTCTCTGGTTTCCTTCCACAGTCCAAAAACATGGATCATGTCTTTTGAATTCTCCAAATTGCCCCATATAGAGTGTGTCTGTGAGTGAGTGTGTGCCCAGCGATAGATTGGCACCCTGTCCTGGGTCTATCTGCCCAGTGCCCGAAACATTCTCCCCTGGATGGGCAAGGGGAACCCCACCGCGACCCTAATATAGGATATAGGAAAGACTGTTTCCTTAACCGCGAGCCTACAACTGCCCCACTAAGCCGTTGTGTCGCCCGATATAGAACATACACTTTATGTACAACTTTAACATACAAATTTATTGACCAGGCATCAACGTTAAAAACACACATCAATGAGGTAACAGATTTAAACCCTTTAAATCCCGGGTTCTCCGGGTTCTCCGGTTCTCTTCCACAGTCCAAAAACATGGATCATGTCTATTGAGTTCTCCAAATTGCCCCATATAGAGTGTGTCTGTGTGAGTGAGTGAGTGTGTGCCCAGCGATAGATTGGCACCCTGTCCTGGGTCTATGGGGAACCCCCCCTCGACCCTAATAGAGGATAAAGTGGAAGATAATAATAATAATAATGAATGAATGGATGGATTTACCACCCTTCCTTTTTTGCTTTAGTATTTAGAGTTCTGCGATGAGATAATGCTTTTAGAGAATGGAGAGATTAAAGAAGCTGGAACACATAAAGAGTTAATGACTGCGAAGGCTCGCTATGCTCAACTCATCACCAACTACCAGCTGGAACAGAGCGATGTAACAGCACCCTCTCCTACAAGCTGAATTGAATATTTTGACATGTTGACGCCCCTTTGCGTGATTTTCTCCTGGTATAATTCCATAGGACACAGATGTAGAAGTTCCGAAGGAACCCTTGGACAGCACACAAGAAAAGCAATCCACTGATGATTCCCAAGCTGACGGGATTGTAAATGCAGGTAAGAGTTAATATCCCAAGGAGCCTTTTGCCTCCCTTCACTGTCTATGTATCTATCTCCCACTTTATCCTATATTATGGTCGCGGGGGGGGGGGGGGGGGGGGGGGGGGGGGGGGGGGTTGGGGTTCCCTTATGCCCATCCAGGGGAGAACGTTTCGGGCGCTGGGCAGATACACCCAGGACAGGATGCCAATCTATCACTGGGCTCACACTCACTCACACAGACACACTTTATATGGGGCAATTTGGAGAATTCAATAGATCTTGATCCATGTTTTTAGACTATGGGAGGAAACCAGGGAACCTGGAGGAACCTCACGCAGACACGGAGAGAACATGGAAACTCCACCCAGCTCCCCCTAGCGCTGAGAAGCGAATGTGCTAACCACTAAGCCACCATGCTGCCTTCACTTCACTGTATTAATTAAATTAATTACTGCACAGTACATGTGCTACCAGTGCTCATAAACGGCATTGTACATCCATTCATTATCTTCCGCTTTATCCTCTATTAGGGTTGTGGGGGGGTTCCCCATGCCCATCCAGGGAGAACGTTTCGGGCACTGGGCAGATACACCCAGGACAGGGTGCCAATCTATCACTGGGCACACACTCACTCACACAGACACACTCTATATGGGACAATTTGGAGAATTCAATTGATCTTGATCCATGTTTTTAGACTGTGGGAGGAAACCGGAGAACCCGGAGGAAACCCACGCAGACACGGGGAGAATATAGAAACTCCATCCAGCTCCCCCTTAGTGTTGAGAAGCAAATGTGGTAACCACTAAGCCACCATGCCTCACTTCACTGTATTAATTAAATTAATTACTGTACAGTACATGTGCTACCAGTGTTCATAAACGGCATTGTACTCAACAAATAGTTTTCACACATATAACTAATCATAAGACAGACTGGGGCGGCACGGTGGCTTAGTGGTTAGCATGTTCGCCTCTCAGCGCTAGGGATTCCCGGTTCGAATCCCCATCTGGGTGGAGTTTCCATGTTCTCCCCGTGTCTGCGTGGGTTTCCTCCGGGTTCTCCGGTTTCCTCCCACAGTCCAAAAACATGGATCAAGTCAATTGAATTCTCAAAAAATTGCCCCATATAGAGTGTGTCTGTGTGAGTGAGTGTGTGCCCAGCGATGGATTGGCGCCCTGTCCTGGGTCTATCTACCCAGCGCCTGAGACGTTCTCCTCTGGATGTGCATGGGGAACCCCACCACGACCCTAATAGAGGATAAAGCGGGAGATAATGAATGAATGAATGAAAGACAGACTTTCTACAAAAACACAAAGCAATTTTTGTTTTGGATTTGGCTTTCTCGTTTATTTTTTGGTGTTACTCTTTAAAAGAGAACTTTTCATTCATTCATTATCTCCCGCTTTATCCTCTATTAGGCTCGCGGTGGGGTTCCCCATGCCCATCCAGGGGAGAACATCTCAGGCGCTGGGCAGATACACCCAGGACAGGGCGCCAATCCATCGCTGGGCACACACTCACTCACACAGACTCACATGTTTTTGGACTGTGGGAGGAAACCGGAGAACCCGGAGGAAACCCACGCAGACACGGGGAGAACATGGAAACACTCAGATGGGGATTCGAACCGGGAATCCCTAGTGCTAAGAGGCGAACATGCTAACCACTAAGCCACCGTGCCGCCCAAAAGAGAACTTGTTCTTTTTATTCTTTAAATGTTTACCTTGGTGACTTTGCTCTCATCTCATCTTCTGCTTAATGTCCTCTACTATTGTCCGTTGCTGTTATGATGTAAAGATGTGCTGACAATTTTTAAAAACCTCATCTCTTTTGTGTCCAGGTTTTGACATGTCAGACGAGGACGTGGTTCCAGATAATCCAACAACTGAGATTAGTGAACCAAGAGCAGCTGGTAAGGCCACTATATATGGATATATTTAAATATATTTAAGCCAAGGCAAACAAAAAAGTTAGTGAACTAAAAAATTAAATGGATTTAGAGATCTGCTAAATTTATTTATTTTATTTTTATTCATTTGGATATAGAAGGTAATGATCAACTCGTTATGAAGGAGGTATCCCATGAAGGATCAGTCAGTATGAGGACTTACCACCAATACTGCCTCGCTTCTGGAGGTAACCTCATGTTTATTCATTCCACCAAACACTGTCTTTTTTATTTACTATTTTTAAAAATATATATTTTTCGTGGTTAGCACGTTCTCCTCTCAGCACTTGGGATTCCCGGTTCGAATCCCAATCTGGGTGGAGTTTCCATGTTCTCCCCGTGTCTGCGTGGGTTTCCAGGAAACCGTTCTACAGTTTCCTCCCACAGTCCAAAAACATGGATCAAGTGTATTGAATTCTCTAAATTGCCCCATATAGAGTGTGTCTGTGTGAGTGTGCTCAGCGATAGATTGGCGCCCTGTCCTGGGTGTATCTGCCCAGAGCCCGAAACGTTCTCCCCTGGATGGGAATGGTGAACCCCACCGCGACCCTACTAGAGGATAAAGCGGGAGATAATGAATGAATGAATGAATATATTTTTCATAGGGCGGCATGGTGGCTTAGTGGTTAGCATGTTCTCCTCTCAGCACTAGGGATTCCCGGCTTGAATCCCAATCTGGGTGGAGTTTCCATGTTCTCCCCGTGTCCGCGTGGGTTTCCTCCGGGTTCTCCGGTTTCCTCCCACAGTGCAAAAACGTGGATCGAGTCAATTGAGTTCTCCAAATTGCCCCATATAGAGTGTGTCTGTGTGAGTGAGTGTGTGCCCAGCGATAGATTGGCGCCCTGTCCTGGGTCTATCTGCCCAGCGCCCGAAATGTTCTCCCCTGTACCCCCCCGTGACCCTGATAGGTGGAGTTTCAATGTTCTCCCCGTGTCTCCCCATGTCCTCTGGTTTCCTCCCACTGTCCAAAAACATGGATCTAGTCAATTGAATTCTCCAGATTGCCCCATATTGAGTGTGTGTGAGTGAGTGTGCCCAGTGATAGATTGGGTGTATCTGCCCAGCGCCCGAAACGTTCTCCCCTGGATGGGCATGGGGAACCCCCGCGACCCTAATATAGGATAAAGCAGAAGATAATGGATGGATGGATGGATATATTTTTCATGTTTTAGTTTGTTTACTTGTATCTTATCCTGTTTAGGTTACTTCTTGTTGCTCATTGTTATGCTGATCTTCGTTCTGCTGGTGGGAAGCACGGCCTTCAGCAGTTGGTGGCTCAGTTACTGGCTTGATCAAGGCTCTGGGGTGAAGACATTTCAGATAATACAGACTTTATTCCATTTAAATAAAAAATCGTATCTTAATCTCTAGGCTTTACAAACTGTTTCTTTCCTCATTAGGGGTTAAATGTATCTGACAGCAGCACCGGTAACATCTCTGACAATCCTGATCTGGAGTTTTATCAGATGGTGTATGGCTTGGCTGTGGTTGCCATGCTAGTGTCGAGCTGTATTAAGAGTTTTGCCTTCACTAAAGTCACCTTGCATGCCTCCTCTAGACTTCATGACACCATGTTTAAAAAAGTAAGATTTCCACATCACCACTACGATAGACGTTCTCCATGTATTGATTTTGCTAAAATGATTATTATATAGGGTGGCTTAGTGGTTAGCATGTTCTCCTCTCAGCACTAGGGATTCCCGGTTCGAATCCCCATCTGGGTGGAGTTTCCATGTTCCCCCCGTGTCTGCGTGGGTTTCCTCCGGGTTCTCCGGTTTCCTCCCACAGTCCAAAAACATGGATCAAGTCAATTGAATTCCCAAAATTGCCCCATATAGAGTGTGTCTGTGTGAGTGAGTGTGTGCCCAGCGATGGATTGGCGCCCTGTCCTGGGTCTATCTGCCCAGCGCCCGAAACGTTCTCCCCTGGATGGGCATGGGGAACCCCACCGCGACCCTACTAGAGGATAAAGCGGGAGATAATGAATGAATGAATGAATGATTATTATATACATTATTATATTGATTTTGCCCAGCGATGGATTGGCGCCCTGTCCTGGGTGTATCTGCCCAGCGCCCGAGACGTTCTCCCCTGGATGGGCATGGGGAACCCCACCGCGACCCTACTAGAGGATAAAGCGGGAGATAATGAATGCATGAATGAATGATTATTATATACATTATTATATTGATTATGCCCAGCTATGGATTGGCGCCCTGTCCTGGGTCTATCTGCCCAGCGCCCGCAACGTTCTCCCCTGGATAGGCATGGGGAACCCAACCGTGACCCTAATAGAGGATAAAGCGGGAGATAATGAATGAATAAATGAATGATTATTATATACATTATTATATTGATTTTGCCCAGCGATGGATTGGCGCCCTGTCCTGGGTCTATCTGCCCAGCGCCCGAGACGTTCTCCCCTGGATGGGCATGCGGAACCCCGCCGCGACCCTACTAGAGGATAAAGCAGGAGATAATGAATGAATGAATGAATGATTATTATATACATTATTATATTGATTATGTCCAGCGATAGATTGGCGCCCTGTCCTGTCCTAAAGCGGGAGATAATGAATGAATGAATTATATTGATTATCATATACATCTTCTTTTTCTCAAGATCCTGGCCAGTCCAATGAGCTTCTTCGACACGACTCCGACTGGCCGTGTGGTGAATCGCTTCAGCAAAGACCAGGATGAGGTTGATGCTGCGCTGCCGTTTAACATTGAAAATTTCCTGCAGTTCTGCTTGATGGTCACCACCACCATCCTGACCGTGTGCATTGTCTTCCCCTACCTCCTCATTGCAGTGGTTGTGCTGGGCATCATCTTTGCGGTCATCCTTTAGTGAGTTACGAACGCTACCAAACTCACTATTACCAAATATTAAGCAATCATTAATCCTACAGTCCGAGAGGTTTACCGAGGTCTTTATTGTCTGGGTTAGCATCTTTCAGAGGAGCATTCGTGAGATGAAGCGAATGGAGAATGTGAGTCGCTCCCCCTGCATCTCCCTCACTACCTCTGTCGTGCAGGGTCTCAGCACCATTCACGCCTACGGCAAGAGAGCGCAGTACATAAAACAGTAAGACGTCTACGCCTACCTGTACTTGTTCTGCACAATCAGGCCTCTGATTCTAATCTCTGCAGCCCGACTCTCCTGTTCTTGTGTTCTCTTATGTTCCATCTTGTTTGTTTCTTTAACAGGTTTAAAGAGTTGAATGACCATAATTCGAACCACTTTCTGTTGTTTAACTGTGGCACACGATGGCTCTCCTTTTGGTTAGACTTCCTCTCTGCCTTAGTCACCCTTATGGTTGGTCTATTTGTAGTACTGATGCCAAATGATGTCATCAATTCTTCCCTTAAGGGTTTGGCCCTCTCATATACCATACAGGTAACACACACACACACACACACACACACACACACACACACACACACACACACACACACACACACACACAAAAATGACCCTGTGTGCCCTGTCTATATTATTAAGATTAAGTCAGGGAGTAAAATACATATAACTTTACGATTATGACCTTTTTTTTTAACAGCAATTAAATTCATCCATTCATCCATTATCTTCTGCTTTATCCTATATTAGGGTCGCGGGGGGGTTCCCCATGCCCATCCAGGGGAGAACGTTTCGGGCGCTGGGTAGATATACCCAGGACAGGACGCCAATCTATCACTGGGCACACACTCATTCACACAGACACACTCTTTATGGGACAATTTGGAGAATTCAATTGACTTGATCCATGTTTTTGGACTATGTGAGGAAACCGGAGAACCCGGAGGAAACCCACGCATACACGGGGAGAACATGGAAACTCCACCCAGATTGGGATTCGAACCGGGAATCCCTAGCGCTGAGAGGCGAACGTGCTAACCACTAAGTAGATGGAATATTAGTAGAAATTATATAAATATTTTAGGGTCGCGGTGGGGTTCCCCATGCCCATCTAGGGGAGAAAGTTTCGGGCGCTGGGCAGATACACCCAGGACAGGGCGCCAATCTATCGTTGGGCACACACTCACACATACACACTCTATATGGGGCAATTTGGAGAACTCAATTGACTTGATCCATGTTTTTGGACTGTGGGAGGAAACCGGAGAACCCGGAGGAAACCCACGCAGACACGGGGAGAACATGGAAACTCCACCCAGATGGGGATTCGAACCGGGAATCCCTAGCGCCATTAAATTTGTTTTACAATTTTAATACCATTGATCATGAAGTATTGTGATGATGTCAACTGGATGCAGATCCTTTATATTATTACGAGACTAGATTTAATATGAATAAATGTGATCTTAACTGATGTGCAATAGTATTGTTCAGTGATCTAATGAAGTATTTGTTATTCTGCTTTCTGTTTCGCTGCAGTTGACCGGGATGCTGCAGTACGTTGTGAGACTTTCAACAGAAATCGAGGCCAAGTTCACATCAGTCGAGCGATTACAGGAATACATCACAGTAGGCTTCACAAAACACTCGTTTCCCTCTATAGAATAGATTAATCCGGATTCCTTTAGACATTTTACCCCATGGGTGAGACAGTGACTTATCGGTAAGCACATCCGCCTCTTAGCACCAGGGGATCCAGGTTCGAATCCTGATCTGGGTGGAGTTTCCATGTTCTACCGTGTCTGCGTGGGTTTCCTCCGGGTTCTCCGGTTTCCTCCCACAGTCCAAAAACATGGATCAAGTCAATTAAATTCTCAAAAATTGCTCCATATAGAGTGTGTCTGTGTGAGTGAGTGTGTGCCCAGCGACAGATTGGCGCCCTGTCCTGGGTGTATCTGCCCAGCGCCCGAGACGTTCTCCCCTGGATAGGCATGGGGAACCCCACCACGACCCTAATAAAGGATAAAAGTGGGAGATAATGAATGAATGAATGAATTTATATATATATATTATATATTATATATATATATATATATATAGGAAGGAATATCGGGCGCTGGGCATATATATATAACAGGGCGCCAATCCATATATACTGTATATATAGTACATAAGTCATTCTTATGTATTATTGTATACTTTTGAAAGTGTCAGGATGCTTTGCACACACACACACTTGTTTTTCTTGCTTCGTGGGTAACCTGTTGCATAGCTATTTAGACACACGCAGGGGAGAACATGGAAACTCCACCAAGATGGGGATTCGAACCGGGAATCCCTAGTGCTGAGAGGAGAACATGCTAACCACTAAAACCACCGTGCCACCCTATATATATACATATATATATATATATTATATATATATATATATATATATATATATATAATATGTATAGAAATACACACCCACACACACCACACACAATATATATGTACTATGGTATGTACTGTGTAGATATGCTATGTATATGTGGTATATATATTAGGGCTATATATATGATATACGATATATATAATATACTATATATAATATGTATATGTGTGTGTGTGTGAAACGGTGTGCCATGTGTTGTGTGTTTTTATAGGGCATGACCTAAGGCTACCTGAGAAACCACAAAATAAAAGTCACAGCGGAATTGTGGGACGCACTGGTTCAGGTGAGAAATCAAAAATACAGTAAACAAAAACAACAACTTAAAAATAGCTTTCCACACAATGATGCTTCACATAATTTAGATACAAAACATATTCACATGTTTAAGGATCTTGAGCTCCCCCAATTACTTGCAATGTTCTAAGCTCCCAGCACACTTAGTTACACATAAGCCTGGCTCATGTTTCAAAGCCTAACTTTGTTTTACAGGCCCTAAGGGCTTCATCCAGAGTCATAAAAAGCCCCGGGACATCATTTATTGTTTCTCCACAAGCAGTGTGCATCGATGTAGTTTTCCTTTATGTTCGACCAAATCCAGATTTCTTTGTTAGTCTATTAAAAGGGGGAACGTGTGATCACTCTTGAGAATATATTTCTACAGTATGAGATTTTATCGATGGTCTGTTTTTATTTGCCATTGTACACATTTCCGAGGCTTCACTGCAGCTGCACACCCAGAAAAGTCATGAACTTACACTCTTGCACTCACAATATTTCTAGAGCAGTGCAGAATGTGGATAAAAACCGCTGCACATGGAATTATTTGCATGATGTTCAGCACTTTAAACACATTCTGTAAAGTCATGAGACTTTGACTTTGGTTGTAGCTACATCCACATAATCGTGACTGCATTTAGGGAACAATGCAAAATCGCCTTGTTGATATCCATCCATCTTGCGCTTTATCCTCTATTAGGGTCACGGTGGGGTTCCTCATGCCCATCCAGGGGAGAACGTCTCGGGCGCTGGGCAGATACTCCCAGGACAGGGCGCCAATCCATCGCTGGGCACACACTCACTCACACAGACACACTCTATATGGGGCGATTTGGAGAACTCAATTGACTTGATCCATGTTTTTGGACTGTGGGAGGAAACCGGAGAACCCGGAGGAAACCCACGGGGACACGGGGAGAACATGGAAACTCCCCCCAGATTGGGATTCGAACCGGGACTCCCTAGCGCTGAGAGGAGAACATGCTAACCACTAAGCCACCGTGCCGCCCCACCTTGTTGACATTTACATTGCATTTGGTCATTGGTTCTCCACTGGTCTCAGCCCGGGACCCACCATTTGTCATGGTCATTAAGTTGCAACTCACTGTTATAGAATTCATACCAAATTATTTTTGAAAAATAGCCATCAAAACACATTTAAAAAAATATATTATATATATATATATATATATATATATATATATATATATATATATATATATATATATTTATATATATATATATATATATATATATATATATATATATATATATATATATATTTATTAAGAAACCTGAGCAAAATAAATTTACAGTCATTACCATGGCAACGAGGGCAGCACGGTGGCTTAGTGGTTGGCATGTTCTCCTCTCAGCACTAGGGATTCCCGGTTCGAATCCCCATCTGTGTGGAGTTTCCATGTTCTCCCCGTGTCTGCGTGGGTTTCTTTCGGGTTCTCCGGTTTCCTCCCACAGTCCAAAAACATGGATCAAGTCAATTGAGTTCTGCAAATTGCCCCATATAGAGTGTGTCTGTGTAAGTGTGTGCCCAGCGATAGATTGGCGCACTGTCCTGGGTGTATCTGCCCAGCGCCCGAAACATTCTCCCCTGGATGGGCATGGGGAACCCCAACACGACCCTAATAGAGGATAAAGCAGAAGATAATGAAGAATGAAAGGACCATGGCAACAAGAATGCAGCGTGCGTCTGACGTATGCCTCTTTTTATTTTTGGCTGCGACCCGGCCAGAACATGTCCACAACCCACTTTTGTGAGATGAGAATCGCTGATTTAGCAGATGCTTTTATCCAAAGCGACTTAACTTGATGGTTGGCATTAGAACACAATATTAATTCAGCATCCCTGGAGCAATAAGGGGTTAAGGTTCTTGCTCAAGGACTCACTTTGGCCTTGGGATTTAAACCCACAACCTTCAGATTGATAGCCCGACACCCTAAACACTGAGCTACCACACCCACAAGCTTGTTAAAGAGCTTGGGTGATTTTAGGAGGATTGTCTTAAGTCTGTAAATGTTGATTTGATTTTATGCAGCCAATTATTATAAGAAATGTTAATGTAAAATATGAATATTTTATTATTGGACAGGAAAATCATCACTTGGCGTTGCTCTGTTTCGTTTGGTGGAGCCAGCAGGAGGCACCATTCTTATTGATGATGTGGATATCAACACTTTAGGCCTGCATGACCTGCGCAGTCAGTTGTCCGTCATCCCCCAGGACCCTGTCCTCTTCATCGGGACAGTCCGGTAACACAATTTTGACCTCAATATGAATTTTGACCTCATTATAAAAAACTGTTGTGCTCAGGTACTATAATACTAACATGTGGGTTCCATTTAGGTATAATCTTGACCCGTTTAATAATTACTCGGATCAGGAGATCTGGATGGCTCTGGAGAAAACCTACATGAAAGAAACGGTAAGTGACAGAGTGGAAATCAGATTTATATAATGATTTTTCTGGGATTGTCAGCTTGAGAAATAAATAGGGGCAATTTAGAGTAGTAAATTCACCTTGAATCAATGTATTCGGCCTGTTGAAACTACTTCCACCAAACAACCCTGGAAATGTATTGTTTATTTTATTTCTTTATTAGAAAAATGCACATTGGTCAGTATCCATTATCCATCATCTACCGCTTTATCGTCTATTAGGGTCGAGGTTCCCCATGCCCATCCAGGGGAGAACATTTTGGGCGCTGGGCAGATACACCCAGGACAGGGCGCCAATCTATCACTGGCCGCACACCCACATACACAGACACACTCTATATGGGGTAAATTGCAGAACTCAATTGACTTGTTCCATGTTTTTGGACTGTGGGAGGAAACCGGAGAACCCGGAGGAAACCCACGGGGACACAGGGAGAACATGGAAACTCCACGCAGATTGGGATTTGAACCGGGAATCCCTAGTGCTGAGAGGAGAACATGCTAACCACTAAGCCACCGTGTCGCCCAATTTGGAGAATTCGATTGACTTTGATCCATGTTTTTGGACTGTGGGAGGAAATCGGAGAACCCAGAGAAGCCCCATGCGGACACGGGGAGAACATGGAAACTCCACCCAGATTGGTATTCCAACTGGGAATCCCTAGTGCTGATAGGAGAACATGCTAACCACTAAACCATCACGTTGGTCAGTAGATATTTTATAATTGTTATACAAAATTGTCAGTAACAATTGTTCTTTCTTTGGTAGATCTTAAAGTTACCTCAGACGCTGCACTCAGCTGTTGTGGAGAACGGGGAGAATTTCTCTGTAGGAGAGAGACAGCTGATGTGCATGGCGAGAGCACTGCTTCGCAACTCAAAAGTAAGAGCACAGCCACTTCTGAGCAAACACACATACCGGATCATAGGACCGCTGATTTAAAAGACGAAATGCTTTACAGATAATTCTGCTGGATGAGGCAACGGCATCGATAGACTCCGAGACAGACAGTCTGATCCAGCACACCATCAGAGAGTCCTTCAAACACTGTACCATGCTTACTATAGCACATCGCATCAACACCGTTCTCGAGTGCGACCGCATCCTCGTCATGGATCAGGGAAAGGTAAGGCAGATACATGCTGTTACATATAATGACTTGACTTTTCTAATTTATGTTCATTCAGTGAGTTAATATTTACACCCCTCCCTACCTTCTACATCAGGGGTACCAAACATAATTGCACCAGGGAGTCTTAACTCTCAGGTTAACAGGAGAACAGGATAAACATTTATTGAACACACTGAAAGTAAATGTTTTTATTCCATGAATAAGAATAAAAACATTCATTCATTCATTCATTATCTCCCGCTTTATCCTCTATTAGGGTCGTGGTGGGGTTCCCCATGCCCATCTAGGGGAGAATGTCTCGGGCGCTGGGCAGATACACCCAGGACAGGGCGCCAATCCATCGCTGGGCACACACTCACTCACACAGACACACTATATATGGGGCAATTTGGAGAATTCAATTGACTTGATCCATGTTTTTGGACTGTGGGAGGAAACCGGAGAACCCGAAGGAAACCCACGCAGACACGGGGAGAACATGGAAACTCCACCCAGATGGGGATTCGAACCGGGAATCCCTAGTGCTGAGAGGAGAACATGCTAACCACAAAGCCACCGTGCCGCCCCAGAATAAAAACAGGCAGGAATAATTTTCCACAATAAATAAACTTTAACTTTATAACTTTGATTTAAAGGAATTCTTTCAGGAGTCAAAATTATTAAAATTACACCTTTAAACAAGCTGCAAAAAAAAACATAAACATACTTTTTTTCCATAAAAAAAGTAAAAACAAAAGAAAAGTAAAAAAAAAAAGTAAAAACAAATCAAGACATTCACTCTTGGGCCATTTTAGGAAATAAAAACTTAAACTTTAAATATCTTTAAATATCTTTGAATATTTTTGCTCTCCATAAAATTGTTTCTGTCAATATATCATACAAATCATACAAATTTAAAACATGAGCATGGTCCAGAAAAAAAAAAAAACCAACATATCGCCAGGCCAATAATAAGAATAATCAACATTCTATTGTTATATGTGCAATACAGTTTTATTGCTAGACAATCTGTTGTTTGTCTGCAATTACCACTTCGTTTCATTTCTAATCATATGTGCAATAATTAATTGCTGTGCAATTCTGTTTTTCATATCGTCTCCCCTTATAGTATATGCCATGTACGTAATTGAGTATTTTTTTATTCTATTTTATTTTATTCTGTACATACTGAGCTCTATTTCTAGTACTTCTTGTAATAGATACCTTAGGTGTATCTATAACTCTACCAGTTACTGTCACCTGTGCTGCTGAGAAATGTAAATTTCCCATATTGTAGGACAAATAAATATTTATCTTATTTTATCTTATCTGATCTTAATAAAAGATCAATGTAAAATGATCTCACGGGGGCCGATAGAATTGTATTACGGGCCGGATATGGCCTGCGGGCCTTGAGTTTGCCACTTATGCTCTATATAAACACCAAATGTGCAGTATTAAAGTATCTCTTTGGTGTTTCGTCTGTTTGAAAATCTCCTGATCCAAAGAATCAGCCCGATATTAAATTAAAGTGTCTGTGTTAAAGCAGAACAGCTATAAAAAAAAAAGTGCTACGCAGTGGGCCTCCTGAAGAAGGATTGAGAAACACTGCAGTGTTCTATCAAATAATGGATCATACACCCATGCTCTCCTTCCTGTTTCTGCCTCTCCTCATTTCTATCTGTCTCGCTCTCCTTTATCTCACACTATCCCTTGCCTTCCTTCTTCTTATCTCTCGCTCGTTTATCTGTCTGTCTCAGGCGGTTGAATTTGACCGGCCACAGGATCTCCAGCAGAGACCAGACTCTCTCTTTGCATCTCTACTCGCAGCAGCCAATAGCATCAACTCCTGAACCCCACATATGGAGCTGGACAGTTATTTTGAGTAAGCTCACACACTCGGTGCTGAAAAATTAAACAACTGCACTCACACCGAGCCCACGGTTCCACTTGATATTGAAATCCTGGGTTTTTCGACCACCACCCAGAGCGCGCCGACCGTCTGCTTGGTATCAAATCTGAAACGTTATAGCCATGTGTTTTAAGATCATTCAGTGCCCCGTGCTCGTGTGATGATCTGTGGAAAATATTTCAGTGGAATATTTATTCAACAGCATTGAGGGCTAACGACTGACACCATCTCATGCTTTCTTTAAAAGCCTTCCTGTGAGGAGCCAAGTTTTAGAACGAGTTGTTTGCTGTAGAATGTATTTAATAATAATAATAATAATAATAATAATAATAATAATAATGATAATAAGCTAAAATGTTTTTGCTTCCTTTATAAATGCATTTTAGTTGATTCTTGATTTGCAGACAAACCTTTTTAGAATGGTAATTTAGGAATAGCAGTATTCTGCATTTCTTGTAATTTTTTTGGAGCTCTTTTAGACTTTAAAGTTATTTAAGTTGTATGAAAATAAATTGGACCTTATTTATTTAGTTGGAATGTAAAATCTGTCTATTATTTTGTGTAAAAAAAAGTTACATTTTCATTCACTTTTACGACATTTACATCTACGCCAATAATAATAATGCTGCATTTACGTAGTTAATAGTCTCCATCCTTTCAGCTAGAAGCTTAATGATTTGGGTTTTAAATGATGTGTAGCATGCCATTTTTATTTACGGGATTTTAAACTGTTCGTTTATTCTTATAGGACTAAAAGAGTTGTATGCATGTGAAACATATTTATCGAGTTTTATTAAAAAAGATTTATGAAATATATATTTCTATACCTGCCACATTTTGTAGTAGAAAAGTTTTTATAGAATTAAAAATGAATGTATAATTTGTGTTGTAATGTGTTATTGGTCATTTTTGCATCATGATCAAAAGTCAACATGGAGTGATCATTTGTCAGCAAGCCAAAAGAGTTGGCAATAGGGTGATGTCTGCATTGCTTGATGTCACCACAAGGTAGCGTCATCTCCTTGCAGTAGCAGAGCAGGTTGAGCCTGGGTTGCATCAGGGAAGGCGCTTCCTGATGAAACCAGGTGAAATCTCAGCAGAGTCCAGACTGCTTTGAGAGCGAAAGCTTACTTTATGTTGATAATCAGACAGTGTTGAAATACATTAATCAGATATCAACAAAATCTGCTCTGTACAGTTCAGAATTAGCTGAAGGCAACTTCAGCATAAGTTTAAGACTGGAATATTAAAAAGTTTAGTGGCTTTAAGCTTAGATCAAAACTTTATATACAGTATCTGAATGTTTTTTATACTGCTCTGTGTGTGTGTGTGTGTGTGTGTGTGTGTGTGTAGCTCACTGTTGGTCTATCAATCTGAAGTTGGGGGTTTAAATCCCAGGTCCACTGAAGTTACCAATGTGGCTCCTTGAGCAAGACTCTTAACCCTCATTGCTCCAAGGGGGCTGTTTCAACCCCGTGTTCTTAGTCGCTTTGGACAAAAGCTTCTGCTAAATCATTCACTCATTCATTATCTTCTGCTTTATCCTATCTTAGGGTCGCGGTGGGGTTCCCCATGCCCATCCAGGGGAGAACGTTTCGGGCGCTGCACATATACACCCAGGACAGGGCGCCAATCTATCGCTGGGCACACACACTCACATACACACTCTATATGGGGCAATTTTGGAGAACTCAGTTGACTTCCATGTTTTTGGACTGTGGGAGGAAACCGGAGAACCCGGAGGAAACCCACGCAGACACGGGGAGAACATGGAAACTCCACGAACCGGGAATCCCTAGTGCTGAGAGGAGAACATGCTAACCACTAAGCCACTGTGCCGCCCTAGCTTCTGCTAAATGAATAAGAAAATGCATAAGATCATCACATCATGTCACGCCACTTTTGCCTGCACACAGGGATATGATGTTTCTGACTCATTCTTCTCACTGTCCACAATGTACAGGCCGTTGGTTCTAGATTTTAGAACCTCCACTGTCCTGCACACAGCATCCATTCCATCCATTATCTTCCACTTTATCCTCTATTAGGGTCGTGGGGGGGGTCCCCATGCCCATCCAGGGGAGAACGTCTCGGGCGCTGGGCAGATAGACCCAGGACAGGGCGCCAATCTATCGCTGGGCACACACTCACTCACACAGACACACTCTATATGGGGCAATTTGGAGAATTCAATTGACATGATCCATGTTTTTGGACTGTGGGAAGAAACCGGAGAATCCGGAGGAAACCCACGCGGACACGGGGAGAACATGGAAACTCCACCCAGATTGGGATTCGAACTGGGAATCTCTAGCGCTGAGAGAAGAACATGCTAACCACTAAGCCACCGGCGCACACGGCATGAATTATTAAAACATGTTTTATATTTAGTCTAGATTAAGATTAGGCTTAAGGTTAGGCTTATATGAGCTACTAGGCTAAGAGCGACTTGTCCCCACAACAAATGAAAACTCTACATCTTATTTATTGACTTATTTATTTACAGATATGCAAACATGCAATCATTAAAAACCATGTAATGATGGAAATAATATTTCTTTTCATCCTTAAATATGTTTTTTATATATCACTGGTGTCATTAGCATTGGGTTACATGGTTTAGGTTCTATAAATTAACAATAGTTGCTGTTCTTAGTTATCTATGTTTCAAATGTGTCAGTTTCTGTGTGTTTATGTTGTGTGTCTGAATGACATCCAGACTTCCTTTATGTACAGTATGATATAATAGGTTTCCAGTCAGCTTGCTGCATTAACGAGACTCACAACTTTCCTTCACAGATAGAGTGCACCTTATACAGACACATAGATCTATTATTTACACACACACACACACACACACACACACACACCCACACACAGTGAGAATGATACTTGTCATCACTCATATACAAGCAATAAAGTCAACACGCCCATTTCCTCAGTTTAATGTTTAATTGAGCTGTATAATGTTTAAAGCTGTAATAGAGTTTATTAAATCCCAAACTGCTAGAACAGATCATGCCAAAACTAACTTGCTTTCTCTCTCTCGCTCGCTCTCTCGCTCTTTTTTTCTCACTCTCGTCTTTTCGGCATTATGAGTAACTGGATCAGAAATATAATACATCAAAAAGATAGCTCTATTAGGTTTAATATTTAGTTGGCTACTTTTTTCGGACATATTTTGGTACATTTGAGCTGAGGTTAGGGGTCTTTATCAGGTTTATTTCTAAATGAGAGATAACAGGGACATGAAGCAGACATGGACACACCCCCGATCCAGCTTGGCTTAAATCATGGTGGGTACTGAGCTAGAAAACCAGCCGCACTAAATGACTCTAAATGGAACGATGTATGACAGAGGAAGTGTAAATTAAGAATAAATGATTATCATTGAGGGGCGGCACGGGGTTTAGTGGTTAGCATGTTCTCCTCTCAGCGGTAGGGATTCCCAGTTCGAATCCCCATCTGGGTGGAGTTTCCATGTTCTCCCCGTGTCTGCGTGGGTTTCCTCCAGGTTCTCCGGTTTCCTTCCACAGTCCAAAAACATGGATCAAGTCAATTGAGTTCTCCAAAATTGCCCCATATGGAGTATGTTTGTGTGAGTGAGTGTGTGCCCAGCGATAGATTGGCACCCTGTCCTGGATCTATCTGCCCAGTACCCGAAACGTTCTCCCCTGGATGGGCATGGGGAACCCCACCGCGACCCTAATAGAGGATAAAGCGGAAGATAATGGATGGATGGATGGAATTGGCTTAGTGGCTCAGTGGCTTTTCCATGTTCTTTCCGTGTCCACGTGGCATTCCTCCGGGTTCTTCGGTTTCCTCCCACAGTCTAAAAACATAAATTCAAGATAAATTGTCCCAATGTAGAGTGTGTCTATGTGAGTGAGTGTGTCCAGTGATAGATTGGCACCCTGTACTGGGTGTATCTGCCCAGCACCCTAAACGTTCTCCCCTAGCTAGGCATAGAGAACCACCCCTCGCAACCCTAGTATAGGCATAAGCTGAAGACGATAAGATGAAATGTTTCAGTCTGGGCTGAACGATACAAGTACTTGTTTGATTCTTAAAGACTGGATGCAGGAGAAGTTAAAATAAGGGTGAAAAAAGGTCATCTTCAAAATGGCAACATTCCAGAGGTACTCGAAGTTCTCCACCAGCGACATGTATAAGGGGGGCTTCATGAACCCAATAAATGGTGTCTGAATTTTATAGTATAATTCATCTTTGTATTAATGCCTGGAAAACAGTCAGTCCTGTCTTTCCCCTCTTACCCTCTAACACTATCCCTCCCCCTATCTGCCCCACTCTCAGGAGAACCTTAAAATCAGGAGTTGTCTGTGAACAGTCCTCTCTTTCTAGGAATCTAATGGACGTTGTTCTAAGAAAGAATACACTATGCCTCAAGGATCATTTGGGCTTAAATAAATGTCCAAGCACAAATGGGCGGGCACTTTAACGAAAAACAAAACTTAAGATTTCGATAGATGTAGAAGAATGGAGAATTCACTTGATCTTGATCCATGTCTTTAGACTGTGGGAGGAAAACGGAGAACCCGGAGGAAACCCACACAGACACGGGGAGAACATGGAAACTCCACCCAGATTGGGATTCGAACCGAGAATCCCTAGTGCTGAGAGGAGAACATGTTAACCACTGAGCCACCGTGCCGCCCCACAATAATCTATAGATATGGTTAATATACATTTTATATATATATATATTTATTTATATATAAAAGAAAAGCAATGCAAGTCATTCCCAATTCACCTTTTGTCTCTCACTTCTACCTCTCTGTTCTATCTCTGGAAAAGATAACACAATCATTCAGCTGTAAAACCTGATCACTGAACCAAACAGAACGTCCGGTTCTTTTCTAGACTTTGTACGTCTCCACCTCTTTCTTTTACTCTCCTTCACGCTGTATTTATAGGTTGACCAGCATTTATGGTAGAATGAGAATAGTGTTGTGGTTCTGTGCAAGTAACTCACTCTTTTTGTAACCTTTACAATCTCACAGGATACTTAACACAACTATAGATCCTGCATCAACAACTGTATTGTCTTGGCTTCTTTCAATTGCCTTAATCAAAGTGGAATATCATCTAAGGTTTTACCAATTGTTATAATTATAGCTACAGATACAGTGAAATTATAAAGGATATTTGTTTGGATTTAAATAGGCCAAATCATAGATTTTAATATATTTAATATATTTACTGTAAGTGAAATGGTTAAACCATTGATCATTAAGCAAGAGCTAAGAAAGCACACTCCTGAGATCCATGCCACTATTTGATCACCACTGGTCTTTGAACTGTTAAAGATAAAGTGATGGAAAATGCACTCACAGAGGTTTTGAGTGACAAAAAAAAAATAAATAAATAAAATATATATATATATGTATATATTACAAAACCTTGCACAATTAATAAAATGTATATATATGTATATATCATTCATTCATTCATTATCTCCCGCTTTATCCTCTATTAGGGTCGCGGTGGGGTTCCCCATGCCCATCCAGGGGAGAACGTTTCGGGCGCTGGGCAGATACACCCAGGACAGGGCGCCAATCCATCGCTGGGCACACACTCACTCACACAGACACACTCTATATGGGGCAATTTTGAGAATTCAATTAACTTGATCCATGTTTTTGGATTGTGGGAGGAAACCGGAGAACCCGGAGGAAACCCACGCAGACACGGGGAGAACATGGAAACTCCACCCAGATGGGGATTCGAACCGGGAATCCCTAGCACTGAGAGGCGAACGTGCTAACCACTAAGCCACCGCTGCCGCTATATATATATATATCAATGTTCAATGTTAAATCCTTGTTTTTGGACTGTGGGAGGAAACTGGAAAACCCGGAGGAAACCCACATGGATACAAGGAGAACATGGAAACCCCACCTAGATTGGGATTCAAACCTGGATCCCCAGTGCTGAAAGGCAAACGTGCTACCACTGCACCGGCGTGCCATCCAATTCTATTTCATCTACTTAGTGGTTAGCACGTTCTCCTCTCAGCGCTAGGGATGTTTGGTTCGAATCCCAATCTGGGTGGAGTTTCCATGTTCTTCCCGTGTCCGCGTGGGTTTCGTATGGGTTCTCCGGTTTCCTCTTTCTTTTACTCTCCATCCTCCGGATTCTCCGGTTTCCTCCCACAGTCCAAAAACATGGAGCAAGGTCATTCGAATTCTCCAAATTGCCCCATATAGAGTGTGTCTGTGTGAGTGAGTGTGTGCCCAGTGATGGATTGGAGCCCTATCCTGGGTGTATCTGCCCAGCGTCCGAAACGTTCTCCCCTGGATGGGCATGGGGAACCCCCCTATGACCCTAGTACAGGATAAAGTGGAAGATAATGGATGAATGGATATTCTGTCCAATGATTTGTAGATTTTGGAATTTTTATAAGCTTAATATTTTGAAATTTGAAGCTGATTTACGCTGATGAGGGGTTTGCTTCTCCGCTCTCTGTTCCTTTAGCTACTTTTTTTTTTTTTTTTTTTTTTTTACAAACAAGCAGTTTGATGACTGGTTAACTTCAACTGTTCAATCGTAAAGATGTTTGAACCTTTCATTTGTCCTGAAATACTTTCTTGCTGAATGAAATTGGGTGTAAAATCTAAATATATAGTCCTGATAATTAAACCACAGCTTAATAGGATAACGAACGGTAGCTGCCTGGCTTTTCTTAATTTTGGGATGTATCAATTTGATCCAAAACTGTTACTGAATCATACTCACAGTGGGTGATGTTATTGCAAAAGTCTGTGCTCGCGTAGCAGCATGCCATAGTTCCTCCACTCTCCTTCCTCACCTTTTGCCTACATTAGCCTCAGCATTGGCTTTAGTTGATGACATATTGGCCCCTTGTTGTATGTAGATTGAGGCTATAGTGTAACTTTAACCTTTACCCTACATTATGCTTTAATATGAGCAGATAAGTAAGAAGGAAATGAGTGAGAGAACACAGCCACATGCTTATCACTATAGCACTAAAGACCAGGCCAGTGGTTTCATGATTCTTGAATGGAGACTGATTTATGAAACATATGACTAATTCCACATGCTTTATGCTAATGGTTTTATAGCATGCCAAATTATTTTATTGGCATATCAATAAAAGTCTTAATTAATTACCACTGATTGTGATTTTTTTTCTGTGGTATGATGTTTATGTGAGTTAGTAATGTAATGGAAATAGAACAGAGAGAGACAGTTTCTAGTATTTGAAGAATTTGTGTATCTGCCCAGCGCCCGAAACTCTCTCCTCTGGATGGGCATGGGGAACCCCCCCCCCCCCCCCCCCCCCCGCAACCCTAATATAGGATAAAGCGGAAGATAATGGATGAATGGATTATGCACATATTTTATTCGCTGAATTCAGTTTGATGTTTAAATAAATATTTGTGTGTTACAACGTACGGAAATTAGTCCCCTGTAGAGGAGTCGTGTATTTTTTGTGTGTGTGGGGACTTTCCAATGCCCAGCCAGGGGAGAATGAATCGGGTGCTGGGCCCATACACCCAGGACTGGGAAATCCATTGTTGGGTCAATTAGACACACACACACACACACACACAGGGGCACTTTAGGTATAGACAATTTAAAGCAGCCAATTCACCTTGAAACCGGAAAACCAGGAGGAAAACCACACAGACATGGAGAGAACTTGGAAACTCCTCCCATACTCGAATTCAGCCCTGAAAGGCATAAGATAATATAATAATTATTGTTTAAACACAATCAAAAACTGAGTTTAGATGAATAAATAACAAAAAAATTTTTTCCACAATTATTCATTCAGGGTGTCAAGGAGCATCCTTGGTGATTTTTGCATAAGCAAGCCAGAAGCTAAATTATTAAATTGTATTTATTATTTAGTAATATTAATTATTAAATTAATGACCATCCAGACTGTCACTGATAAAGTGTTAAAAACAGCATGTGTAGTGGCATGGGGGGTGCATCTGTGCATGATCTTCGTATATGTGCTGATTCAATTATTGTGAAGGTTTATATTGATATTCTGGCGAGACATACGCTGCACTCAAACATTGCTTTTATTTATATTTTTAAAGGAAGATGCCATGTTTAATTCTGCAGAAGTTAGTATGGTATGATTTTATGGCCAAAGTTCTAGATCTGTTTGCTTTTAAAAAAAAATTATGAAAAGAATCAGACACATACAGCAAAATATACTGCGTGTGTTGCAGACATTTGCTTTAAATTTTTTTTATATTTGTACAGAATTAAAACGTCTCCTGATCTCTAGATTTAACAAATTAAACAAATAACACTCATGAGTTTTTATTGCATTATTAGGAAGTGTCCCAACTTTTCTAATTAAAAGTTTGTAATTCATTCATTCATTCATTCATTATCTTCTGCTTTATCCTCTATTAGGGCCACGGTGGGGTTCCCCATGCCCATCCAGGGGAGAACGTTTCGGGCGCTGGGCAGACACACCCAGGACAGGGCGCCAACCTATCGCTGGGCACACACTCACTCACACAGACACGCATGCATACACACTCTATATGGGGCAATTTGGAGAACTCAATTGACTTGTTCCATGTTTTTTGACTGTGGGAGGAACCCGGAGGAAACCCACGCAGACACGGGGAGAACATGGAAACTCCACCCAGATGGGGATTCGAACCGGGAATCCCTAGTGCTGAGAGGCGAACGTGCTAACCACTAAGCCACGCCAGTGTTTTCCAACGTTTCCAAATTTATTATTTTTTTTTTTTGCCAGACAATCATGGGGCCTAAAAACAATTCAACCTTAAACAAATCTTATAAAATGCATTATAAATTGCCGCCAAGTTTTTAATTATAGGGGAAAATAAAAAAGTACCAGGAAAAAAACCTCCTGAGAAATGGCTGCTTTAATACAAATTCAGAAGGCCTCAGGGAATTATTGTGTCTCGAGAGAACATAAACTTTAGGAATTAGTTTGAAATGGTGAAATGTGTTTACTAACTACTGTATGATTAATGTGTTGCAATAATAACGTTTAATATATACAGTACAATTGAATTGCTAAGGAGAAAACCAGTATAAAAGTAGATAAAAAAAACAAAATAGTTGCAACAGGTAACGGAAATTGTGTGCGTGTGTGTGTGTGTGTGTGTGTGCATGCATGAGAGACCACATATAGTACTGGAATGAAGAGCTGCTTTCAACACCTATTGTTTCAGGGGAAGCAATAAACTGCGGTTTTATATATACTTCAGAGTATTAAGTCATTTTTATTAAGGGGTTTGTTCTTTAAGAATTTAAGAATTTTACTATTGTCATCTGATATGAGTTGGATCTGAAGTTGTGAACACTGTGAACACTCACTATAAATCATTTATTTAATGTATAAATATCCTAACTCCATTTGCAGTTGAAGCTTCCTAATATTCCCATTCTTCCAAACTGGACATTAATAGTTTTAATTGGTTAATTAGTCTTTATTTAATGCCATGTCTGTGTATCAAGAAATATAAACAAAAAATATGTTAAAAAATCCATACAAAGAGTTTAATTTTAATTTAAATAGATGAAGTGTATATTAAATTTAAGAACTATGAGCAATGTTATCAGCAATATTATTTAGGTTAATTAGAATAATTAATTAATTTTGTATTTGTAAATATATTCCTGTTTTAATAGTGTTCAGTAAAACATTTTACTATGGAAGCTATTATTTATACTATTGCTCTATTTTTTTATTAATTGTAAAAATTCTGTTTGCTTTTAATTGAATTTCCTTCTATTAAGTGATTAGTTGTGATGTTTTTGTGTTATTTGTACAGACATATAGGACCACAACTGTACTTTTCAATTGTTTTGATTATGTAATCAAATCATGATCTGGTAGCAAGTAAGATGTACCAGGACCAAAAACAGCCAAGTTCTGAGAACTGATGTCCTGGGAAATCTTAGAATTTGTTGCTGGTTATTTCTTTCTGAGCTCGGAGTGCTGAGGGTTCACAGTTTGGTCATTTTTAGCCCTAATTCATTTATTCATTTGTAATTCATGTTATAATGAACTGAACTTTACCAAATGTAAATCAAAATACTGCATGTTAATAGTTACAAAAAACACTTTGACACTGAGAGAGTAAATTCTACAAACCACACAAACATGCATGTACCAATCAATTACATATATGTAATTACATTACATGCAATTACAATTATAAATAAAAAACAACTATTAGATAAATGAAATAAAAATGCAAGCTCAAATACATTTAGTGTTCAGATTTAGGTACCCTAAAAGTAATAGTATTTATATATTGATTTATGTTATTTATTATATTATATAGACCATATCATGCCCATATTTGGCACTCTGGGTCTGGGCACGATTTTCAATAGCATTACCAGATCCTCTGACTTACAAGGTTTTTGAATTACACATCTTTTAAACATCAGTAAGTTACACCAAAGAAATGTGTGCTATGGTGTTCGTCTCACACCTCAAGAAGGACTACAAAAGCATTACAATTTGATTGTTACCATACAACAACAAAGTTTACATGTAGCAATATTAGTATTATGCTCCTTAAACGTCTTTGTATTTCAGAGGATGCTGCAATGTGCAAGAAAATATATAGAAATCATACTGGCTCTGAACATGTTTATCACACATGGTAGGTTTTTAAAAGAAAAAAGTAGAATTATTGTTAATTTATAGATTGGATACAACAACTGGATACAATAAATTGCGTATAAAAATCTTTAGGAAACTTCATCTGCTCTACCACAGATGTTAGTGTGGCAGTTAACATCTGTGATGTAATACTGATGTAAATATGAATTAATCAGCTATTCAATCAGGATTGTGAGCAAACATCTCCGAGTACATAAACGAAAGAGATGTATGATTTCTCACTGGCCAAAATGGACTAAAAGTAATGGGTCTAAAATTTAATTGAATATTCATTCATTCATTATTTCCCGCTTTATCCTCTATTAGGGTCGCGGTGGGGTTCCCCATGCCCATCCAGGGGAGAACATCTCGGGCGCTGGGCAGATACACCCAGGACAGGGCGCCAATCTATCGCTGGGCACACACTCACTCACACAGACACAGACACACTCTACTGTATATGGGGCAATTTGGAGAACTCAATTAACTTGATCCATGTTTTTTGACTGTGGGAGAACCCGGAGGAAACCCACGCGGACACGGGGAGCACATGGAAACTCCACCCAGATGGGGATTCGAACCGGGAATCCCTAGTGCTGAGAGAAGAACATGCTAACCACTAAGCCACCGTGCCGCCCCTAATTGAATATGATTTTTAATTATTTACACTACTATTCAGTTTCCTTCTTCAAAAGTTTCAATCTATTTTCATCTCCAGATGCTTCTCTTTCCAGGTGTCAATTATTTATCATTAATTAATTAATGTGAAGTGCTGCATTTCTGCCTTGATTTAAAATTTTTACTTCTCAATGAGATGTACAACCCCAACACATTATGCAAATTTGAATACCCAATTAATCCATTATGAAATTCCTAGCCTTTAATTTGTATTTTTTTTTTCAGTGTCATTTATTAGCAGTTGCATGGAGTATATGGGGGAATCGGAGAATAACAAGGGGATGCACTTTTGTCATTTCATAATTATCAGAGCAGCACCTTCACACCTACTCAACTCTCTTTATGATTATAGGCTTAATTTTACAGGAACATTTATATCAATTTCTGTTTTATGAGCTAATGAATGACAAGCTTGGTATATATTAAATCTAGTGTCTTGATACCAAATCTCAAACTTACTTTAATGGAATGCATCGACAATTAGTGCTTTAATAATAATAACCTCCATAACCTCCATCTACCACTGTCTCAGCAGCGCTAGGAACATCCTAAAGGACAATACTCACCCCGGCTTCCACCTTTTCAACCTGTTGCCTTCTGGCAGACGCTACAGGTCCATACGGGCCAAAACAAACAGACTCAGGGACAGCTTCTTTCCCAAAGCCATCACAATACTAAACGGGAACCTGCACTAATTGGCACATCATTTTACACATTACATGTCTATTTGCACAGTACATTTTTGCACATGTCTTTTCTATTGTTTTTTTATATTTATAAATGTTTTTTTTCTGTTTTTTTTTTCTGTTTGTTTTTCTATTTATATATAATGCCATGTGCACTTTAAGGAGGAGCTTAAATCTCGTTATACGATGTATACTGTGTATGCGGGGCACAATGACAATAAAGGCTTTCTATTCTCATTCATTCATTCATTATCTCCCGCTTTATCCTCTATTAGGGTCGCGGTGGGGTTCCCCATGCCCATCCAGGGGAGAACGTCTCGGGCGCTGGGCAGATAGACCCAGGACAGGGCGCCAATCTATCGCTGGGCACACACTCACTCACACAGACACACTCTATATGGGGAAATTTTGAGAATTCAATTGACTTGATCCATGTTTTTGGACTGTGGGAGGAAACCGGAGAACCCGGAGGAAACCCACGCAGACACGTGGAGAACATGGAAACTTCAGCCAGATGGGGATTCGAAACGTGAATCCCTAGTGCTGAGAGGAGAACGTGCTAACCACTAAGCCACCATGCCGTCGGCTTTCTATTCTATTCTATTCTATTCTATTCTATAATAATAATAGATTTTATTTGTAACGCACAGCGCCACAACAATGGCAAACATCCAACACTAAAAAAAAAAATCATTAAATATTATGCATATATCAATGCATCAACAATAGTCTCATCCACCATTAAA
The DNA here is from genome assembly GCA_019802505.1 of Corydoras sp. C115. Classification (NCBI taxonomy): domain Eukaryota; kingdom Metazoa; phylum Chordata; class Actinopteri; order Siluriformes; family Callichthyidae; genus Corydoras; species Corydoras sp. C115. The sequence continues at coordinate 1,199,711 of JAFMOC010000037.1, read as the reverse complement.
TGCACTTTTACTAAGTGGGCACACGTTTTTACTTCATAACCTTTCTAGAAGGGAGGCCACGGTTAAAGCTGCACTGGGCCAGATTTCAGAAATCAGCAACACACACACATACACACACACACACACACACACACACACACACACACACACACACACACACACACAAAATACAAATACTTATTTGATGTAGTGTGCCTATTTGCCACATTACATAAAGCACATTCTTTTCATAGTTTGTAATCTTGTTTCTTAATCATGGTCATTGGGGAAAATACTAAAACATGTAGAGCAGTGAGCTCTATAGCAGAATCCCGAATTGAAATAAGAAACAAAGCATGCTAATGCTGCTTAACTCGTGATTACCTTATTAGTTAACATTAGCCAGCCTAATAAATACATATACAGTATATATTTAAATGTTTATTTCAGTGTTGCCATTGACAGATTTTAGCAAATGCTGCCAGTTTTGACCTATCTATGAAAAAAAACAGTGGCACTGCATCACTGCATTTGCACACTTAACATATTTCTAAAGTCATGGCTGGAGAGGATGGTGAGTGAGGTATATTTTAATTGTATTTGTCTTATAGGTGATTTATTTTGACTCTTGGTTAAAAGAAATCTTAACAGCTGGACAGACTTACATTTCAGTGTGGTATGAGGTAGACAGGGAGTCGACTTCCTGCTGGATACATGTATACATGCTGGGCATTCGAAAGTGTATTGATATGATAGTGGAGACATCTGTGCACTTGTGCATAAAAGTAAGATAAGACTAATCATATCTATGCAACCAGTCATGAAACCCACACAGGAGGAAAGATGGGTAGATAACTATATGACAATATGACACAACACACAGTGTGTTGTTGTTGTTGCCCTTGGTTCCTCTAAAGGACGGATAAAATATAGATTTCCTTACAAGAGCATTTATATATAGTTACCACTGGCAGATGTTACTCTTAAAAAGTGTAAACATTACCCTCTAAACCCTAAAAACAAGTGGCAAATAAACTGTTGAATATTTGATTCAGAAGCCTTTTATTTTTATTTAAGATTAAAAAAAAAAAAAGCTAATGTTTTGTATTTTAATTTTAGGGTATAACAACATTATCATACACGTGACTTATTACAAATGGGGTTAATTATCATGGGGCCCCTCTCTACCACCCCTTACATTTTTCATTTCTTTGCAAAACACCACAGGCCACAAATCAATTAAAAAAAGTTATTAAGCATATTGCGCTAATAAATCAAACATAAGTCACTAGAGTATGAATAGAATTCCCACTGTAGGCAAAGGAAATGATTACTTTTTCATTTAGTGCTGACAAGAACAATTAATCAGTATTACTGTAGTAAACTATTCAAAATGTTTTTGAAGCTGAATATCACTACAAATATGTTTGCAATAAAGTGCAACACAATCAGTGTGATTAAAAACTAAAGGACGGTATTAAGTTTTGTGATAAATCGTTGCAGTTTCAGGGTGTGGAACAATAAGTACAAACACTTTGGTATTTTCCATTTGCAATGGGAGACCATCATTAACCCAAAATATTATACAAGGCTCATGATAACATCTTCATTAAGTGCTACCAAAACATAGTTTAGTCGTTATGCATTTCATAATGGTAGACAATAACATCAAGCCCAAATGATCAACATAGTCTCAGACCACAATTTCTCTGACCCTTAAGAAGGTGGTACAATCTATTTGCAGTGGTAGAATTCACTGGGCATTGGAATCCAAAGAACACATTTTCTAGCACAAGAATGCAATAATTTAAAAACTTTTCCATACTCCACAAACATATGTCAAATACACCAAAGATACTAAATTGCCCCAGATGTAAATGCGTGTCTACCCAGTAATGAGCTGGTGACCAGTTCAGAGTGTATCGTTTCCTTCTGCCTAGACGTTCTCATAGACAAAAACATATTTCTTTGCCACAGAAACTAAAAAGTTAATTAAAATATGTAATTATTGTAAATTACAATTGGAATGTCTAAATCAACAGAGGATACAGAGGAACTGGATACAATACAAAGTAAAAGTAAAAATCTGAATTTAACAATTTTGGTACACTTCACTCTGTGTCCTTTTAATGTCCTCCAATTATTTATTTATAAAAACCATTATATCATTGAAATCATGGGCTCACTTACATATTTCTCTTATTTATCCATCACTATAAAAATGTAGAACACATTTATGAGCTGGTGACCTGTTCAGGGTGTGTCTCTGCTTTTTGCTTTATAAACACTGAGATATTCTTCAGCCCCTCTGTGATGTTAATCAGGAAAAAGTGTTTTAATTAATGAACAAATATTATTTGGTCAACTTGAGAAGCACTGTAAGTTGGCCTTTCCCACCACCAATGTAGATTTTTAGGCAATATATTTGATATATTTTTAAAACCTAAAAAAAAATGCAGATATAAAGTCATTCATTCTATAGTTCTCATTCTGTTCATATTTGGCACCCCAGGTCTAAGTAAGATTTTCAATGGCAAAAATACAGTAAATAGGGTTTTCTAAGAACCATTTTCTAATTGGTTTGCAACATGCTGTAATAAAAGGATCAATTATTGTAATTTAAATGGATTATTTTTCATTTTACAAACGAACCAGATCTTGCAGAATGCTTTCCCAGAAAAAGAAAGCTGTCATAGCTTCAAAGTAGAGACCAATTTAGAATAGGACACAATCTGTCATAAAGGCTACTGCAGGTATTAAATGAAGTTATTCCAGTGCTTTTGTCTATATAGTACAGAATATTGTATATTGCGGGCAGCACGGTGGCTTAGTGGTTAGCATGTTCTCCTCTCAGCACTAGGGATTCCTGGTTCGAATCCCCTTCTGGGTGGAGTTTCCATGTTCTCCCCGTGTCCGCGTGGGTTTCCGCCGGGTTCACCGGTTTCCTCCCACAGTCCAAAAGCATGGATCAAGTCAATTGAGTTCTCCAAATTGCCCCATATAGAGTGTGTCTGTGTGCGTGTCTGTCCCCGCGACCCTAATATAGGATAAAGCGGAAGATAATGGATGTATGGATGGATATTGTATATTGCCCAACACATGTATAATTGTTAAACATTGATTTTAATGTAGTGTTTTATTTGCTATTATTAGTAATTTTTTAGGATCACATCCATCACATCAGCACTTACCATCTTACCATCTACCAACTTCTTTACTTATTACTTATTTAATGCAGCAATAACTGTAACTTTACGATTTAGTGTAGCCTCATGATTCACTGTGTGTTAAAGTGAAGGGATCTCAGACATTAGGGATGCACACGTGCAATGCAAGAAACGAGGACCAAATGTGCTTAGTACCTTCTAAAACTGTATACATATTCATTTATTATCTCTCGCTTTATCCTCTAGTAGGGTCGTGGAGGGGTTCCCCATGCCCATCCAGGGGAGAACGTTTCGGGCGCTGGGCAGATACACCCAGGACAGGGCGCCAATCTATCGCTGGGCACACATTCACTCACACAGACACACTCTATATGGGGCAATTTGGAGAATTCAATTGACTTGATCCATGTTTTTGGACTGTGGGAGGAAACCGGAGAACCCGGAGGAAACCCACGCGGACACGGGGAGAACATGGAAACTCCACCCAGATGGGGATTCGAACCGGGAATCCCTTGCACTTAGAGGCGAACGTGCTAAGCACTAAGCCACTGTGCCGCCATTGTATACATTAATAAATGTATTAAAAATGAAGATAGGGGTGGGTTGCAAGATTCAGGTTTGCTATAACCTGAAGAAGAAAGAAGTGCATGTACATTTGGTCATTTACATTTGGTCATTTATTGGACGCTTTTTTCCAAAGCGACTTACAAGGTGAACACAGGGTTAATCACAACATCCCTGGAGCAATGAGGGTTAAGGGTCTTGCTCAAGGACCCACATTGGTAACTTCAGTGGACCTGGGATTTGAACCCCCAACCTTCAGATTGATAGCCCAACACCCTGACCACTGAGCTACCACTCACTCAGTGAAGGATTGTATGAAAGGATTTGAGCAACGGACTACACCACACCTTCAGTCATGGGGAAAAAACTTTTCAACCCACATTAAGTTGTTTGTAACAGGTGATCAGATAGTTACAAATTGCAAAAGGGCATGCTGGTAACGTTCCAGAGAACGAGTTAACAATATTTTGTAAGACATTGCACAAAATTTTTAACTGAAACACATGGATCAGCTATACTTTTCATAAAAACAATACCACAGAGCTTCCTTTGAAATTATTTTATTTTGGCAGTTATTGAAAGGAAAAAGGTAAATAGTTGCTCAAAACACCTATTACCTAGGGGCAAACTATTGCATATGACATTATTAGACATAAAAATCATATAATATCTGTACTATAGCTTACTACAAAATATTACATTAATGCCATGATGTATACACGATCAAAACCACTGACAGTTCAATGTACATATGATATTATAGAACAGTTTTTCAATAGTATGGGAACAAACCTTCCACCTACAGGTTTTTACGTTAGGTTCATAGAAGCAAAGCAAACACAACACTGGTGGGAAAGCAAGTTTTTATTTAGCGCCATCACCTGTTGGCAGTTTTTATGCCAGAACAACCAGACTGGTATTGGGCGTGTTGGAAAAACGTTATAAAGCAGTCCAGACATGTTCTTGACTCAACGGATTTTTGTAGCAGGACAATGGTAGGAGTTTTGTTTTATTCCAAAAATCGAGCAAAACATCAAATTGCTTAATAGTAAGAATGTTGTGGTCCCAAAAACAAATAAGTGGTTATTACTTTCCTATGAATTAAAAAAGAAAAGAAAAAAATAGAAAGAAAAAAATACCTACATGGTTTTATAATATACAAATATACTGTATAATGATTCAACTGTTTGATATACTAGCAAACTAACACATTTTTTTTTTACCTCTGAAAATCAGATTTTATCTGGCAAGTTTTCTCATTTTGTAGCAGTTTTTTGGTTTGTCTTCAACTGCAACATCAAGTGAACATGAGCTATGACTTCACATCAGCACTTATTATCTTTCCATATACTTCATTACTAATGATTCATTCATTCATTCATTCATTATCTCCCGCTTTATCCTCTATTAGGGTCGCGGTGGGGTTCCCCATGCCCATTCAGGGGAGAACGTCTCGGGCGCTGGGCAGATACACCCAGGACAGGGCACCAATCCATCGCTGGGCACACACTCACTCACACAGACACACTCTATATGGGGCAATTTTTTGATAATTCAATTGACTTGATCCATGTTTTTGGACTGTGGGAGGACACCGGAGAACCCGGAGGAAACTCACGCAGATACGGGGAGAACATGGAAACTCCACCCAGATGGGGATTCGAACCGGGAATCCCTAGTGCTGAGAGGAGAACATGCTAACCACTAAGCCACCGTGCCGCCTCATTACTAATTAGTGTGTTTTAATTACTGCTGATATGTTTTGGTAATTTGTTCTTTTGGTGATACAGTTAGAAGGAATGATTTTTCTTGATGTCCTAAAAATCATGAAGGGTCTCGTATCCGATCGATAGATGAAATGTGGGTTCACATGCTGCTAATTCTTATTTATATTTTTGCTGATAACCTCATATTTTTATTATTTAATTGTTTTAATTTTATATCTGATATTTTTAATTAAAAATCAAATATTTTCTCTTTTTCTTTGTACTTTTATTCTTGGTCTTGGTTCTTGTACCACATGTGATGCAAATGGCAATAAAATTTCCTTTAATCCTTGAACATACGAAACATCTGTCTATCTGTTGTGGGACAGCAGAAGTTTTGTTCTGCTCATAAAAGAAAAAAAAAACCTAAACATCTATTTTGTACTGCTTTCCATGTATTTCTAAACTCGAACGCCTGGTAAACAGTAAGATATTTGTGTGTAATTAATTGTGGGTCAGTGTCTGCATGTGGTCCTGTATATGCAATCAGTATGTGTGTTGTCATCTCTGCACTCTTTCCCTTAGCACTAATATATAATTCAAGTCAGCTTCAAACTTCAAGCTTTCTGACTTGGAACATAATGCACTATCTGCAGCAATAACTGTAACGCTACGATTTAGTGTAGCCTCATGATTCACTGTGTGTAAAAGTGGGGGGATGTCAGACATTAGGGATGCACACGTGCAATGTAAGAAATGAGGACCAAATGTGCTTAGTACCCGCAGAGCCTGCATACATATGAATAACAGTATGTGTACAACTGACATTGACGTTATTAAAAATGAGTACAGAAGCTTGTATACACTATTTGGATGACAGGATTTAAACAATCGACTACACCACACCTTCATGGGGAAAAAAAACCCAAACTGTTCAACCCCCATTAAGTGGTAACAGGTGATCAGATACCAATTGCAAAAGGATTTGCAGTTAGTGTTCCAAAGAACAGGTTAACAATATTTTGTAAGATGTTGCACAAAATTTTCAACTGAAACACATTTATGCTTTTACTTTATTTATTTTTTTTAAAATACAACACGGTAGATACACCCAAGGCAGGGTGCCAATCCATGACAGGGCACAATCCACTCACAATGACACACATACACACATAGGGGCAACTTGAAGAAGGCAATTTACCCGAAGAAAACCCTTATAGACAGTGGGGAGTACATAGAAACTACCCAGATAGGGAATCAAACCTTGATTCCCATCATTGAGAGGCAAATGTGCTAACAAATAAACCATTGTTCATTCATTTTCATTCATTATCTCCCGCTTTATCCTCTATTAGGGTCGCGGTGGGGTTCCCCATGCCCATCCAGGGGAGAACGTTTCGGGGGCTGGGCAGACACACCCAGGACAGGACACCAATCTATCGCTGGGCATCACTCACTCACACAGACACACTCTATATGGGGAAATTTGGAGAACTCAATTGACTTGATCCATGTTTTTGGACTGTGGGAGGAAACCGGAGAACCCGGAGGAAATCCACGCGGACACGGGGAGAACATGGAAACTCCACCCAGATGGGGATTCGAACCGGGAATCCCTAGCGCTGAGAGGCGAACGTGCTAACCACTAAGCCACCGTGCCGCCCCAAATAAACCATTGTGCCGCCCAAAATAAAAATTGACCCATTGCTAATTTAATTTTGTATTCAAATAGTATTTACCCAATCTGGGTGGAGTTTCCATGTTCTCCCCGTGTCCGCGTGGGTTTCCTCCAGGTTCTCCGGTTTCCTCCCACAGTCCAAAAACATGGATTAAGGTCAATTGAATTCTCCAAATTGCCCCATATAGAGTGTGTGTGTGAGTGAGTGTGTGCCCGAGATAGATTGGCACCCTGTCCTGGGTTTATCTGCCCAGCGCCCGAAACGTTCTCCCCTGGATGGGCATGGGGAACCCCCCCGCGACCCTAATAGAGGATAAAGCGGAAGATAATGGATGGATGGATTCAAATAGTATTTAAAAGTATTTATTCTGAATCTGTAATGGGAACTCTCTCATTCTGTCTGATAGAAACTGGATATATGAATTTTTTTCTGTCACAATGACAAGTTCATTTTCATTATTTTCTCTTCTTAACTGTTACTTTCTGACTTCAGCTCCATATCTTACACACCGTCTCCTGGGTAAATACTCATGTCTGGAAGAGTGACTGCTGAAGGTTCCCCTTTCCCCTGCTTTGAGTCGTGTGGCTGAGACGTGGACATGCTTCCTTCAATCTGTCGTGTTTTTCTCCAAGGACATTCTGGCTTCTGTAGCCTGGCCAATGGCAAGCATAAAATTTAATTCTCCCAATTGCCCCATATAGAGTGTGTTTGTGTGAGTGAGTGTGTGTCCAATGATAGATTGGCGCCCTGTCCTGGGTGTATCTGCCCAGCGCCAGAAACGTTCACCCCTGGATGGGTATGGGGATCCACCTGCGGCCCTAGTAGAGGATAAAGTGGAAGATAATGGATGGATGGATGTGTGTGTGTATATATATATATATATATATATATATATATATATATATATATATATATATATATATATATATATATATATATAGCCCAGCGATGGATTGGCGCCCTGTCCTGGGTCTATCTGCCCAGCGCCTGAGATGTTCTCCCCTGGATGGGCATGGGGAATCCCTCCGCGACCCTAATAGAGGATAAAGCGGGAGATAATGAATATATATTTTTTTATATATTTTATATATATATATATAATATATAAAATAATGCCCATCCAGGGGAGAACATCTCAGGCGCTGGGCAGATAGACCCAGGACAGGGCGCCAATCCATCGCTGGGCTATGCATTGATGTTTATATATATATTTATATATATATATATATATATATATATATATATATATATATATATATATATATATATATATATATATATATATAAAACACAGTATATGAAACCTGGTTACACACTTACCGCTGGGTCATGGTGGAATTGTGGGGACTAGCTTGTGGTGAATGTAAATCATTCAGTTTGAAGTATTTATGGTTAAAATTTGGGTAAGTCTATGAAATTAATTAAGTCATTGTAACATCAATGCATAAAATTCTCACTCAGTCACTTCATCAGTTCCGTGCTTCTATCTCATTTCAGTAACAGAGCAGCCGGGTGAAATGCTTAAAAAAGAATGTCAAAGGTTGTGCCGTTACCCATTAAGAGAGCAGGGAATTCTTCAACCACAGTTTGTCTGGGGTGCACAGCACAGTACAGGGGTTGGGGAGGTGATTTGTCTAGTCACTGCAGCCCAACTAGGCCAGTCTGGTGAACTTGGAACTGTTCAAAGTTTCCCGAACACAAGTCTCTAATCACCACAACAACCGCCACTCCACTGTGCCAGAAATACACCAAATACTTTCAGTTCTCTTAAAGTAAAGCCACCACTGTTGTAGCTTAAATGCCATTACAGTGATACAACCAGACAGTTAGAAAAGCACTCTTTGGGAATGTATGATGGTCCGGTCCTGGAAGTATGGAATGCTGAGGCCAGTTCTTTAGCTGCTGCAGTGCAATGAAGACATTTGCTTTTAAGATAAAACAATTAATGTAAAGGTTTTGTTGAAATTTACATCTAAATATAATATTCATGTCATGTCCAGAGTCTCAGATTCAGAACAGTCAGGTTCAAAAACAGTTCATATATATATATATATATATATATATATATATATATATATATATATATATATATATATATATATATATACCAAACTGTAATAACTGTCACTTTCAGTTATAACTTATTGTATTGGTAAGGTAACATTTAACATTTGACATGAGTCTTCATGGGTGGCATGGTAACTTAATGGTTAGCATGTTCTCCTCTCAGCGTTAGTGATTCCGTGTGGGTTTCCTCTGGGTTCTCTGGTTTCCTCCAACAGTCCAAAAACATGGATCAAGGTCAAGTGATTTCTAGAAATATAGAAATCAATATAGAGTGTGTCTGTGTGAGTGAGTGTGAGCCCAGCGATAGATTGGCACCCTGTTCTGGGTGTATCTGCCCAGCGCCTGAAACGTTCTCCCCTTGATGGGCATGGAGAACCGAATAGAGGATAAAGTGGAAGATAATGGATGGATGGATGGATGAGTCTTCATCACCTGAGGCTACATTTACAACTAATTATGTTCTTTAAAAGTTTAAACCACTTTTAAAGACAAATGAATCAAGATTGAATTAGTCAAAGGAGATAAATTACAGAAGATAAGTCTCATTTAGAAAGTGCAAGTGGATGTATAGAACAACATTTCTGTGATTTTTCTTTCACACTTAAATAAGGAACCGACATTTTAAAATCAAAACTAGATCAGAGGTGTTAAAATGTTTTAAAATGGATAGCAAGTGATAAAACAGCAAACGTAATTCATTCATTCCTCTATATCCTCTATGAGGGTCGCAGTGGGGTTCCCCATGCCCATCCAGGGGAGAACGTCTCGGGCGCTGGGCAGATGGACCCAGGACAGGGCGCCAATCCATCACTGGGCACACACTCACTCACACAGATACACTCTATATTTTTTGAGAATTCAATTGACTTGATCCATGTTTTTGGACTGTGGGAGGAAACCGGAGAACCCGGAGGAAACCCACGCAGACACGGGGAGAACATGGAAACTCCACCCAGATGGGGAAGCAAACGTAATAGGATTTAATATCAAAAACACACTGTAGTGGGTGTAGCTTTGTAGCTTAATGAGGCCATTATACTAATGAGTGTTTTAAGGATTTAGTCGATTAAGTTTAAGGTTGTTTTCTGAGGTCTGAAAGTACCTAAACTTTTCTGCTTGTGTGTAAGGCCATGCATATTGGTGAGTGTATGAGAAACCAGGGGAGCAACAACATGTGCATGAAATTGGGAAATTATTAGCTGTTAAATGCTTTTTTTTAAATGAAAATGGGCTTTTGAGCTGTTGGTCATCAAAACATGGCCCATCTGCAACATGTTTCAAACTGCGGTACTTATGTGGAAATTGTGGATTTGGGGTAGAGGATTACGGTTAAGTCACTCCCTTATTTTTTTTTTACGTATAGCAGTAGGACAGTGAGGCTGGAAGTGGATGTCTACCAAGGTCTTCCTTTAGACTCCAATGGGTTAAAAGTAATAAAATATCTGATTCAGCAGTTTCTTTCCAGCTTCTCCTTATTTGACTCCCTGTCAGTAAAAGCATAAATAAACATCTGGAATCCTCCATGGACATGGCTGATAATGTGCAATTTGCACAAAACCTGATTACAAAATCAGCAATCATAAACGAGCTGCCAGCAGGTTCTCAGTGCTCCATGTCATTGGAGAGTGAGAGAGGGAGACAGAAGGAAAGTTCAAGAAAGAGAAGTGTTGATAGAATGAAATGCATAATCACAGATTCAGAGTGCTGTATGAGAGATGGATGCAGATCAGAGGTGGTCCAGAAGAGGAACAGATTAGTAGGCCGAAGGTGTCTCCACCACAGCCCCATTTGAAACCACGATAGTTTAGCCTTTGTTCCTCTGGTGCTAGCAGAACAGCTGCTCGCTGGCGAAAGAGTTACAGGTTGCTTGGCTGACCTGCACGTTCATTGAACTTGCTAAATGTTTTGATGTTTCGTAAAACATCGTGCATGCCATGACCCTATGCATGACACCTGTTTGCTCACGTTAGGAAAGCAATTTAAATGTAAATACTTGCATTAGCTTGTAGGAATAGATCAGCTGGTTGGTTCTCTGCAGTTCAGTGGCATTGCAAAACCAACAGTAACTGTTCAAAGATAAAAAATAAAAAAATCCTGGCTTACAGAAGGTGTAATTATTAAAACTAATGTAGAACTCGAAGCCAGTAGTTATTAAACATGGTGTAAGAAGTTGTATTGCAAATACATCATAAGAATCAAATACATAATCTACACGCTTTTAAATTAGTAGCACATTTTATCTATGGGCGGCACGGTGGCTTAGTGGTTAGCATGTTCTCCTCTCAGCGTTAGGGATTCCCGGTTCGAATCCCCATCTGGGTGGAGTTTCCATTCTCCCCGTGTCCGCGTGGGTTTCCTCCGGGTTCTCCGGTTTCCTCCCACAATCCAAAAACTTGGATCAAGTTAATTGAGTTTCTAAATTGCCCCATATAGAGTGTGTTTGAGTGTGTGAGTGTGTACCCAGCGATGGATTGGCGCCCTGTCCTGGGTCTATCTGCCCAGCGCCCGAGACGTTCTCCCCTGGATGGCCATGGGGAACCCCACCGCGACCCTAATAGAGGATAAAGCGGGAGATAATGAATGAATGAATGAATTTTATCTTTGGTGAAGTTGGTTTACTTCTTTACATCTGCACATACACCTATGCTCCATTTTACTATACATTCATTCATTCATTATCTCCCGCTTTATCCTCTATTAGGGTCGCGGTGGGGTTCCCCATGCCCATCCAGGGGAGAACATCTCGGGCGCTGGGCAGATAGACCTAGGACAGGGTGCCAATCCATCGCTGGGCACACACTCACTCACACAGACACACTCTATATGGGGCAATTTTGGAGAATTCAATTGAATTGATCCATGTTTTTGGACTGTGGTAGGAAACCGGAGAACCTGGAGGAAACCCACGCAGACACGGGGAGAACATGGAAACTCCACCAAGATGGGGATTCGAACCGGGAATCCCTAGCGCTGAGAGGTGAACGTGCTAACCACTAAGCCACCGTGCCGCCCTATTACCGCACATACTACATATTAAGATAGCTAGAATGTGTTTTTAACACATTTCAAACTATATACCATGAGCTACTCTCAGTAATGGTTATATGTTTTTCTCAAACGTGTTTTATACTGCTTTAAAGCAGACATGTTATTCAAAGCTGTTATTGTCATATACACAGAAACATGTTTCCCTGTGCAAAGAAATTCTTACTTTGCCGTCCGTCCTGGATGAGTAAGAAAAAAAGGAAATATAACAATGAAAAATATAAATATAAATCAGTGCAAACATAAAAAATTTGATATAGAGCAATTTAATTTATTTAAAAAATATATTTTATGATTAAATTAAAATACATGTATTTGCACAGTTATGGTACTGATATTATGAATTTACTCTTTTAAATTAATTTAAGTTGAATTATTCATATTTTTTCCTTATTAAAAATAGGGACAATTAAAACTCTATTTATAGAATTAGCAGTAGGATTTGGGGTTTTTATATCTGTGTTTGCATGAACCTCATCAACCTCCAGATTTAATCACAATACATGTGCACATCTGTGTGTATGGATGGCGTATTGAGAAATACTGTATGTACTCAGTCCACAGTTAAGCAATGAACCTGTTACCCTGCAGGAATCCCTCTTTGTGGCTGAAAGTGATTTTAAAATATCCTGGAGTGCCTATTTAAATGTATGACAATCAAACAAACTAAAAGTTGGATGACGGCTGATAAACCCCCAAGCTACAACAAAAAAAAAAACTTTAAAGTGTCTTAATAACTATAAAAGGACAGACACATTCCATTGTTTCTCTTACATCGTACAGAAATATTTACAGTACCCGGACAAAGATAAAGTTTTGAGAAGGTGCTGCTAAAACCAATTTAAGTAATTTGTGTATTTCTGTTAATCAGCTGAAAGAATAACCCATATATACAATAACCCATTTTGAAACCTGCAGCTTGTCCATATCTTTTTATGCTTCCAGTTGTCCTAGATCAAACTCATTGTGAAATGTTAGGTATCACATCCTCATCCATATTTAATCCTGCAAAGGATAAGAAGCATCTGTGCAAATGGAAAGTAAATGATTGTGGTTTCTGTACATGGTTGACACCTATTTATTAATGCCACATGCTTTAGACCAGGCCCTAACAACAATCAACAAACACAAAATATTTTTTGTCAATAACTGTTCACAGCTTGAAGCACATTATTTTACATATTCAGTTTTTGTTAGCTAAGCTAAAACGTTACGTTTATAATTCTATCATTTGTATAAATACAGCCTACTACACCTTGAAAATCGTTTTTTTCCCTGGAGCAGCTAAAATTATTAACTGTAAAATAAACTATATATATATATATATATATATATATATATATATATATATATATATATATATATATATATATATATATATATTCATTCATTCATTATCTCCCGCTTTATCCTCTATTAGGGTCGCGGTGGGGTTCCCCATGCCCATCCAGGGGAGAACGTCTCGGGCGCTGGGCAGATAGACCCAGGACAGGGCGCCAATCCATCACTGGGCACACACTCACTCACACATACACACTCTATATGGGGCAATTTTGAGAATTCAATTTACTTGATCCATGTTTTTGGACTGTGGGAGGAAACCGGAGAACCCGGAGGAAACCCACGCAGACACGGGGAGAACATGGAAACTCCACCCAGATGGGGATTCGAACCGGGAATCCCTAGTGCTGAGAGGCGAACGTGCTAACCACTAAGCCACCGTGCCGCCCATATATATATATATATATATATATATATATATATATATATATATATATATATATATATATATATATATATATATAATATAATATGTGTGTATGTGTATGTGCACATATATATATATATATATATATATATATATATATATATATATATTATTATTTTTTTTTTATTTTTTTATTTTTTTTCTTACAGTTTCACAGTAATGCGGAAACAGGTGGCTTAGGTGAAAAATAACTAAGCCTATCAGCCTTTAATGGGAATATTTATAAAAACCTTACACTCGTCAACAACACAGACGGAAATGGAATCTTTGTCTGGTGGTCAGATCAGACGGTATTATACCTTAATCAAACTTGTGGTGAAATTACTGGTACACATCCTTATACATCCTTAAGCTCTGGCAATTCATAGCTTAAACATTAACTTTATGGTGGAGCATTGGTTTCATTTCAGCATACATCATTTGGCATTTTGAATTACCAGTGGGGCATATACCTCTCATCTCAACTCATCTTATTATCTTCTGCTTAATCCTATACTAGGGTTGCGGGGGGTATACTTGGAGCTGTGTAGATACGCCAAGAACAGACCGCAAATGGCTGTCCACAAGGGGCATATACATGATAATGCAATAGTTGTTTGCTTTGCAAACCAGAAAATGACTATAGATCTTAATAGACATCACCTAGTCTCTTTAGTGTCATCAGTATGAAGCTCTAATTAGCAATAAAATGAGGCTCAAGTCATTTAGTACTCTGTAGTGGTATAAATAAATTAGAAAATGAATGAATGATATGTTTCTGAGATGCATACTAAATACTAATTTTAAATACAAATCCAGGGGATAACGTTTCTGGACTGGGAAAATAAATACCCAGGACTAGGTGCCAATCTCTCACTGGGCACACTCATTTACACAGCCACACACAAACACACCCTACTTATAAGTGGGGGGGGGGTCCCCATGACCATCCTGGGGAGAACATTTTGGCGCTCTGGGCAGATACACCCAAGACAGGGAGACAATCTATGACTGGGCACACACTCACTCACACAGGCACACACACACAAACACACTCTATATGGGGCAATTTGGAGAATTTAAACTGTGGGAGGAAATCGGAGAATATTGTGATTATTATTAATGAAGCAATTTTGATTTAAAGTCAAAAATAATTGCAGAAAGCTCACAGCAATAGGACTCCTGGGTTTTTATGTCTGTGTTTGCATGTGGGTCCTTGAGCAAGACCCTTTATCCTCATTGCTCCAGGGGTAACTTTCTGTATCATCAGCTGCCCCTGTGTTTTTACGCAAACCATGAAGTTGGGATAATTATATAGAAGCGTCTAAGTGACTAAATGCATTGTAAATGTATCATGCTCTTAGTGGTTAGCACGTTCGCCTCTCAGTGCTAGGGATTCCCGGTTCGAATCCCCATCTGGACGGAGTTTCTATGTTCTCCCCGTGTCCACGTGGGTTTCCTCCGGGTTCTCCAGTTTCCTCCCACAGTCCAAAAACATGGATCAAGTCAATTGAATTCCCCAAATTGCCCCATATAGAATGTGTTTGTGTGAGTGAGTGTGTGCCCAGCGATAGGTTGGCACCCTGTCCTGGGTGTATCTGCCCAGCGCCTGAGATGTTCTCCCCTGGATGGGCATGG
Source organism: Corydoras sp. C115 (assembly GCA_019802505.1). Lineage (NCBI taxonomy): Eukaryota > Metazoa > Chordata > Actinopteri > Siluriformes > Callichthyidae > Corydoras > Corydoras sp. C115. Next base: position 1,184,119 of record JAFMOC010000037.1, on the reverse strand, counting down.
GGAACCCCACCGCGACCCTAATAGAGGATAAAGCGGGAGATAATGAATGAATGAATGTATTATGCAGCAAGTAATGGAAATGTTCAGGGGATTAGCACTTGAATTAGGGTCGAAGTCTCCTAGAAAAACACTTCTAAGTTGACTTGAAACTCGTCCCTAATTACTCTCCACTCGGACTCGTCCAAAATAACTGGTGAACGTTTTGTCGGTGATTTGGGACGCAGCCCGTTTCCTCGTGGCGTATCACAGCATCCGCTTATCGAGAACGGGACATTAAAATAAAGTATCTAAATTTATTTAAATGTTAATTTAATATAAATAAACCATCCGCTACAGGGAGTTTCAACGCCATGGACAAAAACAACGTGTAAAGAATGTGGAAAACAAATTGAAGACGCCGTCAAACTTCATAAAACATCAAACACAGCAGGAAAGGTTTGTGTTATTAACTCTGCCACCTAAGCACCAACACAGTTAATATATCTTATTTTTACTTTACTAAACGATATCACTTATAGTTTAAAAATGATATCACTTATAGTTTGATCTATTTCTATAATGTTTAAAGCTTAAAAAATGGTAAATGAATGCATATAATTTAAACAGAAAAAGAAACAATGGAGGTTAAACAGGTTTTGAACACATTTTTATTCATTTATTTATTTTTTATATATTTTTTTAACACGGTGGGGGATATGTGTCCATATTTGAGATGGTATATTTATGTGTACACAACTATTTTCAATTCAGTAAAAAAAATGATATAGTATGTTTAACATGGGTGGGGAATATGTGTCCACAAGTATTTTCAATTCAGTAAAAAAAAAAAAAAAGATAGTATATTTAACATGGGATGGGGAGGGATATGTGTCCACAAGTATTTTCAATTCAGTATAAAAAAAAAAAAAAAGAGATGGTATTTTTAACATGGTGGGAATGAATATATGTCCACAACTATTTTTCAATTTAGTAAAAAATTTTGAGAGAGTTTTTTTTAACACTGTGGGGGATATGTGTCCATATTTGAGATAGTATATTTATGTGTACACAACTATTTTCAATTTAGTAAAAAAAAAAAAATGATATAGTATGTTTAACATGGGGGGGGGGGGGGGGGGGTATGTGTACACAACTATTTTCAATTCAGTAAAAAAAAAATGTGATAGTGTATTTAACATGGAAGGAGTGGGGGTATGTCTTAATTCAGTAAAAAAAAAAATAGATAGTATTTTTAACATGTGTGTCCACAAGTATTTTCAATTCAGTAAAAAAAAAGTGATGGTATTTTTAACATGGTGCTAATGAATGTGTCCACAACTATTTTATAATTTAGTAAAAAATTTTGAGATAGTATTTTTTAGCATGGTGGAGGGGAATGTGTGTATAGAACACGTAAAGCATGCGAGAGCAGGAGCGCTGTGTATTTTTGTGATGCATTTAAATATGCTGTAATGACTTGAGTCTTAACATGTGAAATCTCTGGAACTTATAAAATAATTAAGTAATTAATAAAATAATATTAATCTAATAAATCATCTAATAAATCTAATCTAATAAAATAATTAAGATGCAATACCTTCAACGCAGAGTTAAAAGTAGGAATTGGCAGGTGGAGAATCTCTAAGTTTCAGTTCATTAGTGAGAAAAATGACTCGGTTCACAATGATTTCACAATTCATTCATTTTAGATTGCTACTGCTCTGGTTTGGAACTCTTTGTGAATTTAGTCAGGTGCATTCTAGCAGGTGTTATGTGGCTTTTATTAATTTATGGCTGTTTTCCAACCTTTATCCATAGTACAAAAAAAAAAAAGTTTGGCACATGACAGACCATAAAGAAACATCAGATTGATGACTGATCCCAATGTACAGTTACCTGGTTTGCACTATTAGTCCACTACAATTTTCAGTTTACTAAAAATTTTTGAGACAGCACACTAATCACATGTTGTGTTTCTAAAGAAGCTTATGTTCTACTGTTAGTTATTAATGTTGTGTTAATAAAATTTTTCTTAAAGCCATCTCTTTATCCTAATGTGTCTTTGTTTCCTTTTAATCATTTTAGACCTCATACCTATCCTCTGACACCTTGAACACTAGTATAATTGTTTTAATATACTTTGAGAGCTTGAGTGTTTTGGATCCTGATGAAAAAGTTACAATCATCACTACAGCATTATATGCTTTTTTATGTCTGTGTGCAGCTTTAAATGCCTACTTATTCATATTGCAATGATGTGATAAGTTTTGTGACCTCAAGATTTATCACTCTACTCTTTGTATCTTCATTTCTGTCATTAAATACATTTGAACGCAAGCTATGGAATCAATGCAAGTAGAAGAATTGAGTGTCTGTTTGGTATAGTGTGTTTGTTTAGTGTATGTTTGTATGTGCGTAAGGTCATATTAGATGTGTAATAGCTCTGAAGAGCTGTACTCTTTGACATGCTTTGTTTGCTCTTTGTACAGTTGTGTGCATGCATGTTTGTTCAGTTTAATTATTTTCTGTGACCCCAGACCAGACAGCATTATCTGTTTGGCTGGGCTGCTTTTAAAAAAAAAAAAAAACGGGTGAGTCCATGTGTATGAGTTTGTACATATGCAGTCAAATACATTGCTCGTTGGAACACACACTCACACATGCACGCACACACCATTGGCTGGGCTCATATCCAGGGCAACTAGTCTACAGGACTCAATAAGTAAACTTTGACCTACTGATTTTAGAGTCAGACAGGATTAAAAAATTAGCTGATTCAAATAATTTGATGTTTTAATAATAGAATATTACACAAACCAGTGCCTATAAAGCATATGCCTGAAAATAATGAGGGATAAATCCATGCAACGAAAATGAAGTTCGATTACTTTCTCTCCAGGTTACAGATATTGGAACTTGTAATAAATGTACTTCGACCACTCCAACCCCGGCTTTCTTTACAGTGCATATCTTTTTCGATAAAAAATGCATTTTGCAATATTGACACCAAGTTGATGTGGCAGAATAAATCATTTAGAAAAGGTTGTCGACATCTAGTCAAACATTCGGATATCTACAAGGTCCATTTTTTAAACTTTACATTTTACCTATTTTTAGGCCGTAATAAGGCTTAAAAATAACCTGAAAGCAAAAAGTGTTTGCTGTATGTTTTAACATAAAGTATATTTAGTATTTATAAATACCTGGTTTTGCATATCTGTTTAAACTTCTGGGATTTTATAGTTAAAAACCAGGCAGCAACCAACTTTATATTCTTTTTTTTTTTTTTTTTTTTTATAAATAGCAATATGATACATTTTACATATATGTAAAGATTTTACATATATATTTAGACTAAATTGATTGGTACAGAAACTTTGTTTTAAAGTAATTTAAAGAATAAATGGGCAGAATCCAACTGAGAAGTCACAATGACACCCAAAGGACACAAAAAGCACTAACAACTGCCACCATCTCCAAATCTATAGTTTACTAATTGTTAAATAGGCAACTTTTAAGTTTTTAGAGACCATAAACCCATTACTATTATTAACAATTGGCACAAAGTTGTACAGCATAAACACTATAATTAGTTCAGAATTAAGGATAATTCCTCCGATTTTTTTTATTTACCTGACAAGTGTTTCTTTCTTATCACAAGTTCTAATTTGTCCAGCCAACATTAATTATATAATTACAATAATCCATTAAATAATTTACATATACTAAAGACTTCTAAACAATGAAGCAACAGAACTTTGTGGAAGCAAAGCAGCATATGGGAATTAAACTTACATTCCATTTAAGTACTCTGGTGAATGTAACTGAAGGAGCTGGCACTGGAATCTAGAACTGCACATCAAGTATTCAGTTTCACAAAAAGGCTAAAGAATACTTTACCTAGCTGATTGGAACATGAATCTGTCCTTAGTTGTGTAAACTTAAAATGAGAGTGCCATATTTTTAATTTTGTCAGTTTCTTTCTTTTCGATTAGCAATTAGCTATTTTTATGTAATATTTTGGTCAAATAATTTCCCATACAAGAGGGAAATATTGAAGTGTGTTATCACATTATTTCATGTGGGGCAATTCGTGATTAGGTTTAAGTGAACACATGATAAATCTGCGTATTTTTTTTTCTCTTCAGTGGAAATGACAGGGATGAAGTAACGAATCTGCGTCTAACTCTGTTCGACACACCTCACGATGTCAGTACAGTTGTGCAGCCACCAAAAGTCTGTGCTAGTTATAAAATCCGCCATACCCGTCACTCTATCTGAACATGTGCACTCCATTATCTTACCTCAGATGACTCTCCTCTCAGTGTCCAATGGGTGAGTCCTTTGGCAGCGAAGACGATTGGATAGCTTGGAGGCTTGGCAGATCTGGCACCAGTTGCTTGGCATTTACTAATCTGGAACTGATCAAGTACATGAAACTTGTTAAAAGGAAACCATTAATTGCTGTTTAGATGCTGGTCACTTACCACGAAAAGTATAGCTTTCAGGGGTTTGCAGCTTTTCAGAGTATTCATCTCTAAAGGGAAAGAGGCTTTGACCCATTTTCATTTTGTCCTCTTGGACAGAACCAGATGTCTTCCAGCTGTGGTTTGCATGTGAAAGTGTTTGTGTGCATGTATCAGTGTTATTCTGTTTTGCATCTCCTCTAAATCAAATCAAACATGTCATGCTAGCTGTAATGCACTACATTTAAACAGTATAGAAAAGCAATGTTATAAAAAAAGCACTAGATTAGATTTTTAGCTGAAGTCTTTTTTTTATCTTTTAGATGTATGAAACCATTTACATAAACATTGTTTTGGTTTATTTTCTTTTAAAATAAGAACAAACCAAGTATTTAGAATACTCAAATATTCAGATTCTGTATGTTATTTCAAAAAAAGAAGGCTCTATATTGTTTGTTCTATATTAGTTTCCGTTTTTATGAGTTACCTGTACTATTACAATTAATAAATATAATAATAATATTATTCACATATCTTTTATGCAGCATGGTGGCTTTGTGTTTAGCACGTTCGTCCTCAACATTGAGGATCCAGGTTTGAATCCCGATCTTGCTGGAATTTCCGTGTTCTTCCCACATGAGTTTCGTCCAGGTTCTCCGGTTTCCTCCCACAGTCCAAAAACATGGATTCAAAGTATATTTACAGCTTTAAAATTGACCCATATAGTGATAATAGATAGATAATGGATGGATGTACAGTACATACCTTTTATTCTTGATCTTAAACAATATGTATCCTAATAAATTTAGCTTCCATGCACATTATAAGATTTTGCATGTTCTCCCTGTGTGTGGGTGGAGCTCTGGTTTTTCTTGACTTGTCCAGAAAATAATGGACAATGGCAGCTTAAAATAATGTATGAATGCCTGTTGTTGATGGCTATATTATGCAAATAATCAAAAGTTTTTAAAAATCACATTTATCATTCATATTTTATTATTTAGTGCCAGTATAACTCCTAACGCTTTAAAATCAGTAAATGTGAGTTGTGTAAAATTTTGGACATCTGAACTTGCCAATTTGTGAAAAAGGACCATTGTGTTATATTTCTAATAAAAATATTATAAAACAACAGTGGTAGATTCTGTTTAGTGGAATTATTGGTTGTTTTGGGACACAGACAAAAATCTGGTTGTCTATTCAATACGTATATTTATTTTTCATATTTTCACAAATGTTTTTGCTCAGTCAAAAAAGATGATCAACATCTGTTTCTTTTCTACTTATATTTTAAAATAATGTAATGAGACACTGTTTGTGTGTATGTGTGCCGCTCATGGCGTGTGTGCTTGGCCTGGCTACGGATTTAAAGTATATTAACACCCAAACTACCCCTGCACAACCAAGAACTAAAACAATGCAACCTCCAGGAGGAGATAAACCACATAAACTGCTGGCATGTGTGTATGTGTTAGAATGTGCGTGCTTTTGAGCATATATGTCATGTAAATCACTGAAAGCAGATCCACAAAATCTGAAAGATAACACGTTTTACATTGCAGATGGAAAATTCACTGAGCATAAATCATTCAGACAGACCGAGTGTGATTAGTAACACACTTAGCATCCAAACCCAAACTAAAGCATGAATTTGATCATCGGGCAGTTCTTTTCACTCTGTCTTTGTCTAAGTCGCAATGTATTTTCCCATCCCATAATATATTATGACAATCAACGTGAATTGTTTTGTTCTGGCATGTCAATCAACTTAATTGTGATTGCTTACAGACCGTTCGGAGGACCGACAGAATCCTTGAGAACCAGGCTCCTGGTAAACAAGGAACACACACACACTTTCACCCTAAACAGTCCTTTTTTTTTCCTCCACACCAGTCATATGAACTTCTATGTTTTCTTTTACACAACTAGACATAATCATGCTGCCACATGCGAGCCCACATGCATAGAGCAACAAGTCAACTTTGTTCACCTTTCAACTTTTAGCAGCCAACCAACACATGGCAGTCACAGGTTCTAGATTTTGAATGTATGAAGCATCAGAAAAAAGAAATAATATTTAGATTGGAGCAATCAGTTCTCTCTGTGCAGAATTAATTATGTTTATATGTGCTAACGCTAAGAGGGATGGTACTCTTAAGTGTATGGTGTATGTGTGATAATATAATAATATATGTGTGTATATATGTGTGTAATATATATATATATATATATATATATATATATATATATATATATATATATATATATATTTCACACACACACACACACACACACACATATTTTATATATATATATATTTATATATATATATATGTAAATGTATGTGTGTGTATGTATATATATATATATATATATATATATACATACTGTGTGTGTGTGTGTGTGCATATTTTACTTATATAGGGCGGCACGGTGGCTTAGTGGTTAGCACGTTTGCCTCTCAGCACTAGGGATTCCCGGTTCGAATCCCCATCTGGGTGGAGTTTCCATGTTCTCCCCGTGTCCGCGTGGGTTTCCTCCGGGTTCTCCGGTTTCTTCCCACAGTACAAAAAACATGGATCAAGTCAATTGAATTCTCCAAATTACCCCATATAGAGTGTGTGTGTGTGTGTGTGTGTGAGTGAGTGTGTGCCCAGCGATGGATTGGCGCCCTGTCCTGGGTGTATCTGCCCAGCGCCCGAAACGTTCTCCCCTGGATGGGCATGGGGAACCCCACCGCGACCCTAATAGAGGATAAAGCGGGAGATAATGAATGATTGAATATATATATATATATATATATATATATATATATATATATATATATATATATATATATATATATATATGTGTATGTGTGTGTGTATGTATGTATATATATATATATATATATATATATATATAAAAAAATGGCACACAAACAAACACAAATTATTTACTTTCTCGATTACTGAGTCAGCCCAAATACTTCACTAGTGACATTTACACCGAGCTTCACTGACGGTAAAATATGGTTTCATATAAGGAATTTCAGTTCTGATGCAAAGGCATTCCTGTCTATTCACAATGCAAACCTAAACCCTATAAATAGTAAAGGATGACATATTTGAGATAAGTAATACACTATAAAAAAAGACTAGATAAAGTGTAGATGAAGATGTTATTGCTTCATGTACATTCGAACAGCATGTCCGTGCCAAGGGGCCAGCATCACTGGAGCAGATGTGAAACATTAGTCATCACTTTAGTAATATTCCACTCAGTGTGTGTCTCACTCCCTCTATCTCGCGCTTTCTCGTCTGAATTTGTCCCTTTAGATTCCGATGCATAGAGTTTTGCAGCATTCTGAAGAGATGACTTAGGAGGCACCATAAGTAAGAGGCAGGGAGAAGACTCCCTACCACTGATTTGACTAAGTTTTCCCAGCCCCTCAGTGCCTTCTGCATAAAGTGCACATGTTTGCAGTATTAGGTGAGTGAGTATTTGTGCGTGCAGTAAAGAAAGCAAAATCACGCTGGCGAGTCTCTTCTGCGGGGGTGGACTGTTCTTGGCTTCGATGGGAGGATGTTTTTGCTTTATTTTCGTCTCTGGTGTTTCGGGGAGTCACGCTGTAGCCGCTTAGCACGCTGCAAATAGCACCCCATGCCTTGCACTTACTGACATGTTAGTCAAATGAATCACGGAGACAGTATGGCTAAACACACATTCACTTACACATACACATGCAAACCTGAAAGCATGTTCACCGAAGACGAATGGTATCTGAGGGAGCTCATGAATACTTCTGACATCATAAGAATCTCATAGAAAAAAAAAAATCGGCATAACATAATCTTTTCACTCATTTGTCTTATTTGACCTTTTGAGGCTGAATGTTCTTGGCTCGCGTGTAAGCGGAATTCAGTCATAGTTGCTTTATCCTCTATTTTTTATGAGCAATCTGTATGAATGAAATTACTGAAACTAAGATCCTTTACTAAATTATGAAAACCATTAGGGGCTAGCAATAAAAACTTCCTCCATGGGACTTATTTGCCAGATGTTCCTCTGTAGACTATATCTTGCCAAGTTCTTTGGGGAGGTTTGTTTTAAATGTATTCTGGCATGTTCAGTAAGCAAAGAAGGGGAAAGGAGAGATACAAACAAATGTACGTTGCTCATTTTTCTGATGAGCTCATCACCGTTTGGCTAGAACAGCTCTAAAAGAGCCTGCAGTGATGCACAGAATGTAACAAACACATATTACGGTTTGCATGTTTAAAGCAATCAACAAAAAAAACTTCCTTTGGGGGAAATAAACAGTATGAACAAAAACGTCAAAATTGCCTCAAACGATCACCCCCTCCAGGCTAAAAAAGTTGACCTTGGGGGGTTTTTGCTCCTCTAGTTTTATTAAAATGTTTGTTGCTTGATTTTCAAGCACTACTAACAGATATAATGTAATCAAAGCCATATCTTTTAATGCTCATTGCTAAATAGAAAACGGCCCTCGTCATGAAATTAATATAGCAATTCTATTTTTATCTGCTGTAATGACATTTTCTTATTAGAATTACTAGGTTAAAAAAATACAACTTATATGAATATTAGAGGACAATGATGAATCACAATAAGCAAAGGTATTTTTTAATATAAAGATTTAATTAGGGTGACACAGCGGTGCAGGGGTTATCACAGTGATAACCTCTTGGAGCTGCAGATCCATGTTTGATTCGCAATCCAGGTGGAGCTTCCATGTTCTCGCCGTGTCAGGAGTGGCTTTTTACAGGTTCTCCGGTTTCCTCCCACAGTTCAAAAACATGGATTCAAAGTGAATTGGCTGCTTTGAATTGCCCCTATGTAAACCCCTCACACGAACCCACTATAGGCTTTTTATTTATTAATTATTTTTTTATTTATTATTAAAATAATTTTATTGATTGCAAGTTTAATAGAGCGGCACGGTGGCTTAGTGGTTAGCACGTTCGCCTCCCGGTTCGAATCCCCATCTGGGTGGAGTTTCCATGTTCTCCCCGTGTCCGCGTGGGTTTCCTCCGGGTTCTCCGGTTTCCTCCCACAGTCCAAAAACATGGATCAAGTCAGTTGAATTCTCCAAATTGCCCCATATAGTGTTTGTCTGTGAGTGAGTGTGTGCCCAGCGATGGATTGGCGCTCTGTCCTGGGTCTATCTGCCCAGCGCCCGAAACGTTCTCCTCTGGATGGGCATGGGGAACCCCACCGCGACCCTACTAGAGGATAAAGCGGGAGATGATGAATGAATGAAAAGTTTAAATATTTTCAATTAGGAAGAAAAGGTGGTGTATTGTTTACATCCTGACTTTCACTTCCATCTTTGGATGTACATACACCTGTTTTGGGTGTTACTATGAAATGAAAATTTGGTTGAAAACAATAGCACGTACAGACTATGTACCTCGAATTGTGGTTTGGACGTCACTTGTATTGATGTCAGCCATCAGGCAACAATAATAATGTTGAAAACAGCTGGTTGGGCAGTTAGGCTAAACATTGTGTATAAGTCATTACTCTGTTAGTCATTTTTGAGGGGTGATACAGAAATGTGAATGGTAATCGAAACTATAATGTAAAATATTTATGACCTGACACATTATACCATTTAAAATACAGTTTCAAATGATAATCGTTAAGGTGGAACAGAAAACCTCACATGGTAAAATAGTGATTCAGCAGATTGTGTGGCATCTGTTGACAATGGCATAACACTGAGCTTTTTAATATGTTACTGCAGGACCAAAGTTTACATGAATTCAACATCAGTGCTGTATTTTATTTATAACGCAGAAATGCAACTGTATTTAATACTAACATTTCAACATTTAGTCTAATCTAATGCTCAATTCCCACTCGAGTCCCACATGGTTAAGATATTCATTATAAAAATATCTTAATGAACAAGGCCGATACATTTACTATTGAACTTTAGTTTTAAAACTAAATACAACTGTAAATATATGTGAGTTTTAAATAATTAGTATTTAAGCCTGTATTTCAAAGATTTATCAAACTAGTAATATAGTTAATCATATTAGAAGTAATTTATTTCAATGAAATTAGTACATCAACTAAATAAGTTTATGATTTATGAAAATGTTTTCCAAAAAAACCACATTCAACACTAAGCACTTGAATAAAGTGACCCCATGGAAAGGAATGCAAGATGCCTTTTTATCGGGAGAGCGTTCCGCTTTGCACCATGCAAAAGGCACCTGGCAAGCGAAACTTTGTGGCCAGCCAACGACCTTCTCCCACATGAGACTTCAGCCAATAACATCTTCTGACGGGGGGCCAGCAGCTAATGACCTTTCCCTGACCAGAACCCAACAAGCCAAGGCACTGCATCCACAGCCATAATATACAATAGGTGGTTAAACAGATTACTGTCCAAATACCCAAAACAATCTTTATCATTTTTTTAGTGCATTGTTACTGGACACTTGGTGTTTTCTGTTGAGCAACGCCTGTGTAATAAAGAGATTGATTTGGTTCTGCAAAGCTGAGACAAGAATTTGCGCTGTTGGTCAAGTATGTCAGATAAATTCTTACTGGAATGGGTAGACATGCTTGGTGTGATATTAATAAGAGTATTAAAACAGGACACACTGAGAAAAGTGTTGAGAGTAAACAGAATCAGCATACTTGAGATTCCTGGTTTAAGCTTTCTGTGTTCTACTCCTTTATATGATTTATCATAGCATTGCCGCTGAGAAGGCCCTCATTTTTTAACTAAACATAACACTTTTCTGTTAATATTTGTAGAATATAGTACAAAATATAGTACAATAAAACACACTTTATGTATTTAATTGAGCCCAGTAATCTAAACCTCTCTAATATAAAGAATGGTCTTATTACAACAAACAGAACTTTTTTTATTTTTATTTTGAACATGGGTGTAGAGTGTAGCCCAGAAACATGGGGCTCAGGGTAGGGGTTCTACCTGGGTGGGATGTCTGTCGAAGACAGACCACATGAACACATTATAACGCACCTGTGGCCATCATATGTATGTGTGTGTGTTTTGATTTTTATATATATATCCTGTACTAGGGTTTTCCCATGCAGGGGAGAACGTTTCGGGTGCTGGGCAGATACACCCAGGACAGGGTGCCAATATATGGCTGGGCACTCACTCACTCACATGCTTTATATGGGGCATTTTGGAGAATTCAATTGACCTTGGTTCATGTTTTTGGACTGTGGGAGGAAACCTACGTGGACACGGGGAGAACATGGAAACTCCACGCAGATTGGGATTTGAACCGGGAATCCCTAGCACTGAGAGGAGAACATACTAACCACTAAGCCAATGTGCCGCCCGTATTTCTATTCTTTATTTGTTTACTATAACATCGCAAATGGGGTACCTGTAACTGCTTAAACTGTATTGATGTATTCTGATAAATTCATTACAGGGGTAAATTATCACATTCAATATATCTACTAGCGGCACGGTGGCTTAGTGGTTAGCACATTCGCCTCTCAGCTCTAGAGATTCCCGGTTCGAATCCCAATCTGGGTTTCCAAGTTCTCCCCGTGTCCGCGTGGGTTTCCTCCGGGTTCTGCGGTTTTCTTCCCACAGTCCAAAAACATGGATCAAGTCAATTGAATTCTCCAAATTGCCCCATATAGAGTGTGTCTGTGTGAGTGATTATGTGCCCAGCGATGGATTATAATCCTATCCTAATAGAGGATAAAGTGGAAGATAATGGATGGATGGAAATATATCTACTAGCGTGTTATTGGGAGGTGAGAGAAACCCCTTGAATTCTTATTTGCATCATTTCGATGCCATCCTCCAAAAATGTGCACCAGGCTGATTTGAATTCACTGCTTTGTAATAAGTCTATAATATTCATGGTGTGTTTATTATAAGCATGAATAAGCATGAAGAAGAAAGCGATGAATCCTAAAGTCATATGTATGCCAATGTTGAAAGGGCAAGTGATAATTTTAGCAACACAGATAGGTGAGGGGTGTGTATGGTTTACATGAGGTGACTAGACTTTTTAGTTGGCTGGAAGCCTTCAGGCTATCTATGAATTTATGTAACTATCAGTCTGTCTTATGTCGCCTGGCCTTCTACCTGTCAGGTGAGCTGCTTCTGTCCAAGACAACCCTGAGCTCGATTGGTCACTAATTAACTAATGTTCAGCTGGACAGACAGACAGACAGACCTGTGCTGTACTTTTAGCATTGGGAATTTATCCTGCACTTGATTCAGCATTTTATTATCTGCACTATATCGGCTGGTTCAGTCTTCCAGCTGGCAGCAGTGCCACCGAATATACAGCCTTGAACATATCTGTGAGGTAATCCAATCGAACGCATTTACCTTTTAATAGCAAATTATTCCCATTCTGAGAAAAATGTGAGCACTTCTGAATAATCGAAATAATGTATGAACGTTTTATACTGCTATAAAAATATAAACACTGCTGTAGTGACCTTTAATAAATGTGCACACGGCACTTACACGCAGATGAATTTGTCCTCCACATTTAACCCATCCATGCAGTGAAACACACACATTGAGTGAACTGAGCACATGTGCCCGGAGCGGTGGGCAGCCCTGGACATGGTGCACAGGGAGCAATTTGGGGTTAGGTGCCTTGTCCAAGGACACATCCCCAGCCATGATGCTTGGTGGGGATCTTCTGTTTGCAAGGTTGATTCCTTAACTCTAAGCCTTTGACTCTCTCTGCTCTATATATTCATTCATTCATTATCTCCCGCTTTATCCTCTATTAGGGTCGCGGTGGGGTTCCCCATGCCCATCCAGGGGAGAACGTCTCGGGCGCTGGGCAGATACACCCAGGACAGGGCGCCAATCCATCGCTAGGCACACACTCACTCACACAGACTCACTCTATATGGGGCAATTTGGAGAACTCAATTGACTTGAGCCATGTTTTTGGACTGTGGGAGGAAAGCGGAGAACCCGGAGAAACCCACGCAGACACGGGGAGAACATGGAAACTCCACCCAGATGAGGATTCGATCCGGGAATCCCTAGCGCTGAGAGGAGAACGTGCTAACCACTAAGCCACCGTGCCGCCCTGCTCTATATAGAAGGGATAATTATATTTATTAAATGCATTACATTCTTATTAATCAATCAATTTTTTGATTTATTCCATATTTGTAAATAACATCTGTGTATTCTTTCCCCTGGCAACAGTTTTGAAATGGAACACAACACATGTAGCTCCTTAGCTTACTGAGAAGTCACGGACTATAAAATTTCAATGAGGTGTATCTAATCTCTTTAAAAGGAGGAGTGGTTAAAACCGTGTACTTCAGAGAGCGATGGCTGTGAACATACCTTATTTTTTTTTTTTTTAAGAGCAACTTCAGCCTAACAACAGTCTGGAACAGTCCATCTCACTCTTTATTTATTATTAATATAAAAATGAGTGCACAGGAAAAGCAATGATCTATTGATGTTCACAGTGTTCTTTCTTTTTCTGCTGGGCTGGAAACCTACCATACGTCATCCCCCTTTATCTTGCACGAGAGATTAACATGCTGAACTCGTGCACACTGCACACACATGCGCTGCAACTTGGTGGAAGGTGGCTTGTGGAAATTTTTCTTGATTTTTTTTAATTTTTTTTTATACTCTAGTTCAGCTTTATTACTTATCTGCTATCCGTATCATATTAGCATTGTATGCAAACGGTACTCTGCAAGGTGTAGAAATGAGGTAGAGTGCATAGTGCTTGAACAGTATTTAAAGCCTCCAGTAGCATTCATTCATTATCTTCCGCTTTATCCTCTATTAGAGTCACGGTGGGGTTCCCCATGCCCATCCAGGGGAGAACGTTTCAAGCGCTGGGCAGATAGACCCAGGACAGGGCGCCAATCTATCGCTGGGCACACACTCACTCACACATACGCACTCTACATGGGGCAATTTGGAGAACTCAATTGACTTGATCCATGTTTTTGGACTGTGGGAAGAAACCGGAGAACCCGGAGGAAACCCAGGCAGACACGGGGAGAACATGGAAACTCCACCCAGATGGGGATTTGAACCGGGAATCCCTAGCGCTGAGAGGAGAACATGCTAACCACTGGGCCACCATGCCGCCCTCCAGTAGCATTTTTTTAGCATTATTTTAGATTCATTGACTGCAACATAGGGCGGCACGGTGGCTTAGTGGTTAGCACGTTCTCTCAGCACTAGGGATTCCCGGTTCAAATCCCCATCTGGGTGGAGTTTCCATGTTCTCCCCGTGTCCGTGTGGGTTTCCTCCCACAGTCCAAAAACATGGATCAAGTCAATTGAGTTCTCCAAATTGCCCCATATAGATTGTGTGTGTGAGTGTGTGCCCAGCGATGGATTGGCGCCCTGTCCTGGGTCTATCTGCCCAGCGCCCGAAACGTTCTCCCCTGGATGGGCATGGGGAACCCCCACTGTGACCCTAATGTAGGATAAAGCGGAAGATAATGGATGGATGATGAATGTAACATTGACCATCATGCCACCTCCAAAACATTGCTGAAACTAATCCACCACACAAAGAATACTTACTCTGTTGTGGTCCTGATCATCAGAGAACACAGTAAATACGCTTTATAAAGCATGCAAAAAAAAAACCCCAAACAAACAGATGGACTACTGTCTGTAACCATAGAATTACATTGTGCATCCATACGGTAAATGGAGGTGATGAGATGGAGCTGTAGTGTTGAAATAAGAGATACTCAATAAAGTGGTTATAGGTGTGTAGCTGTACATACACATGATATATTCATTCATTCATTATCTCCCGCTTTATCCTCTATTAGGGTCGCGGTGGGGTTCCCCATGCCCATCCAGGGGAGAACGTCTCGGGCGCCGGGCAGATACACCCAGGACAGGGCGCCAATCCATCGCTGGGCACACACTCACTCACACAGACACACTCTATATGGGGCAATTTTGAGAATTCAATTGACTTGATCCATGTTTTTGGACTGTGGGAGGAAACCGGAGAACCCGGAGGAAACCCACGCAGGCACGGGAAGAACATGGAACCGGGAATCCCTAGCGCTGAGTGGCGAACGTGCTAACCACTAAGCCACCGTGCCGCCTCACATGATATAGAATGTTATTAAAATGTTTATAATGTGCTCTTCATGAATGGCTCTAACGAACTAAGACTACAGTAGGAAACAGTAGCTGTTCTAAATCCTCTAATATATGAACCATGGCTTGTCTTGTGAAACATTTGTACTAAACAGCCCACTGTCTTTCCTCAAACGAACACAGGAAACTGATAAGCAGATTATAAATGAACGCTAAACCAAGAAAACTATGATTTGTAAATGCTGAAGTTAAAAGAAGGATTTAAATGGATTCAGATAACAGCTGAGATTTAAGAGCTCGTCCGGTAAAGATGGTTTTTATAAAGCAGGTCCGTCAGCCGGAATTCCACAGCAACGCCACTGAAAGTACAGTTATAACTCCGATTAGGCCATTTTCAGTACCGCGAGCATCAGATGTGCATCCATTATGTCATATTAGGAAATAGAATGTTAATCGAGTACCCAAGACATGCTAACAGAGGATCTAGTACAAACCACAGTCCTCACAACTCATTCCATTCATCCATCATATGGTTCATGACCGTTTGAGGCCTCTAAGCATTTAAAGATGTAGACAAACACAAATGTTTGACACGTCTCTGGCATAAAAACTGAGAAATATGTTCAGAATTACAACCAACATTTAAAAAAAATTTAAATAAAAATAATAAATAAAAAAAAAAAACACACCCTGGATGAGAAGTTCAAATAATAAGAACTTTTAATGGTCTTCAGAGTAAATTGTGAGTCTGAAAATTGAAAATTCACACAAAGAAATTCACTTTCTGAAACCCTCTGCTGATTACGGCTCTGTGTTGGTGAGAGGGGCAGCACAGATTAATCCACTTGTATTGTAAGTGGACAAAAAGTTGACCAATACAATGGTTTAGACATTTAATTTAATACATCAAACTAACAATAATGAGTGTATACATTTTTCCAAAATATCGTCTGGTTTGTTTTGCCCTCTTTAAAATTATTAGCTGTTACTTTGATGATCTAGCTGTTTGCTCCGCTGCTTTTCAGTAGTTTATGCTGAAGCCAGTATAAGGGTGTAAAATTACACTATTACACATTTAATATTTTAATTAAATAATGCTAATAAAAGCAACAGATAAATACAAAATACATTTCAATTAAATTACCTAAAGAAAAAAACCCAGCATAAATACACAACTTTACGTCCATCCATCCATCATCTTCCGCTTTATCCTCTACTAGGGTCTCGGAGGGGGTTTCCCATGCCCATCCAGGGGAGAACATTTCGGGCGCTGGGCAGATACACCCAGGACAGGGCACACATCGCTGGGCACACACAGACACAAACACACTCTATATGGGGCAATTTGGAGAATTTGATTGACTTGATCCATGTTTTTGGATTGTGGGAGGAAACCGGAGAACCCGGAGGAAACCCACGTGGACACGGGGAGAACATGGAAACTCCACCCAGATTGGGATTCGAACCGGGAATTCCCTAGCGCTGAGAGAACGTGCTAACCACTAAGCTAAGCACTAAACCACCGTGCCGCCCCACAACTTTACATATTCTTTGCAAAGACTAAAATGTTTTGTGACCTAGTCTCCTAGTAAATAAAATACTGTTTTACATGTTGGCGTAATGCAACTACTTAAACGTGCAAAATCCATTTTAACGTTTCGGTTTATTTTTGTAAATAACGCTAAACAAGGGCAATGGGGAATATGAATTTTGGTGCACAAACTACAGCCTCACGTTCGCCTCTCGGCACTAGGGATTCCCGGTTCGAATCCCCATCTGGGTGGAGTTTCCATGTTCTCCCCGTGTCCGTGTGGGTTTCCTCCGGGTTCTCCGGTTTCCTCCCACAGTCCAAAAACATGGATCAAGTCAATTGAGTTCTCCAAATTGCCCCATATAGAGTATGTCTGTGTATGTGAGTGTGTTCCCAGCGATGGATTGGCGTCCTGTCCTGGGTGTATCTGCCCAGCGCCCGAAACGTTCTCCCCTGGATGGGCATGGGGAACCCCACCACGACCCTAATAGAGGATAAAGCGGAAGATAATGAATGAATGAAACTACAGCCTAGATCCTTTTGTGAACATAAATGGCTTATGCTAAAGACTCATGGAAAAACCGCTGTTAGGGGCTGAGGCGAGTCTCAGATTTGCACCAGGCGTGCTCAGTTCGCAGCATGTTCTGATTAATACAGGCTGAAGACTGGCCGCATGTGATCTCTCATTGTTTGCTTGATAAATAAACAGGTCAAGGTTGAGCTAAACATATTTACACAGTGTGGACATTGAAAATCCTCGACAGCCTTAACGTTAACATGTGCATAAGGCGAAACCGAATTCTTTTTTTTTTTTTTGAAACAGTGCAAGCAAACACTAGGGAGAAACTAAAAATGTGCAGTTCTAGAATCCACATAATCACTGTTGTGGTAAAGAAACTGATCCCTAAAGGGAATTAAAACAATAACATTTAAACAGTATTTCCGATTAGCAGGAGCTTGAGGTGCATTTGAGCTACATATCGAAAGTTCAGTCCTGTTGCTTCTTCTTTTATTAATGTGATGTCACACACACTTTTTAAAAAAGATTGAAATAAGTTCGTATATATCCTGTGTGTTAAGAAATCGGCTTCAAACCTGACTAATGGAAGATTTACTGAGCAAACACTAAATACATAAAACATAAACCTTAATGTGCAAATCATATAAACATGTAAAACAAATCATGTGTAAAACATAGTAACAAAAATCAGATCAGTTATTAAGTTACGAAGGAAAATCACCTTACAAAACTCTTGAAACAGAAGGGAAAAAACACCACAGATGGTAGGATTTCATATTTAATTTTAATTTACAATACCCCTCCGTCATATGTGCATATATATATGTATATAAAGCTAGTTGGCCAGCAACGCTCATTCTTCCGCAAAAAATGCTAATCAAATATTTGAGAAACATTGACAGTCATTTCTTTTTTAAACTCTGGTAACCTAAACATGTCCCAATTTTTAAGCCTAATTACTTGAGTAATCAGTGGTATATTTTCCTAAACAGTGCTAACCATGCATCATGCCGTTTTTAAACCAAAGATAATGAAAATGAACTTTACAAAATCCTTAAAGAACAGTTGATTCGAAGGCATTAACATCACATCCTTTACCTTGAGATCAGGTTTTCAGGTTTAGAAATTCACTAAAGATCAGTTTAGCGGGGAGTCTCTTTCATGTAGCCTGAGGTAAAAAGAAAGGTCATCTACAGAGCCCAAAATCATAGTTGCTGTTTGACCGATCACTGCGAAGAGCAGGTCGAAACGCAAACCGAACAGAACACAGAATGACAACTGAAGAAGAGTTAGTCTTTTACTTAGCAATAGATCAAGTGCTTTTACACTCGACGTACACATTGATGCTCCTTAGAGGCCTAATCAGTGAGTCAACCAAGAATCCTCCCCGTATCTAAGCCGCTGACAAACACACAACAAAATCAGACGCAGACAGGGCCAGGGGTGCTGCCATGATGAAATCCGTTTGGGTTTGTTTTATAGACCAACACCCAGAGAGAAGACTAGAGCGTCCATCCTAGCCCTCGCTGCTCAGCTGTCTATGCCCATGCAAGTTTTGTAAGATGTGTTTGAAGCTCAACTGCAATTTAATGGCTTTCGTTAACGCCGGCTCTGTCTGGAGCTGAGTCTGATGCAACATGCTCAGCCCGTCCAAGACGTCTGGTTGTTCCGTTAGGGGATGGGAGTAGTACGATATATGTTAAGCTACAGACATTTTACAAATAAACGAGTGTTTAGTCAAATTTAACGTCTTGATTTATTTTTAATTTTTTTATTTTACCTTACCCTCTTTGACCATACCCTGACTGGTTACAAGATTAAAGCCTGATTTAATGGTTTAAATGCCAGATTTCTAATAATTAAAAACAATGATAGAAAACATATCAAAAGCTCCTTGCAAATAACTTACAACTTCTGAAATACACAAACAGTCGATGTCGTTCTGTACTCTGAATCTGTTATCTTTGATATTCGGTTCGGTTCGATAGGCTCACTGACATTCAACCATTTACTCACATGTGTCTGGTGGCATTTCTTAAATACAAAAGGCTATATGAAACTTATAAGCAACCTGCAGCAAGACATTTGTGAAGCTGTGATGAAAAACAACAAATTTTGTTAAGTGACTCACTGCATCGTTGGCAACTTCAAACTTCTAGTCCTAACTTCTTAAGCACAGCTAAAGCTTTTCCTTATTCCACCCATACTTATTTACATCCTGAGTCAGACTGAAAACATAATCCGACTGTAAGAAAGACAGTGAAGTAAAGACGGCTCTCAAAAACAACATGCACAAAGAGAAATGTCTCATTTCCAGTCCAATTCATTTTTCTTTTGAAACAGATCCGTGCTGCAGGAATAAACCAATTCCAGATTGTTAATGGACCTGTGACCTGGCCGTGACTTTGGCATCATAAGTTTTTAGAATCATTTTTACCTTATGTTTATATACAGCATGAAAAATGTGAAGAAGGGGCTTCTTTTTTGTTTAAACTGGGTAAAGGCTAGAAAAACTCAATGTTATAAAAGTTGGGAGCTTTAGAACTTTTTGAAAAACATGATGTCACCACATCATCAAGCCCTTTCATTGGGTGTTGCTGTTGTTGCAGAGGTCTCCGGGGGTGACTGTGGCACTGGGCTGCACATTGTCAGCAAGGTTATGTGCGTGCTCCAGGAACAGGTCTTTGAGCACACTCAGCTCTTTGCTTAGCAGCTTGATCTTTGCCTCCAACCTCTCGTTTTCCTCCTTCAGCTCGTTTACACGCTGCTGCGTGTCCTGCGCCTTCTGTTTGCTGCGCATGCGGCTCTTCTTTACTGCCAGGTTGTTGCGCTCACGCCGCTGTCTGTATTCGTCACTGTCCTTATCCATGTTGGTCTTCTTCATCTTACTGGGTGGTGTTGCCTTTCCACCTCCTCCGGAACTCACTGGGTCTAACTGGGGCACCTGAGGAATACAGCAAAAATGTTAATTAACGGCTGTTAAGAATTACAGATTTTCGTTTTTTCACGGCAATCTCGGTCATGTCCGCGAGCAAGCATCCAAACTGCATCCAGTACAACTGAATAGTCATGTAGAATTCTTTCAGATGTTAAGGTCATAAATCAAAGACCACCAGAATACATGCTGTAAAAACACAGATGTCTAAATTCTCTGCGGTGTCGCATTAATTCATTTTGTTTTAACCAGCGTGACAAAAATATTACTTCTCCATTGCAATGAAAACACTTGGTGTGCAGTCAATGGTCCATAAGCTGCTGTGTGATGTAGTGAAGTCTGTCATCAATGTTACTTGTTCAGTCCTGCTGAGTTCTCTCAGTGTGACTGTCTACCATTTCTGTGTGTTCCATCATCATTAGACAAATGCATCGCGGTGCAGATCAACCATCATTCTGTATTTGTGAACACCTTTAGTAACAGAGTTAGCACAATGGTCTGTATATAAAGTATGTTTAGGAAATAAGCAGCATGTCTATCGACCCTCACACCAAAAGGTAGAAATGATTTATAATATTTTATGGAACATTATATTCTAAAAAGCATATAGCAGGATAGTGATTATATGCTTAGAATAAAGTAAAGATGTTTTGAGGTCATGGGCGAGTTGTGTACCTGTTGCAGTCCTGCTGAGGTGGATATACCACTGTGAGCCTGAATCTGTATCACACTCACTCCGTTTTGCTCAGTATTAGTTGTTTTCTGTTGCGACTGCTTGCTCATTTGGATCCACTACCTCTTTTGTACTCACACCAGCACCAACCTTCAGCGTTGACTTATCTGTCGTTAAATGTTTGTAGGCTTCTTCCTGAAGAGTGAGATACTACTGTTAAAAAAATGAATACATACGTTCTGTATGCATTTATATATTATAAAAAAAAAAAAAAAAAAACTTTTGAACTTTAGTATATTTAGCTTGCTGTATTGACCATCAGAAACAGGCTGAGCATCAGAATCAACTTGTATCTTACTAAGCACAATGCTTGGATCTGATTAAAAGTGTTAATCTGATGAAGGACATTTACTGAATCTTAATTATCCAGCTCAGCACCACCACCCCCTTTAACAACATAAGGCATCGTATGGTCTCTTACATAGCAAATTCTATATAAAATTAATATATGTACAGAACAATTACAGTATATTTTGTTTCTGTTGTGGATTAAACTACAAAATGTAACATTTCTTTTCTTATTTTTTTCTTTAAATTCATTTACCATGTATTTGACTCCAGAGCACTCAAATACATGGATTATAACAATCAAGCTCTTAGATGAAACTTAACTGACACCTTTTTTTTTATTGACGAATGGAAGTAAAAAAACAAAAAATACGATGTATAATCCGTCCAACAGAATGGTAACACTGCTACACGAACAACCTCACCAACCAACGTCAACTTGACCTATTAACTTCAAACACAGGACTTAAAATCTCCAGCAGGACTGCTGGGTCAAAATCATTTGTATCAGCATTAACATAAACACCATCATCAACAAGAATCATTCAACACTCACTGTATTCAATGCCTGCAACCCTGGCTTAATTGAGGATAAGTAATGTCATCTGAAGCTCAAGTTTGAACACCTCTATATGATGGCTATGTATTGCTATGAAAAGTTTGGCACTAATATCTGCAGCCTTATGTTACGGAAATGCTGTAGCAAAATAAATCAATGAATTAGTCTGTGAGATTTACTCAGTCATTCAATCTCACTCCAGTATTCACTGTAGATTTAAGATGCTAACTTGGGCACAATTGGTTTGCAATCATGTGTGAACTATGAATGTTTGATTCATAAATCAAGACTAGTCTTCATGCCTTAAGTGCATTGTACATAAATATGCTTAAATGCTTTACTCTTTATACATTTAAAAACCTTTGACTTATGCAACAAAGATATCCCTTATAATGCCATGTATATCAACCAGCATTAGTTTAACACACACACACGATACTTGCCCCATGGTCCTGACTTTTAAAGAACAGGGTGAACAGGGCAAACAAATAATATAATGTAAAAAAATCACAACATGCAGCTTCAAATGAGCTACTGTCTCTGGTTTTCTACAAGGTGAAGCAATTAGGTGGATGTGTCTTAGAAAGAATGGAAGCATTTAAAATCTCCAGTGGCACTTTTTTTCAAATATACCAGACACACACTAACTTACGACTAGCATTACCACATCAGTGACCCTTCAATCCTGAGACTCATGCACCACCAAATAATAACTGCTCTGTGATGTTCTGACTATTAAGAAATTGTTAGTTTTTTACTCTGATATTGTAGAGAAACATAAACTACAGTCTGCTCAAAGTGTATCCATGTGGTACATGTAACATTTTACTTCTGCCGGTTACCTTTACATTTTACTTGTAATAACATGACATTTTAAATTTCAGTCAGCTGAAAGCCGAGTGTACAACACAAAATTGTCTTAAACCATGTGCATGCATATCAACCAAGGTTTTTTTTTTTTTTTTAAAGGACTGTACTATAAAGTATTTTGGATTATTTTGAGATGGCAGCAAAACCGATACTAGGTTTTTGGATCAGATCAATCTTGCTATTTAAAACATACCATATGTGATGCAAACGTGCTCTCCAACTATTTCACAAGAATTGTAGGCTATTTAATATCATGGTTATTATAATACAGAACGTGCCAATATACTGTAGATTTATATTCCTGATGGAATTCTCATTGTATTCAGTAGCACTGCTACACAATACACACCACAAGTAAACTAAAGCCATCAAATCAAATCCAGTGTTTATAATAGTTCCATCATAATTCCTCTCTTTTTAAATATGCATATTCAATATTGTTCAACAGGAATCAGCAAACTAGTTTTACAAGTTATTTGTTTGAGCTGTTGACATTTTCATGTAGACAATAAATAAAATGCTTTTCACATGCCATTTTTTTTTTTTATCTGCACCATCTTTTTTTTTTTTACAGCATCAGTATAAAGTGTATTGTAGTTCATCACTGTGGGTATTTAGAGGTACCACATTATGGGCAGAGTCATAGCCTTGGGGGACTGTCGAAAGCTTGTGGTTAGGGAAAGCCTTGTGACAAAAACCTCCCCGGTTTGATATCTGATCACTCCAAGTACAATGGCATTTGTGCCCTTGGGCAAGGCACCTAGGTACAGGGTTGTCTACTGCTCCAGCCAAGTGTGCACCAGTGTTTGTATGGGTGTCTTTAGTGCATGGTTGTGTTAAATGTGAAGGACTAATTCCTATGTGCCTATGTGTGTAAGAACAGTGGGCAAAATAAATCACTTTATCTTCATGTGGAATGTGTTGGATGAGGTGTACACTGTGCAGTAATATATATTTTTTTCAGATCACTGAGGTGTCATATTGGATACTGATTAATAATGGAAAAATGGATTTAATATTATTAAGACAGTTGCGATAAAGCTTGTCAGCATCTGTATGCTCTGCGGTATTTAAACACTAAAGTATTTAAAAGAAGGGCAGCGGGGTGACTTAGTGGTTAGCTCATTTGCCTTCGAATCCCAATCTGGGTGAAGTTTCCATGTTCTCCACGTGTCCGTGTGGGTATCCTCAGTCCAAAAACATGGATCAAGGTCAAGTGAATTCTCCAAATTGCCCCATATAGAGTGTATTTGTGAGTGAGTGTGTGCCCAGCGACATATTGGCGCCCTTTATCCGGGTATCCGATGGACATAAGGAAAAGGGGACTGACCCCATTTTTGTTGTTGTTGTTGTTACACAAAAAACACATGCTTTCAAGATTCCATAAAATATACAAATGCTGTAGCCACACCCCTGGGCGTTTATGTTTACAGCTCCTCCACCTGAGCCCACCACGGTCAGCGTGGTACTCCAGTGTTGCTCACGGTTGCATCATCACCCCTCCTCCTCCTCCTCCGTTCTTTGTGCCGTAAGGCGAAAAAACAAGGTGAGAGAGAATCAGCAAATGTACGATTTAAAAAAAAAAAGATACTACCCGAGAGTAGTGCCCTTCGGTTGCATCGGGATCTGGCTTTGTGTGAAGTAATCGTACGCTGATAATGAGCTCACAGTAATCACCCGACACGTAACTCCACAGGAATGACGGGGAATACCGCTAGCTAGCCACCGAGCTAGCCGCTTTAGCTTTTAGCCTCATCGCCGAAGTTCATAACCGAAACAAACGCAAGTGAACTGTAAAGTTTGCGTAAAGACGGCCCACAAATACCCATTTCCACCCTTCAGACCCCGACTCAAAGCTTGGAACCTGTCCAATTCAATTAATAGTACAATAAACGAGGGAGTTAGCGTTACGAATAATGACGCAATACACACCGCGTCCATCCACACAACTTCTATTTCGGATGCCTCGTTGGTTTATAGAACGAGTGATGGGAATAACAGCAGAATTCGTTCTTTAAACGTTCTACATTTACACTTAAAGAGAACTGGGCCATTTAAAAACCGAAACCTGTTGTGCAATCTTCAGCCGCGAGCCACAAGTTCTCTGTTAACAGCTAACCTGACAGACAAAGCACTTGGCGGGGATTATCTCGTTTAAATTGAAATGTATAACCTACCTTTTTGAGAAAGTGTTCAGCTTCATCTACACGCCGAACAATAATACAGAGGGCTGCCGACGGAACGCGACAGCAGCGCCGGAGCTGTTATTGTTTGGTTCGCTAAGCCGTGCCTGGGACTATTGCGAAATCGGTTTTTACCATATAGGGCAATGCGCGTGGTCAGCCAATCCGAAACGGGCTCCTGCCTTGAGCAGGCGAATGACGGCTCGTCTAGCCAATCACAGGGCGATATAGTTTTGGTAGGCGTTTTTAATGTGAGGGGATATGGGTGAGATCATAGGACGCGTTTGATCAGGTGAAACGGAACACTGTATTCAGAACCTCGTGTTATTTAAAGTGCAATCAATCATGGGATAGAAACTGAATCCATCCATCCATTATCTTACGTTTTATCCTATATTAGGGTCGCACATCCAGGGGAGAACGTTTCGGGCGATGGGCAGATAGACCCAGGACAGGGCGCCAATCTATCGCTGAGCACACACTCACTCACACAAACACACTCTATATGGGGCAATTTGGAAAATTCAATTGACCTTGATCCATGTTTTTGGACTGTGGGAGGAAACCGGAGAACCCGGAGGAAACCCACGCGGACATGGGGTGAACGGTATTGCACTAGCACTTTATTTAAATACAAATTGCACAACCGTCATGTTTACAGGTGTGTGTGTGTGTGTGTATGAGGAATGCTTGTTTGGGTATGTCTGTCACTTATTGTGCACTGTGAGCTATTGTAACCAAATACAAATTCTTTGTATGTGTGAACATACTTGGCCAATAAAGTCTGATTCTGATTCTGATTCTGAACATGGAAACTCCACCCAGATGGGGATTCGAACTGGGAATCCCTAGCGCGGAGAGGCGAACGTGCTAATTACTAAGCCACCGTGCTGCCCGGATAGAAATTCATGGAAATTAGGGTCTCCCCCAGATGGGGATTCGAACTGGGAATCCCTAGCGCGGAGAGGCGAACGTGCTAACCACTAAGCCACCGTGCTGCCCGGATAGAAATTAATATCCAATATTAATGTATGGGGGAAGGGGGGGGGGTTCTCCATGCCCATCCAGGGCACACACACACACACACCCAAACACACTCTATATGGGGCGATTTGGAGCATTTAATTGACCTTGATCCATGTTTTTGGATTGTGGGAGGAAACCGGAGAACCCGGAGGAAACCCACGCGGACACGGGGAGAACATGGAAACTCCACCCAGATGGGGATTCGAACCGGGAATCCCTAGCGCTGAGAGGCGAACGTGCTAACCACTAAGCCACCGCTATTGGTGCTATTTAACTACTACCATCATTTTCAAAGTTAGTTAAACTAATTACGGTCACCATAATTGCAACAGGGCGGCACGGAGGCTTAGTGGTTAGCACGTTCGCCTCTCAGCGCTAGGGATTCCTGGTTCGAATCCCAATCTGGACGTGCTTTTCCATGCTCTCCTGTGTCTGCGTGGGTTTCCTTTGCGCCCGAAACGTTCTGCCCTGAATGGGCATGGGGAACCCACACAGCGTGCCCTAGTACAGGATAAAGTGGAAGATAATGGATGGATGGATAATTGCTACTGCCTATCTTAGTATTTCTTGTGTAAAAGTATGGAAACGTCTCTGCTCCATCTCAGGGCAGACAAACAAGGGGCTTGTGGTTAATAAACCAACCAGTCTTACAACCTGAAGGTCCATGGTTCGATTTCCAATCCCACAAAGTTACCTTGGGCAAGGCACCTAACCCCATTTGCTCCCTGGGTGCTGTGGACAAGGCTGTGGACATGTCTGCTCACTTCACTTAGTGTGGGTATATGTATGGTTTTCACTGCATGGATGGTAAAATATGGAGGACAATTTCCTCTCTGTGTAATTTCAGCAGTCAAAATAGATCACATTATTACCATTAAACACCTATTCACATAACCCATTGAACCATGTTGCCTTGTGAGACATGATAATGCCATTTTTAAGTGAAAGTCCTTCCTGTGTAAAGTTTGCATGTCTTTTAAGTGTTTAAGTAAGTGTTGTCTGAAAACGGTGGTTTGCTTAGTGGAAATATGTCATTCATTTCAAATATTCAATTGTGCACACATGTGAATGAATTTATCTGCTTGTTCTGATGTGGACTGAACCTCTGGTGTTTTTTTTTTTTTTTTTGGTGTCTGCATGTCCACTCCATGCTAACATGGGTTTACTTTAACAGGTTTGGTTTAATTCCTTGATGAAAATACATTGTAAATGCTATTCCTAATCTGGAAAACTTGACTGCGATATCGTGGTTGTAAATGGTTTATTAAATACATTACATAATAAATAACCTGCTAACAAACATTTTTTCGATGTAAATAGGAATCGTGCTTTAGGCAATGGGATGTAAAATTGCTTTGAAAAAAACTAGGCACAACATTAGATTACATCATATTATGTCTTTGGGTAATTTATTTATATTTATTTTATTATGTTTATATTAGATAATATTATATAATGATTCATGTATATGGGGGGGGGGGGGGGGCAATAAATGGTGACCTGTGCAATCATAATGGTATATTTCATATTTTATGTTTTATTTACTGTAAGTAACATATTGTACAGTTACGGTGTTTTACTCATGGCAGTTTTATTTACTGATGTTCTACAGGCATGTACAGACATTTAGGCTACTTATAAAATAAAAATAAGCAGATGATATATTTTTGTTGCACCAGCTTCGGAACTTGAATAAAAGCAGACTTCAGCGGGCTTTGCAACAACTCCCTTTGTGACAAGTCTCTTTTTTCACTAAGAAGTCATATCGGGTTAGGGCTTAACAGTGAACTCAAATGTTTCAAAATGTGCATTTTAAATCCAACACGGGGGTCAGGCTTACATAACCAATACTGATTACAATGATGAACTCTTATCATAAACCAACACCATCAGTTCAATGCCAGTAACTTTCGCGGAGGAAAGTCTATTTATTCTGTTATTAAATGTCAAACTTGCAAGGTGTAAGTTGGAATATGTGCACGAGACTACAGAATGTGCAAGGGTCACACATGGATCTGAATAAAGTGCTCCTGCAGTTGATTAGAGATCTTAGTGTCTTTACATTTTTCATTCAGTGTTAGTTATATGTTTCAGCATTTTGTACTGTCAAATCTACATTAAACAAACGCTTTATAGACCACTATAATCAGAATTCTAAGACCAAAATCTGTTATTATATTTTTTAAATAAATGGAGTAACTTTACATAATTGTATTTAAATGATCGTAACCGTATTTAAATGATCGTAACCGTAATCATGTTCAGTGTGATCCACCTCTATCATGTACATAAAATCGACAAATATTATGACGCCCACATTGTTCAACTACAGTCATTTTAGTTTTGTAGCAATAACATTCTTTCCAAAAATATTTACAGCATTGGACCAGAATGCCTGGCCCACAGTATTTGTTCTAATTTAGCTGAAAGGAAATTATGGGGTTAATGTCATTACTTTGTGAAGAGTGGTCCAATTTGTCCACATTATTATTATTATTATTATTATTATTATTATTATTATTATTATGCCCAGCGGATGGATTGGCGCCCTGTCCTGGGTCTATCTGCCCAGTGCCCGAGATGTTCTCCCCTGGATGGGCATGGGGAACCCCACCACGACCCTAATAGAGGATAAAGCGGTAGATAATGAATGAATAAATAAAGGAATTATTATTATTATTATTCATAGTACTGCTATTATACACATTAAATGTAAATGTGCAAGAGTAATGCTGGAGGAACATTCCTGAACTAAAATCTGAAGGCAACAGCATCTGGCAGGCACCAATCTGGACACATTACCAAGCCACAACTGATGTTTTGCATGTACAAGGGTAATTACCCCTTTATAAGTGCACCTGAAGCACTGCTGCGTCTAATCCACTTGTACCAGCACAACATACACTAACACTACCGAAGTATTAATGTCACTGCAGTGCTGAGATTTATCCACCACCCAAATAATACTGCTTTGTGGTGAATTTGAGGGGAATTAATGCGAAAAACCGAATGGGCTGTAGAAATAAGTGAAGAAATAAGGAACCTAATGAAGTAGTATGTATGTTTTTGAACTGTTTATACACGTCACTATGATTAGGAACAAAAAAAAAAAAAAAACCCGCTCATTAGGTGAAGCACGCGCGCACCACAGGCAGAAGCACGCGCTCCCGTCACGTCCCTGTTTTTAACTTTCAATCAGCCAGCCGCGGTGACTATCCCGTCATGTTCACCCCGCTGTGGCATCGATCGAAACATGCACCATCATTCATGCCAACGTTCATGTCATGAATATAGTCAGTCGCCTCGTTTTATTATTTGCATCATTTTGCTATTAGTTATAATATTTTAATTATCCTAAATAATTTACCTTATTGCCCAGCGATGGATTGGCGCCCTGTCCTGGGTCTATCTGCCCAGCGCCCGAGACGTTCTCCCCTGGATGGGCATGGGGAACCCCACCACGACCCTAATAGAGGATAAAGCGGGAGATAATGAATGAATGAATAAATGAATTTCGATTGCCGTGCAGTTTATGTGTAATGTATTTTTTTTATGTATTTGTATTGTATTTTTAATCGGCTTGGGTTTCTTTTAGCAATCCTTTATTGAAGCCCACACTTACATAAAAAATTATGGCTGTGTTAATTAATTAATTAATCAGGGGATGTTCAGTTAGCTTTCAACGTTTTTCTATGTAAGTAATATCGATCTGAATTCGTGAGTCTGATCACATCAGGATTCGTCTCTGATCGCACGGAGAGAAAAAGCAGCGCACTTCAGTGCACTAAACAGATTGGAATAAAATGGCAAATTAGGACAATTTAAAAAATCGAATCGAATCTCTTCTGTGTATTTATTATGCATGCTGTGTCGATTTAAGCAGGACGGTGAGATATAAGGTTATTCTTATTATTATTCTTATTCTTATTATTATTTGTATTACTTCTTATGCACTGCTCTATTGAGTATAGTCTGGGTTACCTACCTAGGCTGATGATTGCAGCACTCTTAAAGAAATAAAACTCCTATCACTTCTATGATTAAAGGATCGGGTTCTTCTGCTCATGCTCGGATTGATATGTCGCTCTTTACCGACTTTCCTGAAGACGTTTTCGGCGTCGCAGGTCAAACCCGTGCAGGACGAAACGTCAATACAACTGATCCTCGCGAGGGGTGCGCGCTGGTGCGCACGCGCACTCGGGGCCGGGGCGTGCCCAGCGCGCGGGTTCTCTATAAAAGGCGTGCAGACGCGCGCCGTCCGCCAGATCAGAGGGTTTGCGCGCACATGCAGAACGAGGTGTTCTTGTTGCCTCTTGTTGGTTCGAGTCCCGCTTCGCGCTCTAGAACCCACGGGAGCCACTCTGCAGCGCGCTCCACAACTTTTTCTTTTCGCGTAAAGTTTGCCCCGGGCGGTGCGAGGATTCAAGCTGGATTCCCGGAGCCCTTCACCATGTCAGGCGGCTTTTAGGTACCCCATGGAGCAATCGAACCTCTACGAGGCAGTCCCTCGGCCCCAGAGCGCCTACGGCTACGGCTACAAAGACGACCTGAGCGCGATCTGCGAGAACGAGAGCTCGATCGACATCAGCGCGTACATCGACCCGGGCGCGTTCAACGACGAGTTCCTGGCCGACCTGTTCCACAGCGGGGCGCGCCAAGAGAAGCTCAAGCTGGCGAGCGGCGACTACGAGTATGGGCACGGCATGGGAGCGCCGGGCCCTCAGCACGCGTACGGTTGCCCCGTGAGCAGCTACGGCGACCCCGCCAAGCTCGATCCCATGTACGAGGGCCACGAGCCGGTGGGCACCCGCATGCGACCCGTCGCGATCAAGCAGGAGCCCCGGGAGGAAAGCGAGCTGGGCCACTCGACGCAAGCCGCCTACCACCACCCCCACCTGTCGCACCTGCAGTACCAGATCGCGCACTGCGCGCAGACGGCCGTGCACCTGCAGCCGGGTCACCCGACGCCTCCGCCCACCCCGGTGCCAAGTCCGCATCACCAGCACCAGCATCACCATCAGCAGCCGGGCGCTCTCATGAAGATGATGCCGAGCGGCGCGGGGGATCGACCCAAATCGAAGAAGCACGTCGACAAGAGCAGCGCAGAGTACCGGCTGCGGCGGGAGCGCAACAACGTAGCCGTGCGTAAAAGCCGCGACAAAGCCAAGATGCGCAACGCCGAGACGCAGCAGAAGGTGATCGAGCTCTCGGCAGACAACGACAGACTGCGTAAGCGTGTCGAGCATCTCACGCGTGAACTCGAGACCCTGCGGGGCATCTTTCGGCAGCTGCCTGACGGCTCGTACGTCAAAGCCATGGGCGGCTGCGCCTAAGCGGACCCGACTTTCTCGTTCCCTCTCTCGTGCTATGTCGTCCGCTGGATGTGTACTAGATGTGGCAAATTTCCATTTACTGAAAACTGTTTATACAGAAAAGAAGCCAGGCAGCTGCGGTCTTCACGTGCCTTTTTGTACACCACCAAACCCCAGATAAGCTCCTCTCTCTCTCTCCCCTCGAACCGTGGACTTGTGATCTGAAAGTGCGCAGCTCACCTGGGGCATAATTTCACACCGGGAACAGTTGTTAGATATTTAAAGCGGGCCAAACGCCGTCCAGCGAGCTTTGTAATCCTGCCAACACTCTAAAAGTGTGCACGGCCTGATATCTTGATTTGGCTGTGCGTGCGTAAATCTGGCAACTTTTGCAGTGAAAACAATGTACCAAAGCGTAACGACTGGAAAAGCAACGGCTTCTCTCCATCCAAACAGCACGAACAAAGTTCCTGCATCTTATGTCAAAACAGTAAGCATGCAAGGCCTGCTGGTTTACTGTTTTTACATAGTGGTCTAAGTAGGTTTGGGAGCCAGCCAAATGTCCATACTGTGGCTTCTGCCCTTCTTATTGTATGCACTATGTGTCGTCAGACTGTACGACCCGATGAAGCACAGTCTAAATTTCCTACCAATGTCTCGGCTCGGGTTCTGATGTGGACTGCGCCTCTGAGCGTGTGTAGCTACGTGGGTGCTTTTTACAGTGCAAACTTTGTATTTATGCATCAGAATTGAAATGAAATGTGAAAAAAGGTGCCTTTATGCAAATGGCTGTCCGCATTGTTTGCAGTGAACAGTTCATGTTCGACCCTTAAAAGACTCCGTGCCTTTGACTTTTCCTGAGTCCATCTGCAACGCTGGGGAAATACACTTTCCAAC
Source organism: Corydoras sp. C115 (assembly GCA_019802505.1). NCBI lineage: Eukaryota > Metazoa > Chordata > Actinopteri > Siluriformes > Callichthyidae > Corydoras > Corydoras sp. C115. The sequence continues at coordinate 1,151,728 of JAFMOC010000037.1, read as the reverse complement.
ATTCTCCGAATGTTAAAATAAAAGAAAAAACGAAACAAAAGAGAAATGGTGGCAAGAGCCAGGAAAAGGAAGCACTTTTTACAGCCGCAACATTGCAAATGTTATATGAATGTTTGTTTTTTTTTTAATATGTCTCAGTTGTAAAACGAACATTATATGCCAAAAAATAAATAAATATGAATTATAATAAAAACATGGTCGTACCTTATAGCTGTCATCTCATCTGATGTTCTGCATATAGCCTTTCACAATATGGGTTATCAATATTTATTCAAATGTTTAACTCGTGGCTTCGTCATAGTTTGCTGACGCTGTGATTTCTGTCTTTCAGTTTATTAAATATGATAGCCGTCACTGATTCAGATTCCTTTTGGCTGACGTTCCTCGCCGGTAGATGGCGCCGCTTGGTCGTTAGTACTGGATAAACATTAGGTCAGTGGTCACCAGTCCTGCTTTGGGAACTCGACTATCCTACATGTTTGATTCCCAAATCCAATCGACCCCACCTGAGTTTTCTGATGGTTCTTTGGAACAGTCATGCTGAATAATGAGTCAAATATTAAGAAAAGGTTTATGATTTACGACTGACAAACTGGTCAGGATGTCTGTTCTAAACCCCTAGTCCACACATGTTCTCCCTGCTCGAATACTGTCCAATCAAAGTAGATGTTTCAGGTTGAGTTATTAGGACAAACTGTGAGTTTATATCACAGAAGACAGTTCACATGCATCATACATTACACTAATAATAATAATTCTAATAATCATCTCAACCCATTTCCTTTTCTTCCACTTAATACTTTTCTAGGGTCGTGGGGGGGGGGTCTCCCCATCCAGTGAAGAACATTTCGATCATCCATCACTGGGAACACACTCACTCACACCGACCCACTCAAACTATATAAAGGCAATTTAGAGCAGCCAATTTAGCTTGAATCCATGTTCTTCAAAAGGGGGATGAAACTGGAGAACCCTGAGAAAACCCATGCAGACACGTGAAGAACATGGAAACTCCACTGTGATTGGGATTTGATCCTGGGTCCTAACTGCTGAGAGGTGGAAGTGCGAACCCCTACGCTCCATTCCACTTAATAATAATAATAATAATAATAATAATAATAGGGCGGCACGGTGGCTTAGTGGTTAGCACATTCGCCTCTCAGCACTAGGGATTCCCGGTTCGAATCCCCATCTGGGTGGAGTTTCCATGTTCTCCCCGTGTCCGCGTGGGTTTCCTCCGGGTTTTCCGGTTTCCTCCCACAGTCCAAAAACACGGGTGGCTTAGTGCTTATCATGATCCAGTTTCAAATCACGATCTGGGTGGAGTTTTCATTTTCTCACCGTGTCTGCGTGGGCTTTCTCCGGGTTCTCCAGTTTCCTTCCACAGAGCAAAATAAATTGGATAAGTGATAAATTGGATGCTTTAAATTGCCACGTATAAATCGACCCTATTTTTGTTTGTGTGAGTGTGTTCCCAGTGATGGATTGGTGTCCCGTCCTGGGTGTATCTGCCCGGTGCCTGAAACATCCTCCCCTGGATGAGCATGGGTAGAGGATTAATAAACAGCCTGTTGTCCTGATGCGATAAAACATCTCAGTATAAATGAAAAATTTGGCCATATCATCACCTTTCCTCTAAAAAAAACCCAGCTGAATTCGACACAATTCATTTTCAGTCACACAGAATGGATTCCAAACTGTTAATAATTGCCTAAAAACCTGGTTCAGACCCCATTGTCAGTGTTGATGAGTGTGCCAAAATGTTTACCCATGACATGTTCTCTCATCAGGCTTACTGATAATAATGATCTCACAGTCTATTTGTCAGTAAACGTTATTGATTAGGTCTTTTGTGCTGCGCTCTAAACTAATCATCTCATCAGTGTATGAGCTTCCATTGAACGTCACTGATATCATCACCCTGAGGACTGTTTCAAGTAGCGCAAACAGAGAATGTGTGTGAGAAGCTGGATCAAAGATCTTTCGGTGACCGATGTCATTTTGACCATGGCCCATCGTGTGGTGCCAACAAAAGATAACGCAGCAAATTCCTTTTCAACTTAGAAAATTCAGAGAAAAATTATAAGAAACAAAAAGTTTAGTCTAAAGTTTCATCTTTCATATTTCATAACATCCCTTTGGATGAAACGGGGATGGCACGGTGGCTTAGTGGTTAGCAAGTCCAGGTTTGAATCCCAATCTGGAGTTTCCATGAACTCTGTGTTCGTGTGGGTTTCCTCCGGGTTCTCCAGTTTCCTTTTACAGTGCAAAAACATGGATTTATGGTAAATTGGCTGCTATAAATTGCCCCATTTAGTGTATGCATCTGTGTAAGTGAATGTACCCAGTGATAGATTTGCTGTGCTGGGTCTATCTTCCCAGTACCTAAAACATTCTTTCCTGGATGGGCATCGTAAACTCTCTCACCCCATAAACATCAAGTGGAAAATAAAAGATGGGCGCAGTGCATGGTGGCTTAGTGGTTAGCATGTTCTCCTCTCAGCAATAGGGATTCCAGGTTCAAATCCCAATCTGGGTGGAGTTTCCATGTTCTCCCCGTCTCCACGTGGGTTTTCTCTGGGTTCTCCAGTTTCCTCCCACAGTTCAAAAACATGGATCAAGGTCATTTGAATTCTCCAAATTGCTCCATATACAGTAGAGTGTGTTTGGGTCTGTGCCCAGCGATAGATTGGCGCCCTGTCCTGGGTGTATCTGCCTGGCGCCCGGGGTGTTCTCCCCTGGATGGGCATTGGAAACCCCCTGCGACCCTAGTAAAGGATGAAGCGGAAGATAATGGATGGATGGATTAAACTGCTGACAAAATGATTTTAGAATTGGTTTTAAAAAATCTCTGTATCTTCTACTTTATCCTCTACTAGGGTCTAGGGTTGCAGGGGGTGTTCCCCATGCCCATCCAGGGAAGAATGTTCAGGTTCTGGGCAGATACATATAGCACATTATATGGGGGCAATTCAAAGCAGGCAATTTACATTGAATCCATGTTTTTGAACGGTGGGAGGAAACTGAGAACATAAAGCAATCCCACATGGACACAGGGATGACATGAAATCTCCACCCAGATCGGGATTTGAACCTGGATCTCCAGTACTAAGAGGCGGACATGCTAACCACTAAGCCACCGTGCCGCCCTGCTTTTAATAATTTAACCCCAAGTCAAACTGTTCTAAATGTTATCCAGAGAGTGTAAAAATATTTTTTTTGTTTATTAAATACAAGACCGTCGTCTTCATCACAAGGCAAAAGCAACTTATTAAAACATGCAGATCGGTTTGGCAGGATAACTTGAATAAAAAACCCAACAAAACAGATTTGCTAATGAAACCTAGATGTTTGAGGTTTTTTTTTTTTTTTTTTTTTAAATCATTTTATTCTTTTTATTCATGCGTATGTTATGACTTGCTACGCATAATAAATAATGAACAAGCACCAGAAACCCCACTGGTTTCCATTTGCTTTTGTTAGTGCAGAATCTAAACACCAAGCTGTGGTTCTTTAACAGGAACATTTGGTACTCAAAAGGTGGAAAATAGACAAAAATCACTCCGAGGTTCCAGACACATATTTTAGGTCCCTGTGCAAGAGGAAAAAAAAAAGCCCAGTCTTTGATAAGAAACCCGAATGATGCTGACGAAGGGCTTAACCATCACCTACTTTAACTTTTACACACCCATCAGTTTAAATCAGCATCCTGACTCACTTTCTGCCTAATGTACTCTGTATTCTGCAAGCCTCTCCTTCTGACTGTCGTTATATCTGTCTTAATCAGTCATCTGCTTCCCAGTCTGTTTGTAATGCTTTCCCTTTCCTTTTCAGCCAGCTCCATACTCAGGCCAGTTTCATCCTCATTCACTTTCACATGTGAATGATATTTACTGTGTTGTGTTTTATGTGTGTGTGTGTGTGTGTGTGTGTGTTGACTGATACACTGATGTATGCATCTCTCACCTCTCTCTCTCTCTCTCGCTTTCCAACACTTGAATTCAATCTGGTTCTCACTAACTTTTCCTCTATTTCACGTTCCCTGCCTTTCCCTCTCCGAATCCCTTTCCACCTCGCTTCTCTCATCCGTGTGTTCCTCTCCCACGCCAGCATATTCTTCTTTCTCTCTGCGCAGATGTTCCAGTGTTCTGGTGCAGCCAGGGACAAATCAGCACTGTTTAAATCTGCCTAATGACATGCAGTCCAATGACGTGTTGCTTGGACATGTAACATCTTGATAGCTGAATGAATTGTGATGTGCTTCACACATCGTAAGTGAACTAAACAAACACAAAGCACCCACCTCCAGGCAACGATGCACACTGTGCCTCTACTGATGGATGGGTACCATGTTACAGAGATGTGTAGGATTGATTTCGAATGCCACAGTTACGTTTCATGACGGCACCTCGTCGACATGCTGTTTACATGTGGACTCCTGAGCTCAGTGGTACACAAGGAGCACCAAGCAGAGGTGCGCTCTGTGGCCTGAATCCAAAACGGAAAACTCCACTTGCCACTGAATGGCTGCACGTGGGCATCCACATTACGTAGGAAGCCAGTGTTTAAAACATAGGCAAAAACCTTAAAATGATCCTCAGTTGTCAGGCTTTTTGATTATGAAGGGTGATGCATTACTTAGCCAAAAGTATGTGGGCAGTACTTCTAATTAGTGGGTTCTGCAATTGCTGCAACACCCACTGCTTCTCACATGTGCTTAAAATCAGGCATACAGTACAGTTATGTAATTTCAACAAACAAATGCTGGCAGTCGAACGGGTCGTACTGCGTACGTTTTGTTACAGCACTTATCACTCAACTGCCTTACAAAGAAACTTCAGCATGGTCTGACTGCGTCAAGCGTCAGGGACTGGGATTTCCACGACCAGATGACCACACACAAGCTCTCGTCCACCTTGCACAATGGCAAATGTTGGATAAAGTGAAGTAAAGCGTACTGCCTATAGAATGGTGGAGAAAGTGGAAGTACGTAAATACAGCGTTAACATGATTAACTTTCATTATCTTCCGTTTTATCCTATATTAGGGTCGCGGTGGGGTTCCCCATGCCCATCCAGGGGAGAACGTTTCGGGCGCTGGGCAGATACACCCAGGACAGGGCACCAATCTATTGCTGGGCACACACTCACTCACACGGACACACTCTATATGGGGCAATTTGGTGAACTCAATTGACTTGATCCATGTTTTTGGACTGTGGGAGGAAACCGGAGAACCCGGAGGAAACCCGCGCAGACACGTTGAGAACATGGAAACTCCACCCAGACGGGGATTCGAACCGGGGATCCCTAGTGCTGAGAGGCGAACGTGCTAACCACTAAACCACCGTGCCGCTCTAAGTGACTTATTGCAGAAATTACAATCTGACAAACACCAAAACATCGGCCTGAAAAATGGTTGGTCTTTCCCTTTTATTTGCGTCAGAGTTTTGGGTATAAAATTGCAGAGTAAGCAAATCCTATATATATATATATTTGACAAGCAGCACGGTGGCTTAGTGGTTAGCTCGTCCGCCTCTCAGCGCTGTGGATTCCCAGTTCGAATCTCAGTCTGGTTGGAGTTTCCATGTTCTCTCCGTGTCTGCATGGGTTTTCTCTGGGTTCTCCGGTTTCCTCCTACAGCCCAAAAACATGGATTAAGGTCAATTGAATCGCCCAAATTCAATTACCCCATATAGAGTGTGTTTGTGTGAGTGAGTGTGTGCCTAGCGATAGATTGGTGCCCTGTCCTGGGTGTATCTGCCCAGCGCCTGAAACGTTCTCCCCCTGATGGGCATGGGGAACCCCCCCCCCCCCCCCCGCAACCCTAAGTTGAGTGGAAGATAATGAATGATTTCATATATGTATATATACACACACTGTATATATTAAATATTCAGACGAGTTGCATGTTGGCTTGGTGTTTAGTGTGTTTGACTCTCAGCATGGGGGTTCCAGGTTCGAGATCTGATCTGGGTTTCCATGTTGTCTGCGTGGGATTTCTCTGGGTTCTATGGTTTTCTCCCACAGTCCAAAAACATGGTTTTAAAGTAAATTGACTGCGCTAAATCGCCCTATTTAAATTGAACCTCTATATAGTGAGTGTGTGGCCAGCGATAGATTGGTACCATGTCCTGGGTGTATCTGCCCAGCATGGGTGTATCTGCCCCTGAATGAGCATGAAAATCCCCTGCGACCCTCGTCTCCGGTATAGAATTAAGTGGAAAATAATGAGATGAGATAAATACCCCAAGCCATTGTACCACTTTATTTTGTAACCAATTTTGTTTCTGTAAAAATCTAAATAAGGCTGCAGTGACATCTTAGAAAAGGTTTAGGAGACATTTGTGGTGAAAGCCAGCCCTTATCACCAAACATCAGTACCTGACCTCACCCTCATTTTAGTTCAGTGGATTCAACCCCCTGCAGTCATTTTTACATAGCTAGCAGAAAACATTAACAGATGAGCAAAAGCTGCTTTATATTTAAGAAATGGCTTTAGAATGAGATGTTCATCGAACACATATGGACCTGCGGAGCCGCACATTTTAAGATGTATAGAGAATATACAGAGAACCACAATTACTGGCAATGGAAGAAGGATTTCTTAAAAAAAAACAAAGAAAATGAAGGAAAAGCAATGAAAGCAGCTGAATTTACATCAAAGTAAGTTCCATGTGAAGTACAGTAGATGTTAAAGCTTAACGGAATGGTTAAAAAATGGAGTCATACTGTATGTTTACTCTATGCAGACAGTAAATCTGAGCAATTTTACTTTATTACCCCTAGTCAGCATAGGTGAGGTTTTCTGTTTACATCACACACTTCTCTAGCTATTGTTAGAGTTGTTTATTTAATTACACATGTTAAACTTAGCCATTATTATATGTGGAGTTAGTTAAGGTGTTAAGCTCGAAAAATGCACTGTAAGGATTTTGTAAGCTAAGCTTTGATTCAACATTTTTGCCCTCAATTTAGCACAAATACGTCATTAGGCAAACATACTGTTTAGACAGTGAAAGTCTACCTCTGGTGAAGAATCTCTACCTGGTTCTGTGTAAAAATAGCTTATTCTGCATCACTCTGAAACGTAAAGTAATAAAGTGATGGATTTTGCCTACTGTTCTTACACACAGAGAAACATGTCCTCCACATTTAACCCATCCATGCAGTGAAACACACACATACACACACACTGAGTGAAGTGAGCACATGTGCTCAGAGCGGTGGGCAGCCCTGTGTACGGCGCCCGTGGCTCAAATGGGGTTGGGTGCCTTTGACGCGAGAATGTGAAGGGCGGAGTCTGCAAAAACACGAGATGAAATAAAAATACTCTAATGTTTTTTTTTTGTTTGGAAAATCGGGCCTGTTTCCTCGTGTCACTCGCCTGAATTGATTACACTGGTGCTGAAAATAGGATGGTGACAAAGGAGGAGAGCAACCTCAATCCCAGCCAGGTGTTTACATTGACATGATCTGCATCCATTTACATTGTCATTTAGCAGATGCTTTTATCCAAAGTGACTTACAATGAGAACACCACAAGTCAGTAGTTAAGGAAAACACAGCTACCTATCATATCCTGCACCCCCACTTTTTAAATATTTTTTTTACATCATGTGTTTGTGAAAGAGATGCATTTTTGCATGCAGTTGTTTCTTAAAGATTACATTACATTTGGTCATTTAGCAGACGCTTTTTATCCAAAGTGACTTACAAAGTGAGCACAGGGTTAATCACAACATCCCTGGAGCAATGAGGGTTAAGGGTCTTGCTCAAGGACCCACACTGGTAACTTCAGTGGACCTGGGATTTGAACCGCCAACCTTCAGAAAGATAACCCAATGCCCTAACCACTGAGATACCGCACCCTGTATTATAAATATGCAGTATAACAATATTATATAGATGCATCCTTAGCCTGCCTCATCTGTGGACTCTGCCCACAGTACCCTTCAGCCATAGTAGTTGATGGGACTGGGAATCGAACCAAAGAAGAAGCTTCAGGTTCCTTAACCACAAGCTTACGACTGCCCCATAATGTTCCTGTGATGCCAAATTAACTTCTAATTGTAAACAATATATAAAACCCCCGATCCATTTATTCTGCATAAAACCTACTGGCAAACCTGCAGACATGCAAGGAGAAATTCAAAACTGTTAGAAGTGTTGAATGAGTCCTGTGTAAGTCCTAGCCATTTCTGTGCATGTGTGATGGTAACCAGCCTGCTAATGCATCTGATCTTCTGCATCTGATGTTCAGTGCGAATCCACTGGTGATTTATTCCTCCATCTGCTTACAGTTCCACATTTCCATGTTCCTCACCAGACTAATAAGATGTGACTCGATGTTAACATAAGGTAATGCATCTATTACACACAGCAATGGATCTGCAAGAATTTATTGAGTATTTACTTAGGAATTTAAATTGTTTACGGCACAAAGAGACTGTGAAGATTAATGCTTCGAATGTCCCCAGATCACAAAAATATGATCTGAAACATGCCATGGAAAGCAAGGAAACCCATGTGACTCGCGTGGAAAGGCACTGACAGGTTCATTGTTTATTATTTCAGTTCACACACACACACACACACACACACACACACACACACACACACACACACACACACACACACACGCATGCCCCCCACACACCGACATATCCTATCACATATAGATCATAACTTTTTTTCAAATTTCAATAAAAAATCTGTTGTGTTTTTTTCTAATCTTGCTAGATATTTTAAGTTTGGACACACCCCTTACCTAAACATTGTTTCTAAATCATAACATTCCCATTTACATTACATTTACATTTAGTCATTTAGCAGATGCCTCTATATAGTGAGTGTGTGCCCAGCGATGGGTTGGTACCCAGTCCTGGGTGCCCCCAATGTTCTCCCCTGAATGGGCATGTATTTAATCATTTAGCAGCCGCTTTTATCCAAAGCAACTTACAAATAAGAGAACATCTGGGGTTAAGTCTCGTTTTTTTAAACTTAACATTTAGTGTTTAGTTCAAACCACTGAATGTAATTACATAAACAATTGTAAATACAGTAAATTGAAATTGTTCTATAATGTTCCTCGAGAGACACCATCATTCCGAAACCACATTCCTTGTGTGTGTGTAACATACTTGGCAAAATAAATGTGATTCTGATTTTAAGTTTGAGTCAAACCTGTTAAGCTCCAGTTCATTGCATTTACATTTGGTCATTTAGCAGACGCTTTTATCCAAAGCGACTTCCAAAGCACAGCATCCCTGAAGCAATGAGGGTTAAGGGTCTTACTCAAGGACCTTAAGTGGACCTGGTATTTGAACCCCCAACCTTTAGATTGATAACTCAACATCCTAACAACTGAGCTACCACACCCATGTTATGTAGTAGTTATTGGTGTTAAAATGAAAACCTTTAATGCTATAACATTTACTGAAAATGTAGTTTTGCTGCATTATTTTCACAGATGGTTCAACTTTGCACAAAAACATATGTTGACCTGTCAATTAGTCCATTTTGCATGATGAATTATTAATACAAAGTTGCACATTGTTCCTCAGGCATTGTTATGAAACCAGATTTTCTTGTGTCATAGCAGCATGTGGAGGTTTCATTTCGCTCGTATTCCTCATGGACAAACTCCAACTGGGTTCTTATCAAAGTAGTTTTAGTGTACTGAAAATATGTCAAGAGAAACTGTATGAATGTCAATTGCTTTTCGTGTGTATACTTAAGGGTGTGTGTGAGTGTGTGTATGTGTGTGTGTGTGTGCATGGGTGGAATCACACGTGTTTAACTGTACTGTTTGACTGTCCACTCTGTTTTATTTGTCTTCTGATAAAGTTTTAACCTGACCTTTTTACGGTGCGTTTTTAGTGTGCTGGCTTTTATGGAAGGGGTTTGTCTCATATATCAGCCAGCGAGCTCTGGACGTCTCCTTGCCCTTATTTCTCTCCTTCCTATCAGATACACATTTAACTTTAATTTCAGCTCCAAGAATATTGATTGAGCAGAAATGAAAGATTTATATTTGTTCTATCAAGTTTTAACTGGACTGATTTAGTATTTATTTTGTAACTGCCCTAATAGTGTAAAGTATTGTTGCAGAGTGACCATTACCAATACGAAATTGACAATACATTACGAAAGTGACCATGACCCTTCACATCCATTTATATACTTTACAGTGTAAATCTTTAGTTTATTTGAAAAGGAAAATTATAATTAAAAAAAATAATTATTCATTGGGCTCAATGTGTAATAACGGAATTGCAAATGTAAGAAGTCAAGACTAGTAATGATCCTAAACATATTTGAGGTGGTAAAATCGGAACAATTTTGTTTTAAATCAGATGTGTGTGGCGGGGGGTCGAGTAGATGACTTGAATAAGTACTAAATGAATTGAATGCTGGCATGAATTGAATCTCCAACCCCCGCGACCCTAATGCTGGCACGGTGGCTTAGTAGTTGGCACGTCTGCCTCTCAGTGCTGGGATTCCAGGTTTGAATTCTGATTTGAGTGGAGTTTCTATGTTCTCCCCGTGTCTGCATGGATCCAGGGTAAATTGGCTGCTCTAAATTGCCCCAATATTGCGTGTGTGGGAGTCAATGAGTATGTACCCAGTACCTGAAATGTTCTCCCTGAATGTGCATGAGGAATCCCCCTAGTACAGGATTATGCAGAAGATAATGTATGGATGGATGGATGAAATTCATTAATTCATTCATTATCTCCCGCTTTATCCTCTATTAGGGTCGTGGTGGGGTTCCCCATGCCCATCCAGAGGAGAACGTCTCGGGCGCTGGGTAGATACACCCAGGACAGGGCGCCAATCCATCGCTGGACACACACTCACTCACACAGACACACTCTATATGGGGCAATTTTGAGAATTCAATTGACTTGATCCATGTTTTTGGACTGTGGGAGGAAACCGGAGAACCCGGAGGAAACCCACGCAGACTCGGGGAGAACATGGAAACTCCACCCAGATGGGGATTCGAACCGGGAATACCTAGCGCTGAGAGGCGAACGTGCTGACCACTAAGCCACCGTGCCGCCTTGGATGAAATTAAATGGCAATTAAAAATATTAACAAAAATCAAATTATTTAAAAACATAAAAAATGTGTATCAGTGAACTTGCAATGGTTTAATAAACAGAATACTCATAGTAACTTTAGTTGCTCTAGAATTATTTACAGCCTTTTTATTACATTCTTTTGTTGAATCACAAAAACATTTTGAAATAATTATATTAAAATAAATAATATATAATTATTATAAACCCGGGGACATGCATATAAAGCAGCTATATGTCAATGGCATTGCTCCAACTCTTTATTCCAGTTCTAATACAGATTCTAGACTGTAATTACCTCAGTGAGCTTTATCTTCCATCACCTGATTTTTAAAAAAAAATTATTTATTTTTTTTAAATGAAGTTTGCGATGTAATCGAAAAAGCAATAAAATTTTATGTTGCACATCAACACTGGTATTAATTTGAAGTTGGATTCCCTTAGTGAACACCTCTTTTAATTACAGGCTTTGACCTTGTTAGACAGCACTAGTTTCAACAGGAGCACACAGCCATGAAATTCACACAAAGTGAGATCCATAATAAAACGGTACGCCAAGTTTGGTTTGGCAGAAAACGAGTTGCCAGCATGGAATCCTGCCTTCGACCCGTGTGAGATATTTAGGATGAAAGACCGTGCTTTTATAATGTCCAAAAAATGATTAGAAATCCATTCGAGCTTAGTCGAGGCTTTCAGAGAAGCCAAGTGGGGATTTTGAATATGATAAGCACATACAGCATGGATCTAGTGTTTGGGTGTCCACATAATCTTGGCCATGAAGTGTATGTAATTTCAGTATATGGAAGTAATGACAGGCGTTATTTAAGCAAAGTTCTTGTTTTGAATGCTGGTAATCGTACTGATCTATCATCATTATTTCATGATTTGTTACAGCAATTATGTAATCAAGTCACATGACCAGAATGAATTATAAATTGGGGCTGAATTCTGTGGTAAAGGCGCTAATGCCACATCATTAAACAGGCGTTTTGGAAAATCGAGTCAGTCCATTGAAATGTTAGGGCCTTAAAATGCATATGAAAAACATTTAATCATTGTAAGGACATTTTTAGACTTTTCATCAACTCGTCTTTCTGATTTATCTGGTTCCTTTATTACATTTAAGTCAGCTGCTTAGCTGGTAATGTATCAGCTTGTCATCATATTTGAGCTATTTTAATAAGTTCTGCATTATGAACATGGGAGGAAATCTTTTGCCACCCGTATGGTTTTTGTATGTTTATTCAGCTCAGTGCATGCAGGTAACGTTTAAGATTGGATTTTATCTCCAGAATATTTTACAGGTGGGTCACATCATGATAAGACAGACACATATGAAAGGGCTTCATGATTAGAAAGCTATTTGTTGAGCTATTTTCTGACATTGGCCATGTGCAAGAGAAGAAATGTTATGTGAGTAATATTGGAAGATGGAGGATTTTGGTTTTCCATGACCACTAGTAACTCCCTCTGGATTTTTGTATATTGTATTTAATGCCACAAGTACATACAACAATTTTTATTGTGTATTTACTCATTTGCAGTTCTTTTACATTTGCTGTAGTTCTCCTTTAGCCTGCATTTGGTATTGGCTATAAATCAAAGATATTTGTTATAATTCTCAACTTTAAACACTTTATCTGATTCACAAGCTGTTCTTTTTCACCGCAGTATGCACTAGCTTTTTTGATGTGCACATGAAAATAATTTAAAGGATTTGAAAAAAATGGTCTGGAGATTGTGAGTCTTTATTGTGGTTCTTTTGTGCATGGGCGCATGATGGTGAGTTGCCAGATTTTTGACACTGATGAGTGCAAATGCTATTCCGACTAAGGCAGAATTCTCCAATGGCTCGTTGCTTGTTTCTGTTATAATATAATTAGTGACCATTGTCATACATCAAAGCAATAACCACAGTTTGAAATGTCATTTCCTGCCTGCTACCTAATGTTCGTCAATCGAGCATTTCTGAAAGCCCTCACTCCACTTTGTGATTTGTGATTTTCCCAGAATTAAAAGTATTCACAACTGGTTTGAACATGACTTACAAGTTTTCACCACATTTAAATGACGTGTGGTTCACCATATTGGCAACGAGACGAAGCCTGTGTATTTGTGCGTTTCCATGTGTGAGGTCTTCAGGATCAAGGACAGAACTTGAAAAATTCCACATGTTCCACCCATGCTAAATGAGAGTGATAAGAATTTTTGTGGTCAGTAGAACTTTGTTTTGGACTTCGGTCAGATCTATTTCCACCAAACAGGCTGTTTGCATCAGAACAAATTTGTATTTATCTAAGAGGCATCTTGATGGTTTTTGTTTATTCACTCGATGTTAATGATCCATTAATTCCATAACATGCACAGATCTGTCCGAGGACTTTTTGCATCTGTTGCAGTTGCATGAGTCACGTTTTAGAGGAATTTCATGCTCGGGCTTACGCATTTCTTTGGCTTTTATTCTTTTTTTTTTTTTTCTGTTGTCACTTGTTACTGTTTTAGAAATCCTACTATTACATGCATCATCAACTAGTTGATGTATGAAAAATGGCTTGGACAAAGTCAGTAATGATTGAAGTTGTGTTCCGTACATAATGCCGGGTATGATTCCAATCTAGCATTTTGCCGCTCCATCCCATAGGATCCAGAGAAGCTTTACCATGCCGGCTCAGATTTCCCATATGCTGGGAATTAGGCTATTTCAAAGCAATGTGACTGTTATAATGCAATGCTTCATTGCTTCTGGCAGGCATTGGATAGTTTACAGAGATTGAAGGATTCTAGAGAACGTCTTATCCAGATTTTATATTGCACAGGCAAGAAATGTTCATTTCAATCTCCACATAGGTGTTAGTATCTCTTCGTGCATAATGACACTGAGTTTTGGTCCCTATGTTTTATTGCATTCTATGTAGTTTCTTGTTGAAACCTCTGGCTGAGGAATATAGTTAAATGTACTAATTTCATAGATTCGTCAAATTTTGATCTCAGCAAGAGAGCTGATGAAGGGGCATAATGGCAAGAAAGAAGGCAAGAAATCAGGGAGAGAGCGAGCGAGTGAGATTAAGACAGAGTGAAAGTAAAATACAGTGAGGTAGGTCCATGCTCCATTTACAGAGGGGAATTCTGCATGCAATAAAGCACTGAAGCCCAGAACATTTAAATGCTTAAAATTTCTTATATTTCTCATGAACATGACCAACAGCAGTACACTGGAGGCTCTCATCAGTTCTGTGGTTTTCGGGTGCGTTATAATACTTAACCAGAGACGTTTCAGTAACTGACCCTCTGTGACATTTCAGACTGAAGAATGATGTTTTGATTGACGGCAGCATCTTATTGGTTGAGAATTGACTTAAGAAGAGCGCAGGATACTTTCTAAATGATGTATTTACCACTTTTCGCTTAACATGAAGACATTTGAACCAATTAATTACACTAGAAAATGTAAAATCTGGAAATGAATTTCATTTATTGCTGTTACAAATTTTGTTCTCCCTGTGTCCTTGTGGGTTTTACCCATAGTCCAAAAATATGAATTCAAGGTAAATGGGCTACACCCCCGCCCCCCATAACCCAAGTATAGGATTAAGTGGAAGATGATGAATGAAAGGATGGATGGATGTTAAATTAAGTGTGAAAATCATAATGCTTGTGCTGGAGAGTATATATTCTGGCTTAGTGGTTAGCACTTTCGCCTATCAGCGCTAGGGGTTCCCAGTTCGAATCCCCATATGGGTGGAGTTTCCATGTTCGCCCCGTGTCCGCGTGGGTTTCCTCCGGGTTCTCCGGTTTCCTCCCACAGTCCAAAAACATGGATCAAGTCAATTGAGTTCTCCGAATTGCCCCATATAGAGTGTGTCTGTGTGAGTGAGTGTGTGCCCAGCGATAGATTGGCGCCCTATCCTGGGTGTATCTGCCCGCTGGGCAGAAATGCAGCACAAGTTGGCCAAAGGGCTTTACAAATTAAACATACAATGACTCAAATAATTACAATCAGTAAATAATCCATAAAACACTATGATTAATATACAATATTCTGAGTGACAGGTGCCATTGCTTAGTTTTATCTTTCAAATTTGTAAATAATGTTAGTAAATATTGTTTAAAAAACGGCTAATTTATTACAAAGACAATTTGAAGTTTCTGCATTTTAACAATAAAAAAAAATTTGTTTCAGACTTTTTAATATCCAGTTTTAAAGCTTATGGAAAGTTGAGGTGAGATGGCAAATATATTAATGCATATTAATTAATTAATCTGTGATGTCTGTAATGTACAGACAGAAAGAGACATTATAAGATCTTTTTAAAGCAGCATGCACTCAATTTTAAAGTGGAATTGTTTGTCATCTATGAATTTAGTGACTTTTTATTCGTTTAATAAATTCATTATATTCACCTGTGCTGGAGCAATGGCTAACAATTTTTAAAAACTATAGAATCGCGCGTACTTTTCTCTGCGAGATTTATCAGTATGACTCCGATAAACAGGTCAGTGAGACAATGTCCTTTTGGGGGCCTGATTGAACCTTGGCATGTTTTTCTTTGTGTTGATTGGATTACGAGTTGCTTATCAGCATGTGTTTGACCTTCAGCCAATGGAGAGTTGTTCTGTCGTGGGCTATTTGGTTAAATCATTATAAAATTGGACGAGGAAAGCTATTTAGCTGATATATTTAGGAATACATTCAAACTTAGTGTAATCACAAATGCCACTACAACTAGTGTTCATCTTCAGATTGAAATGCCTTTTGTATAAATGAGTGTTTCCTTTTTACTTTATTTAATTAATTTTGAAACAGAAATTGAACTGATCACTATGTTAAACGTATCTTCGGCTCTGCATTTTGTGTGCATTTGCAAGTGTGTGTGTGTGTTAATCTCTGCCCTATCACTCTGCCCCCATTGTCACATAGCCAATATCCATCTTTGACACACAAACACGCACTTTGTTTGCACAGGGTGGTGGTCGGAGGCAAAAATGAGCTCTTTTGCTCCCCTAGGAATGAATGACCTAAATGTTAAGATGGTTGCTGCCTTCATGACTCTAGATTTGAAAAACACACAGCAGAAATGCCTATGGGCCAAACTTACTGTTTGCTCAGCACTGATAGTATTTACTGCTTTCGAACACTGATAGGTTGTCGGCCTTTGTGTATGTATGTGTGTGTGTGTGTGTGTGTGTGTGTGTGTGTGTGTGTGTGTGTGTGTGTGTGTGTGTGTGTGTGTGCATGAAGAAAAAGTGACCTCAGCACAGAGTTTAACTTAATGACAATATGGTCAGCTATAACGTTTAGCTCATCTTGAATTAATAACATATAATCGATGCAGAATCATCAGGATTCTGAAAATCAGTAAGAACACTGAAGTTTGAACTTTTACATTTTTATAATCTTACTGCAGCAGCTTGATTTTTTTTTAATACGCAATTTTCAAAGGCTTATGGAAAGTTGAGGTGAGATGGTAAATATTAATGCTTATTAATTAATCTGTAATATCTGTAATGCATGCGGCACGGTGGTCTTAGTGGTTAGCACGTTCGCCTCTCAGCACTAGGGATTCCCGGTTCGAATCCCCATCTGGGTGGAGTTTCCATGTTCTCCCCGTGTCTTCGTGGGTTTTCTCCGGGTTCTCCGGTTTCCTCCCACAGTCCAAAAACATGGATCAAGTCAATTGAGTTCTCCAAATTCCCCCATATAGAGTGTGTCTGTGTGAGTGAGTGTGTGCCCAGCGATGGATTGGTGCCCTGTCCTGGGTCTATCTGCCCAGCGCCCGAAACGTTCTCCCCTGGATGGGCATGGGGAACCCCACCGCGACCCTAATAGAGGATAAAAGCGGGAGATAATGAATGAATGAATGTCTGTAATGTACAGACAGTAGGAGGACATTATAAGATCTTTTTAAAGCAGCATGCACTCAATTTTAAAGTGGAATAATTTGTCATCTATGAATTTATGAATCAATAAGAACACTGAAGTAACACAGCTCGCCGATAGTGGATTTAACAACATTTTTATAATCTTACAGCAGCAGCTTGATTTTTCCCCCCTTCATTCATTCATTTAATGTCCTCCACTTAACCCTCTTTAGGGTCATGTTATGGTGGGAGGTTGGGGGGGTGAAGCGCTTCGGGCGCTGCGCAGATATACCACAGGATCGCTGGGCATACACTTACTCACACACGCAGACATACACTTGATGGGGCAATATAGAGCACCCAATTTACCTTGAATCTACATATGTTTTAGGACTGTGGGAGAAAACCAGAGAAAACCCACAATTCTCAGTTGATGGAAATTCTGTGTAATCATGTTAACGTAAATGATTTGGATGATGTAAAATAATAATAACACAGTGGCTTATTGGTTTGCACGTTCGAATCGCCATCTGAGTTTCCATGTCCCCCCGTGTCTGCAAGGTTTTCCTTCCAGCTCTCCGGTTTCATCCCACAGCCCATAAACACGTGAATTGGCTGCTGATTTAACATGAATTGGCTGCTTTAAAATGCCCCTATATACTGTGTCTTTATGCTTGTGTGTGTCCAGCATTACATTGGCACACTGTCCTGGGTGTGTCTACCCAGCACCCAAAATGTTCACCCCTGAATGGACATGGAGAACCCCCACTGTGACTCTAGTATGGGACCAAGCGAAAGTTATAGATGGATTAAAATAAAAACAAGTTTACTCACGATGCAGCTCATAGTCTATAAATTTGTTTCTAAAATGTAATTGCTCTATAATTTTATAAGAATCCCCGTGTCGCTGTCCTGGGTGTATCTGCCCAGTGCCCGAAACATTCTCCCCTGAATGGGCCCCTAGTAAAGGATTCAGTGTAAGATAATGAATAAATAAATGAATGGTAATAGATGGATATTCGTTCATTTACTTGTGATTGTTTTATTAATTATTGCTTGGTGCCACAAACCCGCATTATATTACTTTTATTTTTAGAATGAAGTAAATACCCGTGCTGTTAAAAGACTGGACGACATGCGACCTCAAGGTCCAACCTTTTACATTACCGTAAATAGCATAGATACAGTACGTGGGGCTACGTTTTACTGTGTTTACTTTTCTGTTAAGGTTTTTGTTAAGCCAAGTTCTCCTCGCGGTAATGACTTCAGTATGCCAACAAATCTATTGTGAATGTTTGTGGACACAGTGCTGGCCATGAAGAGCAAAGAGTTAAAGCGATGAAAATCTGTGCAACTCCTCTTCATAAATTTGTGTTTGTATGTTCGTTCTGTTGCCTTTGATTGATGGTATTGTTCTAAGCCAGGGAGGTTCTGGACGGCTCAGCTATTGTTTCAGCTCTTGGCAAAAGTGCTTTCTCTCTCTCACACATGCTTTTTTCTGACGAAAAGAAAGAAGAAGAGAAATAGAGGGGAAAGGGAGAACAGGAGAGAGAGGAACGTGTGGGGTGAGCATTATATGAAGAAGAGGAAATAAGAAACACAAATGAAAGATTTTTCACCTAATGGTTTATCAAGAAAACTGTTGAAATCTGGTATGTGTGGACTTCTTGTGCTTAGGGAATTTCTGTGGGCACTGGGGTTTCACAGTTTGCCCTCGCTGTAGGGGGTAGTGTATGTGTGGATTTGTATGTATCTGCGTCTCTGGCCAAACCTCAAAAACACCCACGTCTCTCTTCGTGAAGCTTTTTTGACCACAATCATGCAACGACACAGAATTTGGACCCTGCCCTACATCCTGTGAATGTGAGATTGTGAATATTAGTGTGTGTGTGTGTGCGCATGTGTGTGTATCAGGTATGTGTCACATCATAAGGAATTTTTCAGTTATGCATATTTCATGGTTAGGGTACGATTTGAGTTAGGAATCGGGTTAGGCTACATGACATGTATGGAAATCCATATGAAGGCTCCGAAATGCATGAAAACAGTGTGTGTGTGTGTGTGTGTGTGTGTGTGTGTGTGTGTGTGTGTGTGTGTGTTTGGGCAGCAGGGGGTTTAGCACCAGTCCTCTCTCGCCACTTTGGCTCAACATCAAGTATGAATTTTATTCCTAAAAAAAGCCTCTCGAAGCACTTTTCAGTCCTTTTTTTCTGAAAACTTTAACAACTATTATTCTTGCAAGATGTTTTAGTTTCTGGTCATCCTTGCTGACACAAACCACAGCGTTTCAGATTGTTCCCACTTGTCTTTCAAATTCTGGGAACAGTTTGAGAATCCAGAATTCCACAGTGCTCTGCTGGAGGTCTCCTCTCATGGAGCACACAGATGGTGGTACCAATGGGAACCTTTAAAGAATGAACATTGGCAAGGTTGCTTAGTAGGACAGGTTGTTAAAAGGCATTTCTTATTTAAGCTGCAAACAGTGAACTGGAATTTGCTTACTCTCATTCCTTCGTCACATTAATGCACATGGCCAGAGTACTGACTACATGCTCAACATGATCTTAGAGAAAAGCAAAGAAATCCATAAGTTACGCTGTGGAAGATGCACGGTGTGTTCTATAAAGTTTAGGTGTGAATAACAACTTTGAAAAATGGCTTTAATAAAAATAGCCAGAGATCACCTCAGTCTCAGACATTAATATTAAAGACATTCAAGTGTTTTAAAATATATAAAAGTTTTCACCTTCTAGTGTATGTGTGTGTATGGGTAATGTGTATATATATATATATATATATATATATATATATATATATATATATATATATATATATATATATATATATATATATAAAGTGTATATATTTATATATACATATATACACACACACACACACACACACACACACACACATGTGTGTGTGTGTGTGTGTGTGTGTGTGTGTGTATAGCTTGTTCCAGTACTAGGGTCATAATACTAAATGCTAATCTCATAGATAATTCTGAAATGATTGTTAGTGCTACAGGGTCTGATTTAATTAATTCTATAATGCTTTTTTTTTTAGAAACTTAATAATTATAATAACCGTCTCTATTGTAACAACCACAAAGTTTTGTATTTAATTTCATTTTTGTATTTGTATGAATTATTAAATTAAAGACAATCAGTTATTATACAGCACAGTTTTGTATAAATTAGATTTTATATACATTTCTACAGACTATTAATCCAGCGTTATAATGTTCTAAAAATCTGGTCAATCATTTAAAGTGCTTTAAGTTATTAAGGCAGATTATGTTTGACTTCCACCAGCAATTAAAAACAATAACGAAAAACAACAACAAAAAAAACGCCTGGACTAGCGATTAGATCCCATGATCCCAGTGATCTATGATGCAGTCAAAACAATAACATTCACACTCGTTAAATCCCTTCATACGCATGGATCAGGCCCTGATTATTCATTTGTTTTCAGTGAGTCCATGACACACCAATAGGTTTGTCTCAGTAATCGTCAGCAGAACACTAGATTAAATGAGGTGGGACGTGTCTACCGACTTGATTGCTTCATTGTGAGACATCCTTGGCCGGTCTCACTTTCACTTGAATTAAAGGCAGTGGTATAACAGGGGCTGGTACCTCTGTTCGTTTCAGTTCACGATAACACGAACCAAATGTGCACGGTTCCGTTCTTAAACTTTTTGTTATAGTTCACAGGATGCATTAAAATAGATTTTGCTTGCTTTTGACTTTGTAAGCTAATTCTGGAACATTGAACAAAGAGGGAACAATGTGTACCATGGTTTTAATAAAAATCAAACACACACACACACACACACACACACACATTCACATAGTATCCATCCAAAAGAAAATGTTTCAGGGGAGGTTCCCCATCCAGAACAGGGTGTCACTTTAATGCTGGGCACACACTCACACACACAGACACACACTATATAAGGGAATTTTTGATGCATCCAATTCACCTTGAATCTTGGACTTGGAAACCGGAGAAGCCGGAACATGAAAAGAACATGCAAACTCGGACCCAAAACCTAGATCGGGATTCTAATCTGGTTCTCCAGCAATGAGAACCGGACATACAGTAGTTTCAGTTCATGATCACATAGCTGAGAATTGATGGACTCTTTGATAGACGAGGGCAAAACATATAACTTTAATTATATTGTTATTCGGGCGGCACGGTGGCTTAGTGGTTAGCATGTTTGCCTCTCAGCACTAGGGATTCCCGGTTCAAATCCCAATCTGGATGGAGTTTCCATGTTTTCCTCGTGTCCGCGTGGGTTTCCTCCGGGTTCTCCAGTTTCCTCCCACAGTCCAAAAACATGGATCAAATCAATTGAGTTTTCTGAATTGCCCATATAGAGTGTGTCTGTGTGAGTGCCCAGCGATGGATTGGCACCCTGTCCTGGGTGTATCTGCCCAGCGCCTTCTCCTCTGGATGGGCATGGGGAACCCCACCGCGACCCTAATAGAGGATTAAGCAGAAGATAATGGATGGATAGTTATCCATCTCTGAATAATATTTTACTTTTCACTTCACTGCGAAGTTACATGTTTTAGTTCTAATGGGTTTGTTTCCATCTTCCGCTTTTTGATTTGTCGGCATGATTTCCTGCCTCTTCACACACTTAAACTCCTGCCTGTTTACATATCACGATTTTTTTGCTCATTCTGTTTTTCTAATTAAACAAAAGGAAGTGAAGAGAGCGAAATGTAAAAGTCTGCTTCCCCCCGTGTTTACTTAATCCCTGAAGTGTTGCTCTGAAAACGACAGAAGAAATATTTCAGGGCTTGACTTCTGGAACAAATAACTCCGACTCGAACTGTGAGACACTGGATGGTTCTTGTCTCTGTCTTTGTTATGTTGTGTTGTTGTTTTTTTTTTTTTTTTTATTGTGGTAAGTCTGTCTTCAGCTGTTTTGGGACTCGTCCCAGCATTTCTCGCTTCAAGACATAAATATCTAAAGGACAAACAAAAAAGGACAGAACAAAACATAGCAATGCCACATGGAGTCAAAGGTTATCGTGAAGTCAAGACTTCAATATTAACATTGTAGTATATTATTATTATTATTATTATTATTATTATTATTATTATTATTATCCATCCATCCATTATCTTCCGCTTTATCCTCTCCTAGGGTCGCGGGAGGGGGGTTCCCCATGCCCATCCAGATGAGAACGTCTCAGGTGCTGGGCAGATCCAGGACAGGACACCAATCTATCGCTGGGCACACACTCACTCTCACAAACACACTCTATATGGGGCAATTTGGAGAATTCAATTGACTTGATCCATGTTTTTGGACTGTGGGAGGAAACCAGAGAACCCGGAGGAAACCCACGAGGACACATGGACACATCGAGGGGAGAACATGGAAACTCCACCCAGATTGGGATTTGAACCGGGAATCCGGGCTGAGAGTGCTAACCACTAAGCCACCATGCCGCCCTATTATTTTTATTATTATTATTATTATTCCTACTAATTTTTAATATTTAAAGGTCATGGAAGCTATATGAATTGCAGAAACATTGGAAGATCTGATGCCTGAAAACTTTTATTTCATTTATATTTATGTTTTTAGTGCCAAAGGTTTTACTTCTTAAACTAAAATGGTCCGATTTGTCAAACAATGGTTCCCATCAGCAAATCTAGTGCTATTGTATGTTTCTGACTGTCTGTCATACAACAGCGTGATGGCTTAGTGGTTAGCACGTTCGTCTCTCGGCGTTCGAATCCAAATCTGGATGGAGTTTCCATGTTCTCCCGTGTCCACGTGGGTTTTCCCCCGGTTTTCCGATTTCCTTCCACAGTCCAAAGACATGGATTCAAGGTAAACTGAATGCCCCTATATAGTGTTTGTTTATGTGTCTGCCCAGCACCTGAAACATTCTCCCCTGGATGGGCACAGGAAATCTCTCAGCGACCCTAGTAAAGGATTAAGCGCAAGATAAAGAACAAATTATTTAATGACTTTATTAATTACTTTCTCTCAGTGCTGGGGAATCCCAATCTCGGTGGTGTTCCCATGTTCTCCCTGTATCCGCATAGGTTTTTTCTGACAATCCAAAAACATGGATTCAAGGTAAAAGGCTGCTTTAAATTGCCCCTATATAATTGCCCCCGTGTGTATGTTTGCGCAGCAAAGGATTGGCACCCTGCCCAGCACACGAGACGTTCTCCCCTGGATAGGCATGGGGAACCTACACCCCCCCAACAACCTTAGAGAATTAAGTGGTCAATATAATAGAGAAATATAAGGTGAGGTGAGAATTGTAGAATTAATATTTATTAATCAATTAAATAAACTATTTTTAATATTTAAAGATTAATCGAATGATGCTGAGTCACATGAAAAAGAACCTTATAGTTTGTTATTTGTGTGCAGTGGGGAGACGTTCCAATTTTCTACAGAAAGCGTTTTTGTTTTGTTTTTTTCTCTCCCAATAGCCGCAGACAGCCAGATGAGCTCTGTGGCTACTGTGTGTTACAAATGTTTATGTGTCAGACTGAGACTGGGTTTTTGGAAGCAGACTGCGTGGGAAGGCAGTACCTCCTGAGAATGGCGAGATAAATGTAGAGAGAGGAGCAGTGGGGAGGGAAAGAGACAGACAGCAAAACTTATCAGGCAAATCACAAGGTTTATTTTGTGGGTAATGATGATTATGGCAATGTTATAATGAGCACCACTCCTCCAGGTACAGACCGTGGGCTTAATCTCGAGATTATCCACCATCCGCCCAGGCTCAAAGAGAGAGTGACGGAGGGACGGAGGGAGGGAGGAAAAAGAGAGATAGAGACGATGAGCGAGAGACAGATAGAAATGGCTCAGATCCAGACATTCAGAAAAGGATGACTCAAGGGTATAATAGCATCAACAATGCTAATTGTAGGAGAGATTATAGACCATTTACTCTACTATAATCTCTCCCTCTGTTCTCCTCCTTCATTCCACCAGTTTCATACCTTATAACTCCGCCGTTCTGATGGATTTAGGAGCTTATCTCTGATTGTTTTATGATACCATCTCATTAGTGGCTATAGTGACTGAGTCTCATTTGAGAGTATGTCATGCTTAATCCTCATCCACTGTTCATGGCTGTACTCCAGGTTTTCTTTAGTCAATTGAAGTTTGATGGTGAATTGTATTCAGGATTCATATATAATACAGAATTCTGAATATTGATATGGAGATTTTATTAATGGGATTATCCATCCATCCATTATCTTCCACTTTATCCTGTATTAGGCTCGCGGGGGGGTTCCCCATGCCCATACAGGGGAGAATGTTTCAGGTGCTGGGCAGATACACCCAGGACAGGGCACCAATCTATCATTGGGCACACACTCACATACAAAAACACTCTATATGGGGCAATTTGGAGAATTCATTTGACCTTGATCCATGTTTTTGGACTGTGGGAGGAAACCGGAGAACCCGGAGGAAACCCACATGGGCACAGGGAGAACATGGAAACTCCGGAGGAAAACCGTGCTAACCACTAAGCCACCATGCCGCCCCTAATGGTATTATTATTATTATTATTATTATTATTGTTATTATTATTATTATACGAACCACTGTTTAAATGCACTGTTTAAATTTACACTAAAGACAATAAACATTTAAATTATTGATAACTATATTACTATATTAATAAAATGCATAGTGGTTATTATTTAAATCTTATAAATCCATTTTACAGATCTATGTATTGCATTAGTAGATATGAAGAACAGACCATTATACCATCCTTTTACAGTACCTTAAATATTAATAATGACCTTCATCATATTTGACCATCGCATTGCAGTAAAAAATAAAATAACAGCTAAAGTAATAGTCAAAAGTTTGGACACACCATTTTTTTTACTCCTCTTATTATCCATGTTATAAGGTCCACTTAACCGTAAAGATGGACTTTGTAGTTCAACAATTATGTTTATTTGTGGACCACATTACACACTGTGTACGTCCCCTTTACTCTGTTCTAATGGTCAGGACCCTAATAGTAGCACCACAGAGCAGGTAATATTTGGACGATATATTATTCCTATCCCAGCAGCGTCACTGTGGTGTTTAAATGAAACTACAGCAGCACTGCTGCACTAAAACCCCCTCACCGCATCAGTGTCACTACAGAACTGACAATAAACAATCCACCACCCAAATGATACCTGATATGTGATGGTTCTGACCAACAGAGAATGGAGAACCAACAGGTGACTAACAGCAATAAATAAAAACAGATGGACTACAGTCTGAAAGTTTAAAACTGAAAGTCCATCTACATGGTAAGTGAAGGGATTTTTTTTAAAGAATGTGATTCATTGCTTAAGTGTAGCTTTCAAAACTGTAGCAGGTTCCTGAGATTACACATGTGATCTTACACCTTTGTGTCAGTGACCAAAGAAACACAGTTTGTCCAGATTTTTCAACTTGCAGGTTGAAACCGATAGTCTTTATTTAAAAATCTTAATGCATCGTCTTTGCACTTTTTGGTTTTGCATTATGGGTTTTGTTCTGCTGTGATTTTGTGGCCTTTTTAGGTTTCATTGACTCCGTTACTACCACCAAGAAAACACAAGATCAGTTACGTTGTAGTACTTGGACTGCTGATCAGGTTTTTTTTTACTGACTCATCATTTGCACCTGTATTTTGCTGCAGTGAGTCTAACTGGTTAAACCAAATGTCAACATTCCTAGTTTTTTCTAAATGACCTGGCAAAGCTACATTTCAGTGAAGTGACTCACATAGTAGAAGCTCTCGCCTCCCCACCCACCACACTATATTCACAAACATCATTACTTAACTGCTGAATGAGTGTGAGTGCTGGGCTCAAGAAGGGGCAGACTGAGTCATGCCAGAGTCTTAATAGCTCAGATGGAGGCCCATTTAGTCAGCTACGGATCAAATCTTTGTTTGTTAATGCTAGCGCCATTCCAAAATTGTAGAGGATAAAGATATTAGAGGCATACAAGCCACGTTGGGCCGGGTGGGTGGTTGTGTGAGATTCTGAAGATATTCACATAAAACGATCTGACATCTGTTCTAGCTTAGATACATCGATGCCGACAAGCTTGCATGCACGGTTCAGTGTGCGATTGGAAGAATATCAAATGCGATTTTTAAACGATCTTTTGTATATGCATGTTTATCATCTACAGAGTGTACAAATCCAGAATAAATATATGCTTCGACGTTCAAGAGGGTGAATGTGCTGGCGAATGTAAAGTAATTGGTAATATTAATTAGTAACCAATTAACATTTCACTTATAGAAATAATAAAAAATAATAATAATAATAATAATAGGTGTACCCAATTTTCATATATTGTGGAAAAGATCTGGACAAGATCTTATACTAGTGTATAAGGTCGCGTGCTTGGTCCTTAATGCCCCTCCAGGGGAGAATGTTTCAGGCAGATGCACCCAGAACAGGGTGCCAATCCACCACTGGGCACACACTCGCTCACACAGACACACACACACACACACACACACACACTATATTTATATAGGGGCAATTTACTCATTGATTATCTTTTGCTTAATCCTATATTAGAGTTGTAGGGGTCTCCCCATGCTTATCTAGGCTCATAGGGCAATTTAAAACAGCTGATTCACTTTCAATTCATGCTTTTGGACAGTGGGAGGAAACCAAAGAACGTGGAGAAAACCTATACAAACACGGGGAGAACATGGAAACTCCACCCAGATCAGGATTTGAACCTGGATCCCCAGCACTGAGACATAGACGTGCTTAACACTAAGCCACCATACCGCCCTGTCTGCATGTTCATGCCACATAAACAATATGAAACGATATTAAGAACAAAAATGTGTCAAATTTCATTGTTTACTTAAATTGTACTTGATTAAAAGTTTCAAATGACCTTTTTGAATGCACACTACCATATTATACAAATAATAACAATAATAATAAATTATATAAATGTAAATAATAAATAATAAATTTATATATATTGTATACTACTTGTAGTTGTATATTATTCTATATTATATATATTCATAGTTGTAAATTCTATTATATTTCACATATCTATATACAATTTTTATCTCATTTTCTTCTTTAAAATTTTTATTTAAATTAGAACTTTAAAAGAACAGGGTAATCGGGGTCCGTGACCACATGTGATATTATTCATTCATTCATTATCTCCCGCTTTATCCTCTATTAGGGTCGCGGTGGGGTTCCCCATGCCCATCCAGGGGAGAACGTCTCGGGCGCTGGGCAGATAGACCCAGGACAGGGCGCCAATCTATCGCTGGGCACACACTCACTCACACAAACACACTCTACATGGGGCAATTTGGAGAACTTAATTGACTTGATCCATGTTTTTGGACTGTGGGAGGAAACCGGAGAACCCGGAGGAAACCCACGCAGACACGGGGAGAACATGGAAACTCCACCCAGATGGGGATTCGAACCGGGGATCCCTAGTGCTGAGAGGAGAACATGCTAACCACTAAACCACCGTGCCGCCCCCATGTGATATTAATGATAATAAAATTTTATATAATAAAATTTAATCTTGAATCTTGAAATAATAAGTATCAGATGCATGGATGCATAAATTCATCTTTAAGCTCATGTAAAACAATTTTGGCTTCCAGAGAGCTGGAGCATATGCAGGAATAGGGAACTGAATCAGTCACGTCTGCGTTATGTTTTTAAATGCAGACTCCTTCTCTTAAGTGGGTTTTAACGTCTATGTAGTACTTTTGTTTAATTTGACAAAAACAGTTGAGCTACAGAGTCATGCTCCAGCAACATCATGCTACATCTCCCACGGTTGCTGCGCCCGTGGCAAGAGCACACACCTCTTACAGTCTTAGTGGTATTTACAGTGTTGATGAATTCCTCCTTTTTTTCTGAGGGGCTGCATAACATCTGTAACACACCCGCAAAGCCACACACTCACTCAAAACTGCTGTTAGCAATTAGGAAGATTGTTGATATACATAAGACTTTCTCTTCATTCGTTTGAGGTGTTGTTATTTATGATGTTATCTATGTTTCACTTTCAGACGCTGGAGAGAGGATACACAAAACTTGCACCTAGCCCAACTGACCTCTCCTCACACACAAACAAATATGTGCACACACACACTTCCTGCTTTAGCTGTGATAGCTGCCAGATGTTTAGAGCTGAGGCAGTGGTTGCACATCAGTGCAATGCTTTGGAGATGTGACCCTCAGTCCACTCAGTTCTACCGAAAAACACACACACACACACACACACACACACACACATACACACACACACACACACACGACAATTAAACTTATTATGTTCAGTTGATGCTTGTATGCATAGCTGATCTGCCAATACTATGATTAAAGAAAATAATATACGCCAACAATACGCCTTTTTGTTTGGCAGGCACTCTACAAAATGTGAGTGCTTAGTGCTACACGTATTAATTTGCTAAATAAACACAGTCCAGGTTCAAATAAGTAAAAAGACATTTTACCACATGCAACTACAAACAAAATATATTTCATTATTCAACCTGTTATATCAACAGACGAATCTCAACTAGTTTTTAATTGAATGGATTAATCTGTCTGTCTGTTTGCATTTGGACTGCGATCAGGTCAGTCAAGTATATATATATATATATATATATATATATATATATATATATATATATGAGACACTTGAGTCTTGGTGTGTTGTGCATAAAAAATAAATAATAATTATTATTAGTAAATTCTGTTAAATTTAAGGTTATCAGTATCATTTATAGACCCTGATCTAGACCATAAAAAAGTCAAATCACATTTTATTATAAAACATTAACGAGTAATACTAAGTTGCATTTTGTCTCCTGATTGCAACGGTCTGCCAGAAAAAATAAACTGATTTAGTCACAGATATATTCAGAGAGCCATGTAGATGTCATGTCAATTAGAAATCCCAGCATGTCTTTATCTTGTCAGCTGCAAAAAGCTGGACCTTCTTACAGACCACGTTAACTTGTCAAAATTTTTCAGGTTGAATCTAATATAACCTCGATTTTTTTATTTTGTTTTTATTCTCACATGCATCTAGGGAGGTGCTCTAAATTATGCTGCAAGATTTCATCTAATGACAGTTTAAGAGAAGAGAAATGAAATGAGATTATAACTTTGTTGGAAAAAATGAAAGAGTGAGATACAAATGGTCTGTGGTTTGATGTACAGATATCCTGTACCTCCACATTGCAAAACGGAAAGCCAAAAGATAAGTCCAAGTCAAGGTGATGTCTGAGTTTACAAGTAGGATTTAATAACACACTGTGAGAATGAACAAAATAATAGTAGTAAAAATAATAATAGGGACGGCACGGTGGCTTCTCAGCGCTAGGGATTCCCGGTTCGAATCCTAATCTGGGTGGAGTTTCCATGTTCTCCCCGTATCCACGTGGGTTTCCTCCGGGTTCTCCGGTTTTCTCCCACAGTCCAAAAACATGGATCAAGGTCAATTGAATTCTCCAAATTGCTCCATATAGAGTGTGCTTGTGTGTAAGTGAGTGTGTGCCCAGTGATAGATTGGTGCCCTGTCCTGGGTTTATCTGACCAGCTCCCAAACCTTCTCTCCTGGATGGGCATGGGGAACCCCCCGCGACCCAGGTACAGGATAAAGCGGAAGATAATGGATGGATAATAATAATAAGAAGATATTGGAATTTAAACTGCAGATATGGATTTGAAATCAGTAATCTTTAGGAGGAACAATACCCTCATTTGCCTTCACAGGTTGGTCTACACAAGTCAGCTATGAGTACATTTTGTATTTAACAGGCATTTTGCAAAGCTATTAAAAACAATCTAATCCTTCACCTTGTTTAGTGCTCTGTATCCACTTGAGGTAAAATCAGCATGACAACGTTCTGAAAAACTTTGTCCTAGTTAAAACTAGCAGTGCTGTACCAACCCTGTGTTTGGATAAAAACGTCTGCTAAATGACCAAATGTAAATGTAAAATGGGCTCAATTCATTTCAAGAATTAAAGCCTGGCTTATTATCCACAAAATGCCAAGACCTTGTGATGAAATTCATTTAGACAAAATGCTTTTTTGATAGTGATCTGGTGTGAATGAGATTCATTTGAACAGGAACTGACTCACAGTCCAATGGTGGTACACATTACAATGATGGCACATTTCCATAGTTTGACCTTTAAGAATAAGAGCATCTGGCTGGGAAACGATGGAGGATCGTATTCCACATCATAAGGCATTCCAAATTGCAATTTGGTAACGTCGGGTAAAATACTTATCAGTGCCTCATAAATCTTCTTTTCTGAGATACCTCCTCTCACACACACACACACACACACACACACACACACACACACACACACACACACACACACACACACACACTATGCCACTTGGGGCAGTCATAGGCCTGTGGTTAGGGAACCATCCTTATGACCTGAAGATCCCCGATTCGATTCCCAATCCTATGCCTGAATTGCCCTAGGGCAAGGCACTTAACCCCAATTGCTCCCTGGGCATCGTATACAAGGCTGCCCACCACTCTGCGCTTACTTCACTCAGTGTGTCTATATGTGTCTGTTTGGTATGTGTCTCTGTGTGTAATTACAGAAGGCAAAATAGATCACTATCACGATAGGTGTTGTTTAGGGCAGCCAGGAATGTAAAACCGGAAAACCTAGAGGAAACCCAACATGGACACAGGGAGAACATGGAAACCCAGATTGAGCTTTGAACCTGAATCAGCAGCACTGAGAGGTGTCGCCAAAAATAAAGCTAGTCTTGACTTGTTTATCTTTCTGTAATCACATCTTTCTTTTCCTGGGTTTCACCTCACCGTCATCAGCAGGTAGTTCACTTCCTTCTGTCTCTCTTCGTATTTGCAAAAAAAAAAAAAACAAAAAAAAAAACCTCACACATTGCAGAGATTTATAAAGTTATCCATACAAAGATTTATAGTCAGTTGTCCTCCCACTGTGCTGAATGACAGAGAAAAGCATCCCAGCTCTTTCTGTTTACTACTAAAAACCTTCGCTTTTACTACTTTTGCTAGTTTACTACTAAAAACATTACTTAATGGAATAAATATTAAACAATACTAACAATGTTGCTATAATAAAATTCATATTTATCTTAAATAGAAAAAACACAGGGTTTACAGTAAGAACAATCAAGGCCTCTGTGTGAAACTAAATGAAGGAATATTAGCAGTAGTGCCATTCTTAAGCTACTTTACATTCTAAACTGTCTTTGTGTGATTTTTTGTGGAATGCAAGTTGTTCTTTTTCTATTTTTAAACATTTGAACTTTACCTCTGGTTACTGCCTGAGTGGCATTTTCTGTTATTTAACATACTCAACACACACACACACACACACACACACACACACACACACACACACACAACCATGTATTTGTGTATATATGTGTGTGTGTTAGAGAATTAGAGATAAATTAGTGTGCCACTTCATCACTATTGAATGTCAGTCGAATCCAGTCACAGATGTAGTCTGACTTTTTACTTTTATACATTTACTTTAACTATACATTTTATACATGAACTTTAACTATAACTCTGGTTTTCGCCTGAGTGGCATTTTAACAAAGCAATTTCAATGAATGAGTGCGAATGCTTATACACACACACATACGGGTCAGATGTAGTCTGATTTCTTAATACAACATTATCCATACACGATTAAACTTAATGTAAAACTTTTTATTCCACATCCAATACGATGAATACGTTTATTTGTTTTTACCTTGTGTACATTTACTAAAGGACCACATGGCCCATTAACCCTAGTAACGCATAACTAGCTTAGAAAAAAAAAAAGAAAGACACTTAATAGAGGAACTTCTCTGTGGTGAAAAGTTCAGCCCTGAATGTGCAAGAATGAACAAAAGATTAATCATCTGGACAACAGTTAACTGTATAGTGATCATATTTAAGAGATTCTACTTCTGAAAGCTTAACCATTAAAATCTCTCATTCTCTCAAAGACTCCTCCTCATGTGTCTTATCAACTTCTAACAGATGATATGGTGAGAGAGAGAGAGAGAAGAGAGAGAAAGGGAGAGAGAGAGAGAGAGAGGAGGGAGGTGGGGGTGCGATCTTAACCTTTTTATGACCCAACACAGCTTATCTCATGAGTGTATGATTAACTAAGAGTACATCCCAACCTGAGCCGACCAACATACATGAGCACGCGTGCACTTCACCTAACACCAGCTCCACAAATGCACATTTTGAAAACTGTTTATCTTTTTATCTGGATACACTCGCCATCGAAAGATTCCGGTCACATTTAGTTTTAGTCGTTTCCTTCCTCATACCAAAAAGAAAGCATAAGGGAATAGTTATGTTTAACACACCTGAACTACATACACAGACACACCCAACAACTTCAAATACACCCCCCCATAAAACCAACACACAGTTCGACTTGTGTGATTCAGAAATCAAGGAAGTGAACAGTGATGTCAGTTTAATAAGGTGAACAGAATGTCCTCACCACTTCCTTTACACTTCTAAGGGTGTTTGGCCAACTGCAGAAGTTACAGTATGGTTCTCAGCCAGTTTAGAGTGGAAATTACTGTAACACACACACACACACACACGCGCACACACACAAACAGTGTTTCTAACAACATTCTTTAATTTATTTACACTGAATAACAATGTTGTAGTTTGATATTAATGCATGCATATTGGGACTTCAATTTAAATACAAGGCTCTTCCGACACAATATTTCCCATATCTATTTGGTGTACTCAGGGGCGTCATTAGACCTGGGCTTTTGGGGCTATAGCCCCGGGTGTTTTGTCAGTAGCCCCGGATCAAATGAGAGCAGCTTTCTCTGCAGCCTCTCCTCCAGCAGCGGGACCGAACGATGGAGTCACCATCAGCTGTTTGTGCTTCCAAGCACCTGTGTGTGTGTGTGTGTGTGTGTGTGTGAGGAGACAGATATATTTCGCCAGTATCGGGAGTAAATTTACCGTAATAACTGTATGTTGGCTGTAAAGAGCAGCTTCTCAGCTTTCATAAACCGTCAGAATTTTTCTGAAGGCACAAACTGTTGCAAAGTTACAATATTTCAAAGCAAAACCTTGTTAAAACTGTCTCATCTGCGACGGATTTGTAAAACGGATTCATGCTTTTCTGCCGAAGCTCAGGTTTGTCTATTCAAAAATTATCAGCCAAAACCATCATTTATTAGAACTGAATGTCCTATTCACTGCTGACAGACATATTTCACATGTCATTTAATTTTATCCAATATAACTAATAAATGATCAAACAAAATGAATGTAACAACAGTTTGAAAAATGGATAAATACGCTCATGAAAATGCACTTTTTAAAGAGGACAAGGTGAGATAAGGGATCTGGGCTAAAGCCGCTGATGTTTTGAAACCCTAAAAACGCCCCTGGGTGTACTGTACTTACACACAGAGGAGTGTGTCCTCCTTCATTGTGTGTGCAATGAAACACACACATATATACACACACAGGTGAAGGCAGTACGTGTGCCCGGAGTGATGGGCAGCCCTGTACACAGTGCCTGGGAGCAATTGGCGTTAGGTGCCTTGCTCAAGGGCTCTTCAGCTAGAGTAATTGGTGGGACTGGGAATCGAACCAGGGACCTTCAGGGCGCTAGGCTGGTTCCTTAACCACAAGCTTATGACTGGCCATATTGTATCATACAATAACATACAAATATTTTCCTTCAGATGCAATTAGCAAGTCAATGTTTTTAAAATGAAAAACACAGAGCAATTTAATAAGAATCAGCTATTCTAGCAGAGCTAGCCATTTAAAATATTTATTTGTTTGTCTCTAGGGGACATTAAAACAAAGTGTTCTCCTCCTGCAACTTTCATTTTACTCTCCCAGATGGAATCACACTCATAATTAGGTATAATAGCTATATTCTGTAACCAATTGACATCTAACCATTGACTCTCTCGCCCTGTCTTTTCCCCATTACTCAGGGAGCTTATTAACTATTGAGATTAAGACCTCTAAACAATCATGGTATTTTGGTTGGAACTGGGTTTGTCTTTGAGTCATGTTTGTATTCAGCTGTATAAGAAGGTTACTTCACTCGACTGATTAACGAAAACAACTTTGTTAAAGTTAAAGTCAAATCAGAATCAAGATGTATGGGTGTACAGTAAAGTTTACTGAGTGAACACTAGTTTAGTTTCAAGTGCATTTATTAAAGACTTCAGTAAAGATTTAACAATTACACTAATATGCTAATATAATAAGTTGACGGTAAACATCTGAATATAGCGTTATGACAATTTAATCATGAAATGACTCACTCTTCCTATCAAACGCTTTACTGTGATTGTCAAGTGGCAGGAAATGCTGAAAAGAATCACATTGTTCACTTTGTGTAAACTACCATTGATGATTTCAAACTTGTGACATCATGCCTTGTGCAGTGTGTCATATTACTGTTGACTTCCGGTGCAAATTGTTCTGACAGTTTCACCTATCAACCCATCTCATCTCTACTCATTATCTTCCACTTAAAACTTAATATAGACGAGGATCTCTTTGGGGTGGGGGTGGGGGGGTTCTCATGCTCATCCAGGAGAAAACTCTTTGAGCACTAGGCAGATACACCCTGGACATTGCTTCAAACCTAGATCCCCAGTGCTGAGAGGCGAACATGTGTACCACTATGCCACCCACCTACCAACTCAAAATGATAATTAGTTAATTAATTAATTACGCTTATTCCTTTCACAAGAGTTGTGGGGGGTTCCCCATGCCCATCCAGGGGATGAAATATCGGGTCATATGCAGATACACCCAAGAAAGTGCGTCTACTTATTGCTGGGCACACATTCACTCACACAGACACAAACCCTATCTGGGGCAATTTAGAGCATCCATAGGATATCAGGATTCAAACCTGGATCTCCAGCATTGAGAGGCGAACATGCTAACCACTAAGCCACCGTGCCACCCACCTACCAACCTTACATGATCAATTCATCGATTCCAATTTGTATGCATGAGTTTTTAATTACACTGTTTCAACCGTTCTATCAGGTCACAAAGTGTGCAGATGTTTATTCATCGCTCATTAGGAGAAACATGGGACAAATTAATAAACCTGGCTTTGATGTCTTTATACTGTATGAGAAACCCAGATGGAGTGTGTACATTTAACATAAAAAGGACCTGGACTGCCCCACATACAATTCATCCATCCATTCAATCTTCCACTTTATCCTCTATTAGGGTCGCTGGGGGGTTATACATACAGATACACCCAGAACAGGATGCCAATCTATCGCTCACACACAGACACATTACATATGGGGCAATTTGGAGTTTGACCTTGATCCATGTTTTTGAACTGTGGGAGGAAACCGGAGAACCCGGAGGAAACCCACGCCGACACGGAGAGAACATGGAAACTCCACCCAGATTGGGATTCGAACCGGAAATCCTTAGTGCTGAGAGGAGAACATGCTAACCACTAAGCCACCACATATAGAATTCAAACATACTAAAACAGTTCCTTGTATCCGTCTTTATGAATTTATCTTCAACCTGAAAACATTACTCAATGACAATCATAACAGGGAGTTGAAGCTAGGTTTTTTTACAGCCGTATACATTAACACTCATTCTAAAGAATGCCGTGTGTTCACGTGAAGTGCCATGAATTCCAGTAATGCCTCCATCCATAACCTATCATCAGCACACCGTGCACTGCTGCACATGCCACTATTGCTGCCTCCTAAGCACTAAACACGTTCAATCACAGTCGTTTTTTTCTGTATGTAATCATTCTGGCCATTGTTCCTGCTCTTTAAAATAGGATTAAGACCTATAAATAGTTTCCACAGAGTCATACGGACTGTATATCATTTTGTCTGTGGATGGAGTGTTTTACTTGGACGCACCGGCGATGTTGAAAGCTTGTAGCGTTTAAATTGCCTGTGTGTGTTCCCAAAGTAACAAGTCATTTGTGTTCACTTAAGGCCCCCAAGTAAATTGAATGCTGCTTTTGGAAAGTGTGTGTATTTGTGTGGCTGTGTTGGGTTATGAAGAGAGCGGAAGAGGAGGATAATGATGGAGTGCTGGTGATGAAGGACATTAGGCAGTGACAGTGTGAATGAGCACCAGGGCGTAAAGCAAAAAGGAGACAGAGTGAGGGAATCGGTCGAGAGAGAATCTAAACAAGGGATTGAGTGAGCAAGAAAGAAAGTGGTTTGGGTTTTAAGGTTTCAAGGTTTGTAAATAAAATCACTCCTGGAGACAAAATGAAGTACCCTGTGTTTTAACGGACCACGGGAGGAAAAACATTCTGCAGAAAAGATGACCGCAGAGCTAATGACACAGCACGCGTACACACATACACACACACACACACACACACACACACACACACACACACGCACACACACACAAACGTTTCTCTCTTCTCTCACTTTTCCATCGAGCTGTCTCTTTCTCTATTCTCCTCCTACCTCCCTTTTTTTCTTTCCCGCCGCTCTTTCCCACGTGCAATTACAGTACAGTATAAACAGTATGTTTCAGCTTGGCTTCTGTGCCCCTCTGGTGCCAGACGGACTGACAGAATCTCCCAAATACCCTCCAATACCCCTCCATTCAAAGCTATTTATGGTGCTGGCTCCTCAACACCCTTGCTTATAGCATTCACAACCAATCAGTGGTCAGCTTGGTGCCTTCTGGATGTTATAAGTGGACCGTGGCCTCAAAATAGATACACAATGGATAAAGACAAAGCTGCTATTGTGAATGTGCATGATAGACATGCCACAACCCATACGTGGTACACAATAATAGATAGATTTTATTTAATAATATCATGCAACCTTTGTCCCGCATGTTTTCAGAAACATCCATCAAAATCCAATTTTGCTGACTGTTTCAGCACTTGTGCGTTTGTGTGTTATTGTGTTGTTACGGTTCTGGGCATCGAGACCTCATACAATTTACCTCATACAAAGTTTTGCATAGCCACAGCAGCATGGAGCTGAAATAAAAGTTAGATGAGAATGTCTAAGGTTATCTAAGACTAGAGCTGTTAGAACCTTGTCAAACCGCCAGCTTGGCAGATGAGATTGGAATCACTTTCGATTGCTGTTCTAGATCGGATGAGTATCTGATTTGTAACCATGTGACACAAATAAACTATGGATCATGAATATATGTGACTTTTTGCTTATACACAAACACACACCTGATGTTTGATCACTCAGTTCTGATTTGTAACCCATCCATCCATCCATCCATTATCTTCCGCTTCATCCTGTATTAGGGTCTCGTGGGGGGTTCCCCATGCCAATCCAGGGGAGAACGTCTCAGGCGCTGGGCAGATACTCCCAGGACAGGGCGCCAATCTATCACTGGGCACACACTCACTTACAGAAACACACTCTATATGGGGCAATTTGGAGAATTCAATTGACTTGATCCATGTTTTTGGACTGTGGGAGGAAACCCACGTGGACACGGGGAGAACATGGAAACTCCACACAGATTGGGATTCGAAGCTGGAATCCCTAGTGCTGAGAGATGAACGTGCTAACCACTAAGCCACCGTGCCGCCCTGATTTTTAACCATGTGACACAAATAAAACTATAGAGTCTTGAATATATGTGACTTTTTGCACACACACACACACACACACACACACACACACACACACACACACACACACACACACACCTGATGTTCGATCACTCAGTTCTGATTTGTAACCATGTGACACAAATAAAACTATAGATCTTAAATATTTGTGACTTTTTGCTTATACGCATACACACACACACACACACACACACACACACCTGTAGCTGTTCGATCAGTCAGCACCGGCACCTCAGGCAAAACCACTCACACATGTCCTGGTGCTGCAAAGGCAAGATGTTTGTCTGCTTTTTTTCACACTTGTGTATAGCTGTTTTTCTCCACAGCAAAATGTGGTACATACATGATCCACTACAGCATTTGGTCGGTCGGCAAGCCTCAGAGAGCTGGGTATAGTGATACACTCTAATGATATCAGATTTTGTGCAAAAACATATAGGTAATAAATTGCCGTATGTTTTCATAGTGGTGACAAGCAGCAGAACAGCTGATTAGATTGTCAGATACAAAATACGAGACCATTTTGAAACAAACGACTTTAGTTTATGGCAGAGGAAATAATGGATGGATTCTGCTCACTGTCTTATCAAAAGATATAGGTTTGTGTTCTTAATTTCCCTGCGTTTTGGATCATAGTAACAGTTCATTAGCTTTATCAAAAAAAAAGTCTCGTATCCGTAAATCTGTGACCCATTGATGTATAGCATCTATATGGAAAACCTTTATATCCTTTTATAACCCCTCTTTTGTTCTATGTATAGTTTTTGCTACAACGTATTTCAGCAAATAATTTTATGCTGGATAACCAAAATTTTTATATAAATTATTGATGTGGTAGCTCACTGGTTAGAGTGGTGGGCTTTCAATCTGAAGGTTGTGAGTTTGAGTCCCATTTCTACTGAGCCCTTAACCCTCATTGATCCAGGGTGCTTTATCAGCCCTGTGTTCTGTCCCCAACCCATTCAGAAGTTAAATTTAAGTGCGTCCTATATTTTTAAAGGTTTATTTAATCATAATAAGTTAATCAAAGTAATGAATTATTTGAAACACCTGCCTTATTTAGCTGTAGTTCATATTTTATTATAAACATCAACTATTAATAATTTATCATTGCACTTAAAACGTACTGCATGGAGGCTCTTTAGTTATTGTACTTACTTCCTTGCACTTAATCCTCTACTAGGGTCGAGGGGGGGGGGTCCCATGCCCATCCAGCGGAGAACGTCTCGGGAACTGGGCAAATACACCCAGCACAGGACACCAGTCCATCACTGTGTACACACTCTATATGGGGTATTCAATTGACCTTGATCCATGGTTTTTTTGGACTTTCTTTGGGAGAAAACCAGAGAACCCGGAGGAAACCCATTGCGGACACGGGGAGAACATGGAAACTTCACCCAGATTGAGATTCGAACCTGGAATCCATAGCGCTGAGAGGAGAACGTGCTAACCACTAAGCCACCGTATTGTCCCATTATAAAAAATGAATAGATTAAAAAGTAACTATATGTTCTTCATTTGGGTTAAGTATACACATACAGTTAGGCCACTTTGTCAAACATGTAGGAATCCAGGACATTCCTATTGGCTCCCAAATATTTTCTGGCAACCGAATGTGTATGTGTGCATTCTATAATCTGTCAGACTTTCATGCTTCTATGCGCAAGCTGAAGAATGTCTCTTTTGTTTACTCCTCCAGACAAGCTTGTGGCCACATGCCAGTTAAATACTACACCGCTGATACCATAGCCTGAAAACACACACTCATACACACCCACATGCACGTGTACACACGCACACACATGCTCACATCCTTACTATCTTTGTCAAGGAATATTTCCATGCACTCTATCTGATTAATAACCTTAACATAATCTTAATTCTAACTCATTATAACAAATGTTGAGTGAAATGTGAAATGTTGAGATTTACCTCTTTATCTTGGACATTTGGTCCTCACAAGAATATAAACATATTATATGCACATACACGCACAGCACCAGCAGCAGCAACACTTGTCATTAAGATAAAGGTGTCAGAAGGTGGAGCTTTGAAAGGTGTGTGATCTTATAATTACACAGAGCCACTCTAGCAGCAAGTCTCAACACTTTTCTCTAAACAGTATATGAATTATAGTGATGTTAAGTTACATAACATCATTTTAACCCAAAATTTATCGTTGAGGTAAAAAAACGTAAAAAAAAAAATATATATATATTTTTTTTTTGTTTTTGAAATCAGTGCCATTTTTTGTGCCATTACTATATTCAATCACCACCACCTTGTTTCAACACTCCCTCTAAATTTTTTCAATTCCACTTATTAAAAACATACGCTTTGAAGTTCTGTAAATTGGCATATAATGCAATCACACTCTTATCAGATTTTTATTATTCCACCATTTTTGTCTCCTTTTCTTCTCGTGTAGTTTTCAAGCTATCGACAAGATTTTGAAACAACACGTCCACGTCGTTGACGCGTCCACTGCTCGTATACAGCCAAGCAATCGGTGTAACCCTAAAAGATATTCCCATTTTTACCGCCCCTATATAAGCTTCATCGGTTCATCTGTGTGAATGATAAAAAGTTAGCAAATGCTATTTCACCCACTTCCCGTTATCCGATTAAGCTGAAACTTTGCACACTTGTTTATTGTCGATAACAATATATTGATAAATTGATGACACAAATCAATAAAAAAAAAACAGTTAATTTACTAATTTGTGGTAATTAATGAATTTTATTGTCTATGGACAAATGTTTTAATTTTCTACTAAGTGTTATACTTCACAAGCAGAATGAATTCAGGAAAAAGTAATTTAACACGATATAGGGGTGGTTTTTGAAAAATATTTTTAAAATATTTTGCTTGTTCCAAGCCGCAGTTTCCATTCACTTTGCATTACCATGATTTCAATTTTTCAATTTTTGAGGTATAAAAAAATAATAGCTGGAGTTGGAGATTGTCACAGCCAGACCGGTCTTGTGAAATTGACATCACTTTCTGTTCACTCCTGATCACTCTTTAATTTGGCTCATTTCCTTTCTTATGGGAAAAATTTGACATTTAAAGTGGTGTAGCTACAAACACGAAACTCGCCACACCCCAAGTAATTTGCAGAGACACCCTCCCACTAAAACCACAGGCTGTCCGTTCACTTTTTATCACTCTTCAAAAATTGCTTTTCTCCTCCTCATTCTAACCACACCCTATTACCAGCCACGCCCACTTTTTTACCTCGTTTACTGTATTGCTTTGATATATGTATGCACTGTGTCTCATTCACTTGTTCACTCACTTGTTCATCAGGGAATGTACCTCTAGGTACAGATTGTAGTTCTCTGCCTACTTTTTAAAGCCGTATTACACTGTTTGGTAATAGTCAGGACCCCCACAGCACAGGTATTATATAATAGAAGCATTGCACTGACACTTGTAAAGTTGTCTGCGATATGGTATTAGGGGCAGAGCTGATGGCTTTGCTCTTACTTTATATTTTGCCAGAATTCCAGTTAAATTCTCTTATTTTCATGCACGTGATTACCAGATGCAACTAATTTATTCTCTTCTAGAATGTAGTCTTTTAGTTACTTGAAGACTGTACTCTGCCTCGAGTCTATGCACTAGTTTAACTCAGTGGCTGCAGCATTAAGAATAAAATGTAGCATATGATACATGTGTTTGTATGCATATGTGTATCTCTGCATGTTATGTAACGCCCATTAAGATCCCTCGTTTTCTGTTGTATGAGATGTTTGGACAGACTGTATTTATAAACACAGTGGTGGGAGATTAAGGATCCTTTTGTATTTCTCCAAAATTTGTGGCATATGGGAACCGCTTAAGGGAACATTTAGCATGGCCAAACAACTGTCACAGAGTTGGAAACCTAGCTGATTATTATCATTTTAAAAAGCATTTAGCTGTTGTTTTTCAAGGAATCCTTATTTATGTAAGTGGTTAGAGGATACCGAACTAGAGCGGATCGTAAAAATTTGACTTGATTCGTGAAACAAGTGCATCACTGCTATAATATAAGCCTAATTAATATAAACCCATTTTTAATTTTGCTTGTATAGCACTTTAAGTATATGTGAATGTGTATTAAGTTATGTCACTTAGTTATTAAATACCCAGATAGCACAATTATTCTGGCCCACGTAATTTTTTCATATGGGCCACTGCATAGATTGATGGCACTTCTATGGACTGTTCCCAGTTGTGGGCCAAATTACATATGCACCAGTTTAGGATCATAAATCAGTGAAAAGTAACTTGCATGTATAGAGTGGTGCCATATGTCTGCCAAATCTAGATAAGATGTGTTTTGAGACATGTGGGTCATATAAATGTTTTCAATCAGGGGTGTGCTTTGGCTCACATGCAGTTTGCACTAAGCCAGCTGTGCCATATCTGTGCCATATCTCAGCTAGTGTATTAAGATATTGCTCACATCCATGTTCTTTCGGAATAAATTAGCTTCAGTTTGAGGTCATTGGTATCATATACAAGCCAGTATCATATACAAGCCATATACGAGCATACAAGTACTCGAATAAAGAACAGAAACATCTTAAGTTGAGTATTAATTTAAAAAAAATGGCTCTTTAAACACATTTTGGTGCTAGATGAATCACCAAATTAAAAATTAAACCAAAGGATTTGTAAGGTGGGGGTGTATCTGCTAAATATGACTTGTCATTGACTCAATAAGTCAGTTCTACAGAAAGAATTTGATTCTGCTGTGATGTGGTACATGCAAAACAGCGATTGCTATCTGCAAACTCCGCCCTTAACACAATCCCAGCCAAGTCCTACCCTGAAGATAACAAGCAAGGGGGTAAACTTATGGTGGTGGCTTGGTGATTTAGATACTTGTACTAATGACAGAACATTTAAGGATCTCGGCTTTAAAAATCTATCACAGTTGGACCTTAGAACAAGACCCTTAACCTCAGAATGAGTCATATTGCCTTAAATAAGGACATCCTCTTATTGCTGTAAATGAATGTTTTCATTTGTGTAAAAAAAAAAAATGCTTTCCCGCAGAGTATTTTTTTTGGATGATTATATTTATTTCAGACTCCGGGGTTTAAAATACATTTACAGTTTAAGCCTCAAATGCCAGCAAAAAAAGGTGTAAACCCAAATCCCCCCGTACTTAACATTTGTACAAAACAAAAGTAGCATTGCAAAAATAATCTTTGATTTTTTTTCTACATAAGCTTGCGGTTAAGGAACCATTATGTCTTTACATAGAAGGTGGCAACCCTAATTGTGGCAAAACTTACTCATCAATCTAATTATCTGTGGTTCATATAAACAAACCCATATTGGAAATACCCCTAAGAGTAATTGACAAGTGATTATAAATAATTTAGCTTCATAAGACCCTCTTAAATAGCTGATGCTGGTCAGAGATCAGAAATCAGAGGCACTTTTTTACCCATATCTTCACAGGAGTTCAGAAGCATCCTGACACCGTAGATTTGCTATGCTTCCTGTTAAATGGTAAGCAAAGGGAAGTGGTAACAAACATTAACATGTGACTGGCGTGCATTTAACTAGTTAATAAGGCCAACCTTGAGTTTTTGCATTAAAAATGAACTTTCTCCTTTTTATATGGCAGTAAACACAATATTACACCTAAACAACATTTATATGGATCATGTACATATGTATGGGAGTTTTTATGTCTCCCCCCCTTTGCAACCTCAAAAGATTGCACTTTTTTTTGAGAAAACTTGCTTCAAGATTATGATGTGTCACTTATGAGGTAAGATTATGATGGATTAGAGGGCCTGGTGTGCAATCTCTATATTAGATCATTCAGAAGGTAATGAATGAGGCTGAGATCAGGACTGTGTGGGTCAAGTTCTTCCACACCAAACTCAGTCAGACATGCCATTATACTCCAATATAACCAATATGAACAGAGAGTCATTAATTAAATGAAATCAATGCCGCTGAGTAAAAGAAACAAGGAAATTAATTAAAGATTTTTTTTGTCAAAACAAAAGCTCAGATCAGAAGGAGAGGAAAGTTTTCTGATAGGGGTGTAACGATACATCGTTTGATTTCATCACACCAGGGTACAGACCCCACGGTACATTATGTTCGTGGTCAATTTATTTTGAACTGACAGGTGTACAGCGTATGAATTTCAATGTAAATTGTGAACAAACACTCTCACATAATTTCTTTTTCTCTTATGCTTATTGTTCATTCATTCATTCATTCATTCTCTTTTGCTTAATCCTCTACTAGAGTTGTGTGTGTGTGGGGGGGGGGAGTTCCCCATGCCCATCCCAAGGGAGAACTTTTGAGGTGCTGGGCAGATACATCCAGCATAGGGCACCAATCTATCGCTGGGAACACACTCATCCAAACACACACACACACACACACACACACACACTCACACACACACACACTATTTGGGGCCTTTAGAGCATTTAACCTACCATAGATCCATGTTTTTGGACTGTGGGAGGATACTGGATGACACACGGACATGAGGAGAACCCAAATTTGGATTCGAACCATGATCCCCAGCACTAAGAGGCAAACAAGCTAACCACTAAGCCACCGTGCTTATTGTTATAAAGTAGAAAATAGAATATAAAGTAAAGTTGTAAGACAAGAGGAGCGTTTTAATTTGTTTTAATATTTTAATTGGTTTTAAACAATTTTTTTTTTTAACAAAGCTTGAGTCACCTTTTTTTTATTTGGACCTGTCTGATTTTGCATCTAGAGAGCGGGAATCACTTCCAAAAAAAAAAAAAAAAAGGTTCAGTCAAATTAGTGTTTAATTAAAAGCATCGGAGATTAATTGTTGGGGTGCAGGTTTTTTATTAGCGCTCGTTATCGGTACATATGAATGATGCTGCTGAATATGTGTTAACCTGCACTCCATCAAAAGGTTAGACTCAGTCTAAAATCCTGACCTTAACCTGCTTCCACATCATTCTAGCTCATGATCTATGAAAGTTTCCATACTATATGACCTTCAGGTAAAGAAGTGGTGTTACTGTACACATATGCTGCTGAGATAAGGATCTGTATTTGCACCCTAACCCAGGTATTGTATATGTGATCCCTGTGAAGATGATGTATGAACTCTCCCAACAGTAGACAAGTGTCCACCTTTCCTCCTTCTCCCGGATCTATTAAATGACCCTCCTTACGTGGTGAGGTTG
Source organism: Corydoras sp. C115 (assembly GCA_019802505.1). Lineage (NCBI taxonomy): Eukaryota > Metazoa > Chordata > Actinopteri > Siluriformes > Callichthyidae > Corydoras > Corydoras sp. C115. The sequence goes on along the minus strand of JAFMOC010000037.1, from coordinate 1,106,888 downwards.
GACTACCTACAAGGTAAACATCATTAACCGGTGAACAATACAGGCCCCATTTAACAAGCAGGCCATTGTTATCTTCTCTGTATTCTGTTGGATGGGAGTAGTCTTAACAAGGCTCATGAACTGTACTGCACTTTGCTCAAAATACTATACTGTCTTAGTCTTAGTTAAATAATAGTTTCAAAATAAAGACCGAGCCAAAGTCTGTCCTGCTTTACAGACAATACTGTAAAATGTACAGGACATACAGGGTTTTAAAAATCGTGTTACTCTCAGACCCATAAAAACCTTAAATAAACATAAAACTTAAGACGTGAATTAATTACACAATTATTGTAAATAAATGTAAGCTTTACAGATACTGACATACAAGACAAAAATGAGACATATCCATCCAATGAATTAAGGTTAAGTTTAATTGCAAATTGGACAAATTTATAAAAATAATCTGAACCAACAGTAATTGAGAGGAGAGGGATTTGAACCCACAGGCTGTGAGTCGGCTAAACGGCCTTTTTGTTTTATTAATACTAAATAATAAATTTAATTATCATTTAATTATCTTCATGATCGTTTTGTCTGATACTGACTTAAAATATTAGATGTTTTAGTTTTCCTAATCATCAAAATAAAAAAACTAAATAAATACAGTATGCATTCAATACTGTCCTTTTTTTGAACCCAAGTCGAACATTGGTTGTAGAATATATTTAAGCAAGGACTAGACTAGACTAGACAGGACAAGGACTAGACAAGACAGGACAAGGATAGACAAGAACAAGGACTATACAGGACAAGAACAAGGACTAGACAGGACAAGAACCAGGACTAGACAGGACAAGAACCAGGACTAGACAGGACAAGAACCAGGACTAGACAGGACAAGAACCAGGACTAGTCAGGACAAGAACAAGGACTAGACAGGACCAGGACTAAACAGGACAAGGACAAGAACAAGGACTAGACAGGACAAGGACTAAACAGGACAAGGACAAGAACAAGGACTAGACAGGACAAGGACTAGACAAGACAGAACACAATGGGGAAAATTCACAATTTATACATTTTACATAAAATAAAAACAATCCTAATCCTAATAACTAAATAACTAGAACATAAAAAACGTAGAAAATGTAATCTTACCATACATGGATAATCCCAGCAATAGATTGGCACCCTGTCTTGGTTGTATCTGCCCAGCACGCGAAACCTCCTGTGACCCCAGTAGAGCATAAAGTGGAAGATAATGGATGAATAAATAAATACATGGATAATTCATGACGGACCCTCAAATTATTCTATTAACATAGACTAAAAACATGTAATTTCATAATCTATATGGTCTATAGCGTGACGAAATTCTTGGCAAGTGGGCGAACCAGGGGAAATGTGTTATGGCACAAAGGATTTGATTATAAATAAATGTTTCCTAGACAGTTTTAACTACAAATAGTTCATGTGTACTTGAATTCTAGACCCTACTTCATCTCTAAGCTTTCTGGTCTCCCATGATTCTCAGGCCTTGTTGTTCTCAGCGTTTGTTACGTAAGCAGATCAAGGACGCATTCAACTCCAAAACATGCCAGATTACTCCTGCATGTGTAAAACTCTCTTTACATAACAACAGCCTGAGCAGCCTCTTAGGACAAGCAGGTTCAAAGTCCAAACATGTACTCTTTAAAAGTAGCATTTATCAAACTAGACTTTAAACCAAGGGACACAAAACAAGTCTGTGTGTGTAAGGACAATTCTTTTATAGTCAGGTTACTGATCAACTCTCTGAGATGCCAGGGGCTTTGGGATTAGCCTGCTGCTTAAACACATAAATTAAGCACGCTCCTGCCAGCCCAGCATTGGTTGAGCCAACAAGCTCTTTAAGTTTGTAAATCTTTAAACTAGTGTTCACTACAAGAACATGTATATGAGCTAAAATCCTGAATACCAAAGAAAGCACAAGGAGGATCAACACTTTCCATATTTATATACAAGCAGTTTGGTTTCAATAGCAATTATTGTAATTAGTAATACAACAATCTAGTTTTTTAAGCAGTCGTAGTCTTGTGGACCCAGCCATGTGACGTGAAAGTCCCTGGTTAGAATCCTGGTCCCACCAAGTGCCATGGCTGAAGTGGCACCTAAACCCAATTGCTCCCTAGGTGCTGAATGGAAGGCTGCTCAACGCTTCGGGCACGTTTGCTTACTTTACTCAGTGTGTGTGTATGTGTGTGTTTCACTGCATGGATGGGTTAAATGTGGAAGACACCTCTGTGTGTAAGCAAAATAGATTTAATTTATGTATTACTAACAACTTGTACAAACACAACTAATGCAAGCAAATGGAAATGGTTAACATTTGTGTCTCTACAGTACAGTACAGTTTACTTGCTTTTTACATGCTACCTAGCAACTCCATTTTGGCCAGGGTGAGAGTTGTGCGTGTTTTGGTACCATGCACTAGCAGAGACTACCAGCTGTAGCTTGTTTTCACTCCATACTCACATGCTGTTAAATAAATATCTGTCTTTTATGCCAATGTATTTCAACACCGGCTTAATATATTGTCTCATAACTGTTAATTAAGTATGATATACTGTAATGAAATTGTTGTCTGGAGTCTGACGACATGAATAAGGCAGCAGAGTGAAATGTTTATTTGAGGAATTGTGGAAAAACAGGGAGGAAAATATCCAATATATTGCCATTGTTATTGGCTCCCCACAGAGGAAACTGAGCTAGTTTTTAAATCAAACTGAAACCCGTCGACTCGGTGGATGGTAAACCACCAAATGTTGTGCCTACAACATTTCACTTTTTTAAAAGCCTCAAGTTTTTCGACTGAAACACTGGTGTAGGTTTCGGTTGTATGAGAATTCCAGGATGTATGAGATGTATGAGAATATAGTGGTTAGCACGTTCGCCTCTGCACTAGGGATTCCCGGTTCAAATCTCCATCTGGGTGTAGTTTCCATGTTCTCCCCGTGTCTGCGTGGGTGTCTGCGTGTCGTTCTCTGGTTTCCTTCCACAGTCCAAAAACATGGATCAAGTCAATTGAATTCTCCAAATTGCCCCATATAGAGTGTGTATCAGTGAGTGAGAGTGTGTCCAGCGATGGATTGGCGCCCTGTCCTGGGTCTATCTGCCCAGCGCCCGAGATGTTCTCCCCTGGATGGGCATGGGGAACCCCCCCGTGACCCTAATAGAGGATAAAGCAGATGATAATGAATGAATGAAAAAATATATATATATGTGTGTGTGTGTGTGTGTGTGTGTGTATGTAATATATAATGTATGTTTATATATATATATGTGTATATATATATATATATATATATATATATATATATATATATATATATATATATAGTATATACACACACACACACACACACACACATATATATGTGTATATATATATATATATATATATATATATATATATATATATATATATATATATATATATATATATATATATATATATATGTGTGTGTGTGTGTGTGTGTGTGTGTGTGTGTGTGTATATATACCTACATATATGTTACATTAATCCTGGAGCATTTTACAAAAATATATTTTAAAATGTTATAAGCCTTCATCAATCATTTAAATAAAACATGCTTAAATATATTTGGATACAACATGTAATCTCTTGAGAAATAAAATTCTGTGGTTAAACTAGAATTTGTTCATTGGAGAGAAACATGATATTGACCACCAATATGTAATAAAGTCACTTCGAAAATATGTTCCGAATTCTTCCTCAGTTATACGGTTTGGCATTCAGGTGTTTCAGCTTTAACTGGACACTTTGACATACACTTTAAATACAGCATGAATTTATAGTGTCAGAGCACTTTAACCACTTTCTGTGGTTAAGGAACCAGCCTTGTGCCCTGAAGGTTCGATTCACGGTTCCACCAAGAACTACAGTTGAAGTGCCCTTGGGTGTTGTGTACGGGGATGCCCACCGCTTCGGAACATGTGCTCTTTTCAATCGGTGTGTGTATACAGTACATGTGTGTTTCACTGCACGGAGTTAAATGTGGAGGACTAATTCCTCTGTGTGTAACTACAGCAGGCAAAATACATGACAAAAATAAACAATTCAGCAAACTTCTCATAAAATAAGATTATATGTTGACAGTATTGGTGGAGATCAAGAAAAAAATGTAATAAATATTGAAAAGAAAATAATGAGTAAAAAAACAAAACAAAGGTAAAGAGTGAGTATACAAATTAAGGCCTACAAGTTAAATATATAGCTAAATCCAATGACTTTTATTAATTTTTATATTCTATAGTACTGTAACACACAAAATCAGCCTACTTTCCAAATAAGTTACCATGCATCAAATATGCCCTGATTTAAACTGTTAATTAATTTATACTAAATTAAATATTGACTAATATTTAATCAAAATGTACAATTGAATCAACGTGCAAGACAAATAAAAAAAAAAGTATCCTGAAATAAACTTTAATTCCTTTTATTGTAAACAACTAACCCATCCATATATTTTCTCTGAGTAGATGATTTAAACCCCGCAGCTGAGATGAGGCCTCTTACAACCTGACATAAGCAAGGTTTTGAAGTTCATCTCAACAGTGGTGAGAAAGCGAGTTAGGAGTAAGGAAGTCCACCGGCTCTAAGATGTTATCTAAGATGTTAGCTGCTGAGAGTAGCAAGCGGAAACTAGACCCGAGAGTGAGAGAGAGTGAGCGAGAAAGATAGAAACGGGAGGGAAAATACCCTTGTTTCTATTAGAAAAGTTACTCAAAAAATCTACTATTTAAATTAGTTTGGTATGAATAATTAAAATACACGATTTAATAATTCTTGTGAAACCTTTATTTGAAGTGTTTTTCTTTATAATAGCTGGACTTCTAAGGGACTGTAAAAAGAACCCAGAATGCAATGACCTATTAGTTACGTGAACCCTATTTTAAATTTAAAATACTATTATGACAGCACACACTATACAGGTAAAAGTAAAAGTAGTATGTGTTTTCATTGCGACAAGTGTTTAAAGTGAAACACCTTCACACACACACACATTCTGAGCAACTATATGCTGCCAAATTAAGGGGGAAACATAAGCCCTTTTTTGTCTCAGCATGACCTCAGTGAAAATACTGTCCATACTGACCGAGATTTGATTAGGTCAATTTGGTGTGGAAGTACTTTAACCACCACTGATCATGGTTGGGATGAACTAGAAGGTCATCCAACATTATGTCTGACTTCACACACACACACACATACACATACACACAAACACACACCTCTTGTGTGAGAGAGAAAGTAAGTAAAAGAGAGGGGGACAGAGCGACACTGAGTCTACATTAATGGCCCTGAGAACGAGAAGAGGCCAAAACAGTATATGTGAGCATTGTTATAATAATTGAACTCAGTAATCTGAACTCTGTCATTATGTGGTAAATAACAGTTTTCACAAATCTGCATGCCCACAAAAACGCATAAATGGCAGCTTGCATGAAAAGAAAAAACCCACAACAATATAATGACAGTTATATTTTTTGACCGGTAATAGCATTATAAAAGGTAAACCCCAACTTCATAACATACAACCCTGACAACCATGCACACAAGTTTCCTGAAATAGAGTCCACTTTGAGTGAAGTTTAGTTCATGTGTATTTGAACTGTATGCATTTTATTTCAGTGGTATAGCTTTTGAACAATAGACGTTGCCACAGCGAGCTGGGGAGATTGATCTGGATGCTGACTTCAGCTGCAAAAAACACTATGTTTCCCATAGGTTTATATGAAAATCTTAGTATTTCCTAACAAGATGCAAATAACAAATATCCGTGGTCTGGTCATTGTCTAACCTCACTGTGGAAGGTTCTCATGGAACATGGCTACATATATATTATAGAGACTCTGAGTAAAAGTTACTGAAATGAATACATTTCCATTTTATTTTAATAATATATCATTGATGTTATTTTCCATCCATCCATTATCTTCCGCTTTATCAATTTACTAGGGTTGAGGGGGGGTGTCCTCATGCCCATCCAGGGGAGAACGTTTCGGACGCTGGGCAGATACACCCAGGACAGGGTGCCAATCTATATGGGGCAATTATGGAGAACTCATTTGACCTTGATGTTTTTTGAACCCGAAGGAAAAAACACACGGACTCGGGGAGAACATAGAAACTCCACCCAGATTGGGATTCGAACCGGGAATCCCTAGTGCTGAGAGGCGAACCTTCTAAGCACTAAGCCACAGTGCCGTCCCTGATGATGTTATTTTATTTAATTAAATCACTTACTGTAAGTGTGCATACTAATTACACAGATATGAATTTAACTTCTTTTAGGTTAATATTTCTCGATCGTGTATCAAAACTATACTTTCTATGTATTTCATTTCAGCTCATGAGGGCAAGTTTATTTTTTAGGTAAGGTCAGATTAGATTAGGTTAGAAAGCTAACATGCAAAGGCCAAATCGATTCAGCCAGAATCATAAATGTTCTGTTTTGGGGACTTTAGATGGATGACATGTTTGCTGGAAGGTGCCCATTCTTAAGACATAAGTTTATTGTTGTTTGGATTTGGCTTTTCCTGGAATGCCACCAACAAATATCTATGACACATCAAACTACTTACAATACATTGTGCAATACAACAATCCAAATGTTTAAACATGTGTGGTTTCACAGATTTATGAATATATATTAACATAATAATGAATATGAAACAGAGTTTATAGTCATTTATGCCTAATGCTCCAGTCACTCAGCAGCATTTAGGGTGACATCATTTTAGTAGGTGATGACAGATCGACTTAAGAAGGAATGATTTGGTTTTGTAAAGGAGCATTTGAATCATTGCGTGTGTGTGCATGGCTCCCTGTGTGTGTTTTTGTAAGTGTGTGTGTGCATACGTGACGGTTATGTGGCTGTGTTATACATTTTTAATGCAATATGTAAGATTTTGTTATTATCAGACCATAAAATTGCTTACTTTAGAATTTTTTGCAGCTCATTTTTTTTCTACCTTGCTTTAAAATCAGCTTTGTATTGGGCTTCTTTTGTACGTGCTGATATAAGATCACAAGATCACAAGCTGTGCAGCAGCATGTAAGCCACTGTCTTTATTTTACATCTACAAAGTGGTGCAAAACATGTAGATAAGTACGTAGATATAGTGCACACAGCGTTTAAAAATCCCAGCAGCACCGCTGTGTCTGATCTAATGATACAAGCTTAACATACACTGATACACAATCAGCATGCCAGTGTCATCCACAATCAAAATAATACCCACACTATGGTGATTCTGTGCGAGTTCCAGTGTCAAAATTTGCCAAAACTTTGCTGGTATTGAGCCGGTACTCTTTGACGATGCCACGGAAAATTCATTGGTTATTTTACTATCCCTCAACCTACTTCTAATGTTGGTTTTGCTGATTGCATGGTGCGTCTCCTGATTGTATGCATCTGTTAGTAATGTATGTGGCTAAAATAGTTGAAATTACAAGTCAGAATAGAATAGTGTCCAGCTACATTTGGCTGTTTAGTCAACATTTCTTTGACTTACAGTGTACGTTTAGCTGTAGCTGCTATTAGAAGGAAAGGGAACGCGTTCCAAAAATGCTGAAATGAGGCCAAAATAAAGCAGCAATAATCAGCCATGGCCTCAAAGCCCCCACAATATAGTTCACAGGGTACTTGTGGAGCTTGACACAAGCTGAGAGTACACACACACACACATAAAAAAATACATAAACACAACAGGTCAAGTGACTTTAGAAATAAAACCAATTATTGTGGATACCACATACCATAATGAACAAAGAATAGGATTTTGGATGAGCTTAGATAGCGTTTCGTCCAAAGAAAAGAAATTCAAGCCCGTTTCTCCCTCTCGCTCACTCCAGACTGCTTCTACAAGCTACAGAAGGGAACATTCAGTTAAACCAAGATGACGTTCCATTATTTTTTATGTTGAATTATAAAGAAATAAATGTTTGAATGATCAAGGTTCGAATCCCAATCTCGGTGGAGTTTCCACGTTCTCCCCGTGTCTGCCTGGGTTTCCTCCCACAGTCCAAAGACAATGGATTTAAGGTAAATTGAATTCTCCATGGGTGGAACTGTGTCTTAGTAGTTAGCACGTTCACCTCTCAGCACTAGGGATTCCCGGTTCGAATCCCAATCTGGGTGGAGTTTCCATGTTCTCCATGTGCCGTGTCCACGTGGGTTTCCTCTGGGTTCTCCGGAGTCCAAAAACATGAATCAAGGTCAATTGAATTCTCCAAATTACCCCATATAGAGAGTGTTTGTGTGAGTGAGTATGTGCCCAGGGATAGGTTGGTGCCCTGTCCTGGGTATATCTGTCCAGTGCCCGAAACATTCTTCCCTGGATGGGCACTGGGAACCCCTCCGCGACCCTAGTAGAGGATAAAGCGGAAGATGATGGATGGATGGATGAATGCTCCAAATCGTGTGTGTCTGTGTGAGTGAGAGTGTGCCCAGTGATAGGTTGGTGCCCTGTCCTGGGTATATCTGTCCAGCGCCCGAAACATTCTTCCCTGGATGGGCATGGGGAACCCCTCCCGTGACCCCAGTAGAGGATAAAGCGGGAGATAATGAATGATAATGTTGCTGATTCTTATGATTTACCGGGAGGCACCAATCTAACGTTGCCAATTTGCACGACTGACTACTAATTTTGCATCCTTTATTGTTGATGAGTTTAATTACAAGCAGATGATGAAGTGGGACACGCTGCTGACATCCGTACAAAACACACAAAACAGTCTGTGAAGACGACATGCTTTCTCCTGTTTGTTTTGGAATGCTCTATTGCGTTTACAAAGCATGTCAAACCATATGTTTATGCAAATGTAAACCTCACCTCAGCTACTATTTCATGCTAAGTCCTAATTGCTAACATTACCACCGCTATCCGAATCTGCACCGTAAATCTGACACGCTAAATACAATTAGCCACAAACTGCCAGTCCCTGGTGTGGCCTTGGCATCAGACAGTAACTCAAACCTCAGCCCCACAAAGTTTGTTAACGGTCTAAAGTAAGCAGAGGACCTGGCATGGATCTTCAGATTGTCATGTCCGAAATGTGAGACAGACTTTCCCACGTTCAATTTCTCTCTCTCTCATTGTTGCTTGTTGTTCTCCAGCCCGTCTCTTTTTCTCTTCTCCATTCCAGTGTTTTATCTTTCACGTGGGTTGTCCGATGCCAAGAATCACTTTCTTGCTATGTCACAGAAGTGAGTGGAAAACTTGCAGCTCCTCAGACAGCCTGTAAAATCATTTGGCTTATGTTAGCAACCAAACTTACTCTTCATCAGAGACTTGCATTATTATATACATAGATTTTATTTGATTTAAATTACAGGAACACATTTATTTTTATTTTTATATTACACTATTTTTATACCACATATATGAAGGATAAGGCGCCCCAGCAGCTTAGTGGTTAGCACGTTCGCCTCTCAGCGCTAGGGATTCCGATTCGAATCACCATCTGGGTGGAGTTTCCATGTTCTCCCCGTGTCTGCGTAGGTTTCCTCCAGGTTCTCCGGTTTCCTCCCACAGTCCAAAAACATGGATCAAGTCAATTGAGTTCTCCAAATTGCCCCATATAGAGTGTGTTTGTGTGCGTGTCTGTGCGTGTGAGTGTGTGCCCAGCGATAGATTGGCGCCCTGTCCTGGGTTTATCTGCCCAGCAACCGAAACGTCCCCCCGCGACCCTAATATAGGATAAAGCGGAAGATAATGAATGAATGAATGAATGAATGAATGAATGAATGAATGTCAAGGATATGATACATCAATTACTTGCCACATTCATTAAACTGTCTTTATTAATATATTGACACTCTCTTAATTAAAACACCCTGCACTAAAACATCATGACTGTATATAGTCACATACATATTAAATTGAACAGCTTTAGTATTAGGCCATACTTGTATGAGTATGTATTTTATAAATAGTTGTTACCATTAAGTTTTGTGTAATACTGTACATTAATTATTAAGATAAACCTATGCTACTAGTGCTACAAATTCAGCAACTTCCTGTTCTTCTACAGACTTCTACCTCAGGGGTGTCAAACTCAATTGCACCCTGGGGCAAAAACTCACAGCCCACTTTAGGTTGCAGGCCTAACAGGATGAACATTTATTGAATACACTGAAAGGAAAGGTTTTCTGAACATGAACAGGAATAAAAACAGACAGGAATATTATTCCACAATAAATAAACTTAAACTTTATGTAACTTGAAATACTCTCTATGTAAATATCTCTTGCCAAAATTATGAACATAAAAATAAAATAAAAATCATGAAAAAATGAAATACAAATTACACTCTTCCACAAAAGTAAAAACAACGAACCGGTTTTCAGCCATTTTAGAAAAATTAACTTTAAATATCTTTAAGTATTTCTGCTTCATTAAAATGTTTCTGTTAAAATCATACAAATTTAAAATATCCCAGCGATGGATTGGCGTCCTGTCCTGGGTCTATCTGCCCAGCGCCCGAGACGTTCTCCCCTGGATGGGCATGGGGAACCCCACCGCGACCCTAATAGAGGATAAAGCGGGAGATAACGAATGAATGAAAAATTTTAAATATGAGTATGGTCCAAAGAACATATCGCCGGGCCATTAATAACAGTAAGAGTAGATCAATGTAAAATAAGTTTGGGCCTTAAGCTTGAAATCTATGCTATAGAATCCTCAAAGATTTCCTTCCCTGAGGTTGTGTCATGCATGGATTTAAATCCTAGAAGCTCCTCTGTAACACATAGATTTGAGTCCACGCCACAGATGAACACTGACGCAGTATCAGACGTGTCGGTGCTCTCGTCTACAGCATGGTTGGGTGCGTAATGAAAGCTGCGGAAAACCCGTCAGTGGATGACTCGCCCAGCTTGCAACAGGTCATGTCCACCAAACAAGAGAGTGCTAATGTCATTAATGCCAAAACAACAGGAGGGCATTATGGAATTTATAGTATTAATGGTAAATAATTGTAGTGGTAAATAGTGCTGCTGTATAATACCAGCGGGCCAGCTCCAATAGTAATTTGATATTGCTTTGCAGGCCAAATACAATTACACTGCGGGCCAATTTTGGCCCGAGGGCTAGAGTTTGACACCCATGTTCTAGGTGATGTTCCTTTGGCTGTATAAGTTTTTCTATTCGTAAAGAATAATTCTATTTTTCTAAATGCTTTCTGCATCCCGAGAGTAAAAAATGGTTTTCTGCAACAAACACATTCTGATATCTGGGTGGCAAATACAATACTCTCATTTTTATAAGTCGCATTGGATAAAAGCACCTGCTAAATGTAAAATGTAAATGTAAATTTGCTGTTTGAAGCAAATGTGGGTAATGTGCATTTCTGATTGTTTATCTCTGTATCAGCAAAGCTGAATGTCACAAACTGACAAACAAAATGCGTTTCTCTAGAACTCTTTTCTTCTTCCCCTTTTGTTTTTTGTTTTTTTTTGTTTTCCTTTTTATGTTTTAGAAGTAAACCCACTTAATGTCAAGACTAGCATGAACTGCCTCTGAATGCACCTGCAACATGCTGTAAATCACTCCAATCAATGTGAATCCACATGTCAGCAAAACATCAACGTGCACACGTTGCTTAAATCCATTTACAGTTAAGCATGTTTCATTTAGGATTTTTTAATTTGAATCATGCTTTTAATTGTTCTGCTTTTCAGAAAAGGACAACTGTAGCAGCATGTTTGCGGCCTGTTACCAAAAGGGGCAAACTGAGTATTCATGGTGAACCTATGGAATATATTTACAGGCACAGATTTCTATTGGCCAGCCACTCTGAGCTCTGACTCACAAAATGAATATGATGGCATCCCACAGATGAGACTTGTTTACAGGCCTGTTAGTTCCTTAACACAGCATTGGATTTTAATGTTATCCAATGCTGAAACAAAAATAAATTAAATCATCCAAATCCAGACTGGAATATCACATTGCTTAATGAATCATTTCCTTATAAACAGTGTTTTTAAAACAGTACCACTGTGCTTAATTTCCCACCAGCATGGTACTGCTCATGGCTATGTTTTCAACTGGTAGTCATGTAATACCAAATTTCAGTATAAAAAAAAAAAAACTTGATTAAAATATTAAAGGTCAGTTTCATTTTAAAGGTGGCACATAGGCTTAGTTGTTAGCAAGTCTGCCTCTCAGCGTTGGGGATCTTTGTTTAAATCTCAATTTGGTTGGTTTCAGGTTTTCTCCGTGTCGAAGTGGGTGGGTTTCCTCTGGGTTCTCAGCTTTCCTCCCACAGTCCAAAAAATGGATTCAAGGCAAATTAGTTGCTCTAATTGCCCTATTTAAAATTTCTTCCATGTAATGTATGTCTGTCTGGTTGTGTGAGTGTGTGCTCAGTGATGGATTGGCACCCTGTCCTGGGTGTATCTGTCCGGTGCCCGAAACGCTTCTCTGGATAGACATGGGAAACCCTCTCTGCAACCCTAGTCCTTGGTATTGGAATAATGAGAATGAGAATACTTTATTAATCCCTGGGGGGGAAATTGCCGTTTTTACAGATGCTCCATTTGTCGATTATATATACAAAAGGGGAAATAAAAAATTAATAATAAGTACTAAAAATATGCACTAAAGTAAAAATAATAAATAAAAAAAAAAAAAAAAAAAAAAAAAAAAAAATATATATATATATATATATATATATATATATATATATATATATATATATATATATATATATATATGCACTGTGTGGCAGATGGTAGAATAATATAATATTATAAATTTGAATAATTATTCTGATTACATTATTGCACATTAAAGTTAAACAAACTGGTTACATAGTTGGCCAGAGGTAAGAATGACCTCCGGTGGTGCTCTGTGGTGCATTTGGGTGGAATGAGTCTTAAACCTTAGGTTCTTTAAGCAAAAGATAATGAGTTTAATTTTGGTTGCAATACATTTTGAATTAAATACTGAAAATATTTAGTAATGGACTCTCACTTGTTTTAGGATTAATAAAGAATAGTCAAGTGAACAAGCACAGAGACAGGTGTCTACAATGTGCATTCATTTCAGCCAACTGGCAAAACAGAAAGACATAGGAAGGGACAGTGCACATCTTGTCTGCATCATGTTTCTTTGTTTTTCTGTTAAAGCAGAATTCATGCCAGGAAGAAGTAAGAGGCAGAACGCTGCCATTGTTTCTTTCCTCAGTTGTGGCACTGATATAATGATCCATATTTTCCTTGTATGTCACTTTTTGTCTTCTATGTCTCTTTTAGAGACAAGTAATAGAAATTGACTGTAATGCATGCAGACCTCATCGTGTGCTCGAGTCGTCCTTGCATGCACTCGGAGCAACCTGATAGCCGTGGAGAGAGATGGACATGTTTTCTCTCCTGATTAGATTTATCATCAAACAATAGACTGTTTTGAAATTAAAGTACACAAGAAAAGCATGGCACTTATTTCATCGAGTTGAAAGACATTGTCTTAATGTCAACCTTGGACTCCAAACATCATTTTTAAATATTTCATGTCTTTGAATGACTGTTATTCCATTTATTGAGTTTTGGGTTCACTGAGTCATCACAGCTCATGGATCAGATGTTTAGAGTCTTTCTAAATACTTCTCAAAGAAGCTACGTAGAGAATGCCAGTTCAGTTTAAGGATGACAGCCCTGCTGCTGGCTTTTCATTAGCACATTTGGCCATGCCACACAATGCCAGCATAACTTATGTATCCAGTTCTACATGTATCAATCCGTGCCTCAGTTATTTTGGAACTTTTGTCGAGAGCCGAGCCAAATTGTTCATGGTTTGCCTCCAAACATGTCTATCCTATTTCTGATTTGTTTGCAAAAATAAGACGGTATAAAATGAATTAGATGGTTCAAAGACAATGTTTTTACTAGTGATAGACAACCTCAGTACAACCAACCTTGTGATATGAAAATGTAAATAAACAGAAGATATTTGCAAAATATTATTTTAACAATTTTTAATGGGTAATAAAATGATAGTGATACCTGATAGTTCTTGTGTAACTGCTAATCAACGTTCGAGTGCATGACATCTGTAATTCATATATTTGATTTTAAAATCTAAAGCACAAATAAATCCAACATTAAAAGCTGCAACACCTTGAAGGTTGTGTCCACTATATCCACCTGAGGCAATTTACAGGAAGAATAAAACTTCAGACATCAGAAATCTCTGAAAGTAAATATAAAGCACTCATTTAGGAAAGTGAAACTGAAAGGTACCTGGCTTTCATTGCAGGGCGACGATCCAAAACATACATGGAAATGCACCATGAACTATTTCAAGTAATACAAGCCTAATCATTTGAAATAGTCCACCCGTTCTCCAACTCCAAAAATCTTAAACAGATCTTAAACATGCAAAATGGCCCAAGAATGACCAAAATATGTACTACCCAAAACCATCCAGTCCAATCTTCAGATATGTTTACTTACCTGGTATGTAAAATGTCACATATTAATATTTTGTTGACCTACATATGTGGTTATGGTACGGATAAACAGTGGCATTGTTTAGACAATGTCAGTGGTAAATTCCATCCATTGTTGATTTCCAAATCATATGAATGACCACAAACACAAAAATAAGTACACAAGAAGACAAGATGAAATGAATAACAATAATAATTATAAGAAGAATAATAATAAGAAAAAGAAGGCGCATGGTGGCTTAGGGGTTTGCACGCTCTCCTCTCAGTGCGGGGGATCCAGGTACAAATCTGAACCTGGATGGAGTTTCCACGTTCTCCACATGTCCGCATGGGTGTCCCACAGTCCAAAAACATGGATTCAAGTTTAATTCAATGTTCTAAATTGCCCTGTGTGTTTGTGTGAGTATATACATTATTGCTGGATGCTGGTCGATTATGCTAATACTCAAAAATCAAATACATATTTCAGTCAAATTAGTAATAGTAAAGTCAATAAAGTTAAATAAATGGAGTTAAGGTTTGTAGTAGGAAAAAAAAAAAGTGTAAAGATCTTTATTTAGGGCTGCACGGTGACTTAGTGGTTAGCACGTTCGCCTCTCAACACTAGGGATTCCCGGTTCGAATCCCCATCTGAGTGGAGTTTCCATGTTCTCCCCGTGTCTGCGTGGGTTTCCTCCGGGTTCTCCGGTTTCCTCCCACAGTCCAAAAACATGGATCAAGTCAATTGAGTTCTCCAAATTGCCCCCATATAGAGTGTGTATGCGTGTGCCTGTGTGAGTGAGTGTGTGCCCAGCGATAGATTGGCACCCTATCCTGGGTGTATCTCCCCAGCGCTCGAAACGTTCTCCCCTTGATGGGCATGGGGAACCCCACCGCGGCCCTAATATAGGATAAAGCGGAAGATAATGAATGAATGAAAGGATCTTTATTTATTAATTCTGAATATTTTAATATTGTATTGTCTTCCGTATTTTAATCTGGAGTGCACCATAAAAAGTCTGAAGTGGACGTTTTTTTCTCCCTCAGATTAAGTTGTCATGCTTAGCCTACAGTAGAACTACAACAACAATAACAGAATGAACAAACAGCAAGGAATCACAACAGGAACAATCTATGAATCACCCATGATTAAATGTGCCTTGGTTGGAAGTGGGTGTGGAATCATTTCCAACTGCATGTAAACAAAAAGACATCCTGTGACAAGTGTTGTGAGAGCTATTATAATTCCTCTTGTCTACAAAGTAAATCTATATTAATCACCCGATTAGAAACAACAAGCAAACATGTTTTAAGCACCTTGGGGATACAATATTTGGTTGCTACTGTATGAGGTGATTATAAACGGAGGAGTGTGAGTGTGTAACACAAGTTGACGTGTATAAACCAGTGATGCAAAAGGCTCTGTACAGACCTAATTCAATATTGTTTTATATTTTGTATTTTTTGCTAGACTTTTTGAACAACTTACTATGAGGAATAAGGTCTAATTTGTTGTATTAGCCAAAAAGATCTTTACTACTTTCAGGTTATTGTCTGTATAATAAAATAAAGTATGTTAAAAGCTGGGCCCATCAAGATCCTTTCATTCATTCCCTAGTGCTAGGGAAGATCCTTTCATTCATTCACGGTGGGGTTCCCCGCTCCCCATCAAGGGGAGAACGTTTCGGGCGCAGGGCAGATACACCCAGGACAGGGTGCCAATCTATCGCTGGGCACACACTCACTCACACAGACACACACGCATACACACTCTATATGGGGCAATTTGGAGAACTCAATTGAATTTATCCATGTGGTTAGCATGTTTACTTCTCAGCACTAGGGATTCCTGGTTCGAATCCCAATCTGGGTGGAGTTTCCATGTTCTCCCCGTGTCTGTATGGGTTTCCTCTGGGTTCTCCGGTTTCCTCCTGCAGTCCAAAAACATGTATCAAGGTCAATTGAATTGCCCCATATAGAGTGTGTGTGTGTGTGTGTGTCTGCCTAGCGCCTGAAACGTATCTTCCCATGATGGTACAACCCTGGTAGAGGATAAAGCAGAATGGATAATGGATAAATGTCACCTATTGCTATAGACTGGTGACCTGTACAAGATCAATTTCTCTTGTGAAGTAACCGCTTCACTGAAGTAACCACTCCTCATCAACTTATGTAGGATAAATGACCTAGAAAATTAATAGATGCATGATTTCCAAAAATGCACAATTCTAGCATCCAATGTATAATATTTTTTAATATGAAAATACGTGAACCTGTAATATTTTTTCCCTTGAACCTTTACTGATGTAAACAACAGATGTACAATTAAACACTTTCTATTTCTTCCCATTCTTTTTACAATTTTGTAAATACATTACACTGTAAAAAAAAAAAAGTTTCGTACCATTTTTTTAAATTACACTTTTTAAGAAGATTAAAGTTTGCAATGAAACATTTGCCCGTTCTTGTTTGATTGAAGACTTCATCTGCTGAGTCAGTCTTGCTGTTTAGTCATTCATCTTTTTATGCTGATTCTCTTCTTTATGATGCGCCGTACCTATTGCACTGCACACAGGCCGTCAAACACATACATTCTATATCTTCGAATCCACAATGATGTATCATGCTGAATAAGATAATTTATCATACAATATTAATTTATCATACACCTCCCAGTCCATGGTACTTATATATTCCAACATATGTCTCTCCAAAAATTTTAACATGTGCCTTTATATTAATTAGATTTTCACACATATGCAAGCAACCCATACCATGACTAACGACAAGCTGACCAACAAGAAGCCGAAACGTAAACTGGTACAACAATTTTAGCTCAGGTTTTAAAGTCTCACCAGCATTGGAACATGGAATTTAATTATAGTTTGCCATTTGATTTAATTTAATTGACTGCTCGAAATTGCCCAATGATCGGCAACCTGGTCTGAGTGTACCCTAGTATAAGAATAAGTGGAAGATAATGATGGATGGATAGATTAAGTTCAAAAGTCACAATAAACTTGGATATAAAATGAAAGGTTAATAATGTCTTAATATTCAGCACTGCACCAACTTACCAACTTATGTATCTTATATATATATTTGTACTGCTATGGTGCATGTTGTGTGTTTTTAACTATGAAAATAAACTGACATAAAATTGTTCACAATAATTGATTTATACTCTTCTGGTTAGAGATCACAAAATCTACAGTAGAATATCATTTATGTATTGCTTGTACTTTAATTATGTGAAGGGAGTTTAATTAATATGTCCAATGAGTTATTTCTTGGGTGATCTAAAGGTAAAGGTTAGTGGTTGGTTTAAAAGTGTATTGTCAGATAAGTGCCTTGTAATACAGTTTCACCACCACAGATGTGCTTTTGTCATCAGTTCTTTTTCTAGTGCATCCTGGTGGTTTAAGGTGCTGTGCAGGTGGTTTGACTCTAAATAGGTATTTGCATGACGTGGCTTTTGTAACCTTTCTAACAACTCAATTTACGAAAACATCTAGCTTGACTATATGTCTATTAAAACTTAATGCTATTTGTATTCAGACCACAAAGACGGGAAAGACATGACCTCAAAGAGTGACACTTTAGAAATGTGGATTATATTTGCAGCCCTGTAGGAACATGATCTTTGTGAATGATTCATGAACTAAAGAATCCAATTTGTTACTTTAAATATGTACATTTTCAATATTTGTATCAACGCTATAATTTAGTTAAAACAACACGGGACACAATCACCAAATTATATGTGTATTAATTATCCCATCCCATCCGTTAGCTTCCGCTTTATCCTCTATTAGGGTCGCGGTGGGGTTCCCTATGCCAATCCAGGGGAGAACGTTTCGGGCACTGGGCAGATACACCCAGGACAGGGTGCCAATCTATCGCTGGGTAAACATTACCTCATGCAGACACACACACACACTATATGGGGCAATATGGAGCATTCAATTTACCTTGATCCATGTTTTTGGACTGTGGGAGGAAACTGGAGAACCCAGAGGACACCCACGCAGACACGGGGAGAACATGGAAACTCCACCCAGATTAAGATTCGAACCAGAAATCCCTAGTGCTGAGAGGCGAACATGCTAACCACTAAGCCACCATGCCACCTAGTATATTAATTAGTTATTTTATAAAAAATTATACACCAAACCTACTTTAAAAATGTCTTAGCTCTGTGTTTTAAGTTTAAGCCGGTGACTCAGAAAGCCCTGCATAAGAAAGATCCACTAAAGTCGCAGACATGCAGCTGAGTAAAGCTTTTCTGTTTCTTTAATATCAGAGAACTGATTTTTATTATTATTATTATAGGTTATTATACATTGTGTTAACAGTGGACTATTGTATTGTATGGTGTTATATTGTATTATATTTGTACTTTGACGCTGACTGTCATTTAAAAAAAAGGACATGCAGAAACAAAATAGAAACAAAATAATAATAGTAAAAAAAACAGCCACAATCCCCTCCTGTATGATGTCATCTGACAGGGACAATCCCAACTAGGCACAGGTGCACTTTATTGTCAGCCATCTCTAACTAAAAAACATTCACAATAACAGACACACATTCACACACTTAATTCCCTTTAATCCTCACTTACCCACTCACTCAGGTATGACTCATATTCAATTTGCTTTATTCTATATCATTTTATTTAATTGGTTCTGTCTGTATTTATTCTTCTAAATCTTTTCCACTCACACCATCTCCCACCTACATGCTCTCCCGCACGGCATTCCTGACGGACTGCTGGATCACAGCAGACAAGCTAAAACAGGGTTTATGCTCAGTGTGTTGTTTAGTGTAGCACTGTTGAAACACCTTCAGCTATCCATTACAAATGTTTTCGTTAGACATACAGTACACAACCTTTTACTCGAAATATTAATAACATGCCACTTCTTACATGAAGTACAATACCTGAAATAAAATTCATTAGTTCTAAATAGTTTTTTTCCCACAATTTATTTACAGTATATTATTCATTCATTCATTCATTATCTCCCGCTTTATCCTCTATTAGGGTCGCGGTGGGGTTCCCCATGCCCATCCAGGGGAGAACATCTCGGGCTCTGGGCAGATACACCCAGGACAGGGCGCCAATCCATCACTGGGCACACACTCACTCACACAGACACACTCTATATGGGGCAATTTTGAGAATTCAATTGACTCGATTCATGTTTTTGGACTGTGGGAGGAAACCGGAGAACCCGGAGGAAACCCACGCAGACACGGGGAGAACATGGAAACTCCACCCAGATGGGGATTCGAACCGGGAATCCCTAGCGCTGAGAGGCGAACGTGCTAACCACTAAGCCACCGTGCCGCCCTTACAGTATATTATATCTCAATTATTAACCCTAATTATTTTAAATGTTAACCATATTGAGCTGAATCTGAGCTGCTCTTTGGGTACACATCCATCTATTTTCTTCCACGTTATCCTCAACTATGGTCGTGGGTGGAGGGGGGAGGGTTCCTCATGCCCATCCAGGGCACAAGGTTTCGGGCACTGGGCAGATACACCCAGGACAGGGTCTATCACTGGAATCTTTCACTGGAACTTTGGGTCACAGTTTAGCTGCAAATCTGTGTTGTATATACTGAAATCTGATATCATGCATCCAAATAAGCTGTCCAGGTATTTGTTGACAAAAGCTCTGTTGTCGTCATATCCGATTACAGAACATGCTTCAGTAACATGGCAAAGAGTTTGTTGACTCTTTTCATCATGCTTACACCCTATAATCTTTTATATTCCTTTTTTAAAAACTTTGGTTATGTAGGTAACAGCTGATTTTAGTCAGAGATGGTCAGGGTTAAGGATTTGACCTGAGATTTGAATTTATAAAATTCTTTATCTGTCAATATAGGCAATTATAAACAGGGTACTTTATTTATAAATTATCAGTTGCTTTAAACTTTATTTTTCATAAACTAATAATTGCTAATAAATAAATGTAAAAACATGCAGTTTGGGTTTTTAACAAACTTGTTGAGTTCATGCTTCCTGGGTTGCCAGTGTTTTCGAATAGGAATGCATGAATGAAATGAGCTTGTCTTGAGTGTGTCAGAGATGAACACTTTTTTTTTTTTTAAGCAGACAGACAAGTTTGACAGGCTAACGTTGTCTAGACGACTGAATTATCCTTAAAGGGATTACCTTTGTGTACACTATCCCCAATTATCTACTTTATCAAGTAGCCTTAAATACTGCAGGTGAGGTCATGTATCCATGATAATGAGACTGTGTGCACACATAATCACAAACATAAAAACACACACACATGTTTTTCTAAAAAAAAAAAAAAAAAAAAGACAGCGAACAGTGTTGGGTTGTATTTAATCCACATAGGTAAATTAATAATTAAAACAATAAATCAATTATTAATTATATATCATTTTTTATATGAACAGCTGATGCATATTTGTAGAATTCAGCAACTGATATAAGGGTAATTATTTCAGTACATATTTTAGCCAATTGAAGCTTTTTTTTTTTTGTAGTTTTTATTTATTCTTATTTTTTAGCAAAACTCCAAAAAGGAAATTAAATAAATGATGAATGTAGAATCTTTCAGTGACATTTTATTAATATATCAATAGTAACAGGCATACAACTACTGTAGGTGAGTTTATTATTATAAATATATTATTCTTATTTAAATATATATTCAGGATGAATAAGGACTGTGGATAAAAAATGTCATTTTTTTAATTACTGATTTTAATCAAACTGAGGTCTGTGGTTTAACATACCCATGGTAACACTTAAAATTCTTGGTTTATAACTACTCATGTCTATGTTGGCAGTGTGTTTAATAACTGTATCCTGTTGGAAGGTAGATCTCAACCTCAGTTTCAAGACATTTGTAGATTGGAACAAACTTTCTCCAAAGATTCCTCTGTGTTTGGTTCCATCCATCATGTCCTAAACTCTGCATTATTTACTGTGAAGATGGTGTTCTTTGGGTGATGGGCAGTGTTAGTTTTCCATCAATCAGTGTGCGTCAGCGCCAAAAAGCAAAATACTGTTGCCATAAGACCAGGGAATCATTTTCCATGTCTTCTGGCAAACCACACGCCGTATTTAATATGGGTTTTCTTTTTTAGCATTTATTTAGCATTTGCCACTCATTAATATGTAGCTGTGATGGTTTACTGTTTTATCTGAAATTGTGAAATACTTCAACTCTGCTAAATGCATTTAGTCTTCTGGTTGCCTATATTTATATAAAGTATGACTAAATGTCTTCACAGGCCAATTTGATTGCTTGTAGTCTCCATGGACGCTTAGATGCTCTTTCAATCAGTGTCTGACCCTCTGGAGTTATAATTAGTCAAATTAAACTAATCCTCAAGGACGGACCTTGTTAGATGTGTTTCTAGATGTCTTGTCATCTGTTATACAAATGACCCACACCAAAATCACTGGGCTGGTCCTGGTCTGTCAAATCCCAAGCCATTATATTAGATCACTTTCAGTCTCTGTCCAGTTAACTGCCAATCACTACCTATTCATTTGAGAATGTTTACTTCTAGGGATTTAGTTCCCTGTCAATTACTGTTCGATATTAGACTACTAAAATCACAATAGACACTTCTGTTTATGGCATAATACATCCTGTTACATGTTTTAAACTACATAGACTGGTGTGTTATCATTCACTGTTGTGAAATCATGCCTTGGTACTTCATATTACAGTGGCACCAATGATGCCTAGCGATGTAAAGGCTTAGTACAGTATAATTCCACACAGATGACCAATTTGGTTATAGCAGCTTTCTTCTAATCACAGATAGACAGTTATTTAAAAACCTTAAACATAATGAGCGTTGCATTGCATTCTTAATAGTAAAGGCAACCACGCAAATTCAAGTTAATGCCTACATGACATCAGCCATGTTACCAAAATCTGTCCATCTATGCCATTATGCATCTTATGTTACTCCATGTAGCAAGGAACCTTAGCAACAATCACATGACCCGCCGTGTGACTATTAGAAATGAGTACCAATTAGTTGTCATGCAGTTAGAGGTGGAGTAAAGACATGAGTGATCATACATAGTGCCTGACTCACACAGTCTACACACACAATGGGTGTGTCAGACAACAACAGGGTCACCTGGATTACAAACATAGTACAGACAGTCCCTGCTCTAGCACATCAAAGCTTAAGCTGAATAATTAAAGCTCCAAACGAAGCACCAATGCTTTACTATTGTCTGTGCTTTAAAAAGTCTCTGGCACTGGGTGCTCTATGTTCCCTTTAATAGAAAAGGCAGACAGAGTACACCCAACTGCGCACAAAATATACTCCTTGCAGTCTTTAAACACTTAGGATCTTTATTTTATGAGTCATTTTAATAGTATGAACAAAAAATGTAGTAAATATTTGGTGTGAATTCAATGCTGGGTCTCTTAGGAACACTGGTGTGCCGCTTTTGAAGTTACTCCGCTGGCAATTTGTTCCAGGGTTCTAGTTAAACTGGCCCCAATTCTTTGGCAGACTTCATGCTATCATTTTTACATTTGCATTTTTTTATTTAGCAGTCATTATTTAGTGCAACATAAATATAGAGACAACCCTACACCCAACATATCTCTTATAATCATTACTATAGGAATGGCTACATGCTGTACATTGTTGCAATCAGATATCTGTGGGTGCATCTGTAACAAGACTTATTTAAAATTATTTTTTACATACATTTCTTTACTGGAGATGTGTCTTTAGGACTCTTTAGGCTATAATTAGATGATTGTTCATTCATTCATTATCTCCCGCTTTATCCTCTAGTAGGGTTGCGGTGGGGTTCCCCATGCCCATCCAGGGGAGAACGTTTCGGGCGCTGGGCAGATAGACCCAGGACAGGGCACCAGTCCATTTCTAGGCACACACTCACTCACACACACACACACACTCTATATGGGGCAATTTGGAGTATTCAGTTGACTTGATCCATGTTATTGGACTGTGGGAGGAAACCGGAGAACCCGGAGGAAACCCACGCAGACACGGGGAGAACATGGAAACTCCACCCAGATTGGGATTCGAACCGGGAATCCCTAGCGCTGAGAGGCGAACGTGCTAACCACTAAGCCACTAAGCCTAGATGATTGTTATTTTGAAAAATTGAATAGAAACCACTACTCAATTTATTCTTTTGCTTTATTTTGTTCTATGGTCAAAGGTGGGTTTCCCATGCCCATCCAGGGGACAACATTGGGGCGCTGGGTAGATACACTCAGGACAGGGCGCCAATCTATTGCTGGGCACACACTCGCTCACTTACACAGACACACTGACTGTATAGGATCAATGTAGATCATTGAATTTACCTTCAATCCATGGAAACCCACGTGTACACTGGGAAAGCATGGGAACTCCACCGAGATTGGGATTCAAACCTGGATCCCCTGTGGAAGTGAATGTGATAACCACTAAGCCACCATGCTGCCCTGGCCAATTTAAATAAGTATAAATATCCACTATGTAGATAGGTATCAGGTCAGAGCTTTTAATAAAAGTGTTTTATTTACTCCAATTGGCACAGATATAGAACAACAGGGCATTTTAAACAATGATATGTTTCTATCTTTGTAGAAACAATTTGTCAAAGGTTCTTCTCTTTTTCAGCATGACTGTGCAACAGTGCACAAGACAGGGTTCTCAAAGTCATAAAGACAAAGACATTTTGTGTGAAAGAACTTGTCTGGCCTGCAAAGAGCACTAACCTGATCCCCATCTAACACTCATGGAATAAACTCAAATCGATATTGTGATCCAGATCCTCTCATCCAGCAACAATGTCTGACCTTCCAAATGCTCTTTTAGATAAATGTGCAAACATTCCCACGACAATAATTTGTTCTTATAAAGAATTACAGGTTTTGACACGTCAGATAAAACAGATAGCGCATATGTTCTGTAAGTGAAATCTCGTGCTGACCTTCTGCAATATTCACCTTTAACAGGAACACAAGAAAGAGTTACTCATCACTAAGCCACGAACAGAGCGGCAGTCGAGTTTGAAATGAAAAACTTGCGGCTGAACTTGTCTCTCCGGTTTTGTGTCCTACTTTTGGTCTCCGAGCAAATGATGGAACTGCCAACACCATTCTTAAAGTACACAGATCAGCTAATTTATCTTTCTCCATTATTAAACAGGAGATTGCTGTAGTTTGTACGAAAATGTCATTAGTTATGCTGTTTTGCTGGCAACACTTGAAATAACTCTGATCTCATGCAGAAGACGTATGACATCTGAGGTTCTAAAAACACACGAATGAAGTTGTCTTAAAACCTCTTATAGAAAAACAAAAGCTAATAGAATGTTCGAGAACTAACCTTTTGTAACACTGCTCAAAACTATGTGGAACCTCATATATTCATGTAACGATCAGGTTTGTTAATTATACAGTGTAGCTGGTTTTCTTCATAACTACTGACTTGTGATGTTCTCATTTGTAAGTCGCTTTTGGATAAAAGCATCTGCTAAATGACTAAATGTAATGTAAATATAATTTACTTATTTATTTGATTAATATCTTTTAACATTTAATTTTGAAAATGTAAATGTATAAATTAATTTACAGAAACCTTTTCATTAAAGTGAATAAAAAACATTACGAAATTAAAGATCAGCTAGATGTGTGTGTGTGTGTGTGTGTGTGTGTGTGTGTGTGTGTGTGTGTATGCATGCATGTGTGCATGTTGGTTTGTGTGAGTGGTTGTGTGGGTTTGGGTGTGGGTATTTTTTTCTGTGTGTCTGTTCTCAAAATATATAAATTGTAGAATTTAGCTGTAGATATTGTAATATTTACTATAGGTTGCATCATTTGGCGTGAGTTTTGTACTTCTTTAAAAAAAAAAAATCACTTACTCAAATATATAAACTGTTTGTGCACAGATGAGAGGCTGGAATTTTCTACATGGCTTTTCTCATTAGAGATCTGGAGAGCCGTGATAATGTGCATAAGCTTAGTTACTATTTCAACTCGTCTGCCTTTAACTTAAAGCTCGATTGAAATATTCTGATGACCAACAGAAGTATTTGGTTGCCTGATTTCTCAGAACTTTTGCTGATGAAATGCGGAGCTTTAATATGTTCTCTCTCTCTCACTCTGACCACTAATGCATACTGTAAACTACAGATTAATTTGAGTATAAATAAAAGTGTTTTTTGTGCATTGTTAAAGTTTGGTGTTTGGACTTTGGATCACTGTTTGTACAAGAGAGAAACAGAGCTGTGTAATGAAGAGTAATGAAGGTTGAGCGAGGATAGAACATGGGAGATTGAGGTTAGCTATGTGTGTGTTAGAAAAAGGACAAAGCCGAGCAGGATGTGTGTTTGTGTGTATACATTCTGAACCAGGTGTGTTAGGCTTCCGCTGTTGCGCTCCTGTTATTTAACCTTTCGGTATATGATCTGGACTGAGATAAGAATGTAGCCTTGAGATGCTTGGTCACTTGCTTGCGCTGTTACCGGAGGAGATAGGTGCTCAGCAACCACAGCCCCCGGGCCTAGGTCCCGCCCCTTTGGCCACAGGAAGTGTGGGGACTGATAAACAGCCGGCACTTCCTCTTTCTGCTGCTCCAACTAGCAAACCAGCAGCTTCCTCGCGGAACACAATTACATAATCCTCACCTCAGCTCATGCTCTCTCTCTCTCTCTCTCTCTCTCTCTCTCTCTCTCTCTCTCTCTCTCTCTCTCTCTTTCTCGCACACACACACATTAGACACAAACTACATAGACACACAAACATGAGAACAGACACAAGCACTGGATACACATTTTATATTTTATTCTAAATCTGATATTTAAATTTTTTATTTTTTTATTTAACTTTTAGTATAAATTGCTTCAGGCAAACCTGGGTCCAATTTCGTTTTAATTTCATGTACTACATGTGATGCAAATGATGATAAAGTCTCCTTGAATAACATATTCAGTTAGTCATGTAAATATAAAGAGTTAAAACATCCAACATTCTGGACATTGAGAAAATGTTTTTTCAATAAATGTCAAGATAATAGTTTCTTTTTGTTTTGTCTATTAGTTCCATATGCTGGTCTCATAATTTGATGCAATGCTGCACTATGACAGTAAATAATTAGTGATTTATATTAGAATTTGTAATCAAGCCTCTAGCAAAGTATAATTTATACAATCATTAATTTCTTAAAACTGAACAAAATGTAAAATATTTTTTTATGTATTGCAGTGTAAATAAAGTAGCAATATAAAGATCACTGTATATTAAAATGAAGTAACCTTATTCATTATAGTTCACTGAGAATAATTCTTATAATTATTTTAATTAAATTATAATGTTGAGGTCATATGTTAAATATACAGTACTAAATGTACAGCTAAATTTAATATACAATAAGGTGTAAAATTAAAGCACATATCTGAAATGGATAACAGGGTGCATTAATGGGAAATTGATCAGAATAGATTCTGTATTGATTAATAATTCTACATCTTTCAATTATATGAAAGCTGAACACTATATAGTCGGATGTGTGCAGATATCCAAATGAAGCAAAACTTGTTTTATTAATTTGGTAAATGTAAAACCACATGAAATATTAGATACAGTAAGAAACTTATAGAATTTATAAACAGAATTTATAAACAAGTGTATTCTAAAGTTCTATTAAATATTCTTGCATTATTTTATTATATATATATATATATATATATATATATATATATATATATATATATATATATATATATATATATATATATATATTGCATTATAATTGTTTTAAGTTTGTAAACATCAAAATTAGCAGTTTCTACATTAAGGTACACATGATTCAAAGATCCTTTTCTAATATTTAACATCACCACAAAAATATAGACCAGTTTTGTGCCTTATAATTTTTTTTTAATATTTTCAACTTAAATATTCATCCACCACTTAACAATTATCTCAATACAAGAGCTGATAGTCTAACAATAATTCAGTTTTGTTGCATTCAATTTTGTTTGATTTTAGTTTTTTAAGTCTAAAACTCTTGTCTGTCAAAAAAAAACAAGTTGTGTGGTTGACTTTAGGTTCCAGTTGAGATATAATGGCCTATTCCTCTGCCACAGACTTGCTCACTCTACTTCTTCCTCCTTTTGCTTTTGGCTTCCCACACAGTCTGGTCTGCACAGCAGATATAAGCGCTTGCACAGCTTTATTTAATTTACAGTAGGGTTTAATAATATATCATGATATATATATGTGGCTGGTTACAATGATCTTCTCTGTTTATTATAAATATTTTTTTGTTTTTCCTTTGCCGGGCAGCCAGGTGTTGTCTTTGTTAACTTGCGTATTATGCATAGTCACAATAGTCACAACGACAGGTGTTTGGCATCCACTGATAATGTCAAACCATATTCTGAAGGTGTGTACGGAGTAAGTACTTATTTATTATTATTATTATCATCATCATCATCATCATCATCAACATCATCATGATGAATGTCATTGTTATTGTTGTAATTAATGATTGTAGTATATTTTTATATGAAGTATACTGAAGTTGTGCTGTAATATTTTGCAATCTGCCAAATATTTTGAGTTGTGAACACAGTACAGGTCTATTGGAGAACTGATACATTGCCTCATTTCTGAATTGCACCAGCAACTTTCTCATCAAAACAGGATACTCCAATGTGTCACAGTGGTAGTGTAGTCCTGGAATGGGAACGCCCCGTGAGACTTCTAAATCGAGCTTTCTAGAGCTAGAAATTGGTGTTACGCTCCTGAGCCATTGCTCAACTCTGTAATGTAAAAGGAAGAAGAGGTTAGGGGATAAGGACACACTTCGAGTGCTTTCAGGGGACCCAAAACAGAACAAACCAAATGTAACCCATAATGATTGTACAATTTATGGCTTGTTGCATGTAACACCCATCACCAGAGCTTGCCAGCCAGCACACACACTCACATACACTCACACACACACACACACACACACACACACATGCATGCACACACACCACACAATCAGCTGCTTTATTGCTTGTGCGCATTAAGATTTATTACCACACCAGAATAATGGTAAAAGAGGATATTTATGTGTTTTTGTGTCTGTGTCCTTTTTTAAATAAATCTATTGCTACAGGAGAATAAAACTTTACTTTTTGTTAACCAAATGACTCAAAAAGGCATTACAATAATCAAAACGATCCAAAAAAACACACCCACTGGGCCTTTAAAAAGATTCACACGCAAGATCATCTTTAATCCAAAGCAGTCTATTTTCTGTTTTTACTTGTTACTGTTGCAATCTGAAAAGTTCTTATATATTTTAGGGTTCAAGAAGATAAGACTAAATAAGGTGAGGCAAAACAAATACATTTTTCTTAGGATCTCTTAGGTTTTCTAGGGTCGCGGTGGGGTTCCCCATGCCCATCCAGGGGAGAACGTTTCGGGCGCTGGGCAGATACACCCAGGACAGGGCGCCAATCTATCGCTGGGCACACACTCACTCACACAGACACACTCTATATGGGGCAATTTAGGAGAATTCAATTGACTTGATCCATGTTTTTGGACTGTGGGAGGAAACCGGAGAACCCGGAGGAAACCCACGCAGACACGGGGAGAACATGGAAACTCCACCCAGATGGGGATTCGAACCGGGAATCCCTAGTGCTGAGAGGAGAACATGTTAACCACTAAGCCACCGTGCCGCCGCAGACTAGACAAATATGCAAATTACCAAAGAAGAACTATTATTCAATCCATCCATCATCTTCTGCTTTATCCTGTACTAGGGTCGGGGGGGTTCCCCATGCCCATCCAGTGGAGAACGTTCAGGGCGCTGGGCAGATACACCCAGGACAGGGCGCCAATCTATCGCTGTGCACACTCACTCAGACAGGCACACACAATCTATATGGGACAATTTAGAGAATTCATTTAACCTTGATCCATGGTTTTTTGGACTGTGGGAGGAAACCGGAGAAATCCAGTCACAGGGAAACAACCCAGATTGGTATTCGAACCGGGAATCCTTAGTGCTGAGAGGTGAACATACTAACTACTCAGCCACCGTGCCACCCGAAGAACTATTCAGTTCAGAAAAAAAAACATGAAAGAAAAATTTTGACATAAAACATTTGAATGTTTTCATGATTTTATCTTTGTGAATAATAAGACTATAAATGTGTTTCTGTTTCCCCCTCATAACGGTTTATGGCTGCAATAAGCAAACAGTCGTTGAGATCTCAAAAGTGAATTTTATTAATTTTAGCATTTTCTGACCAATTATCTGCTGTTAACATTATTTAAAACTTAATATGTTGCATATTATTATTTCTCATTGCCCAAGGGTGTACTGCTGCAGCACCCTCAACCCATTCTTATAACATCTCCAGTCTCACACATTTTGTAAAACTATGATCTCATACCATTTATTAGTATGAGTTGGAGATAAAGGAAATTCATTGTACAATTAGGTTTAGCAGCATGCAACTACAATGTTCCATAACTGAAAATGTGTTGTGCAATGTCAAGGAAGCATAGGTTATTATGAAGGTACATTGGAGAACTGACTGATTGCCCCATCTTCAAATTGCACAAACACTTTTTCTCACCAGAACTGTTAAAAAAAAGAGGCACATACTGCAGAAATGTCTTTTTGTGACCTCACTATTAGTTATGTTTTTAATTGGACTTTCCAGAACAGCAGGTGTGTATTATGAAGCTACATTTACAGTATAAGTTGTAGTGATCTTATAAGAGGCATCCCTTTTCCAAACATTTATACACAGATGTCTTTTAACCCAAACATGCAGTGAATTCTTCGACGCAAAACCTAGTATTTTTTTTTTGTTTTTGTTATAATGTTGCATATTTACCTCCTTTATTGTTATTAGAATAAATTACCATCTGCATTATTCATTTATGGGGCCATAAAATATTTTTTATGATAATATTAATAATAAGTCATTCTTATTCATTTTCTTTTCTGTTAATGTTTTACATGTATTTCTTCATGTTTCACTCCGCTGCTGGCATGTTACCTTTATCAGACATGTAATGTCACACAGGTTTGAGGTCAAGTACCACAGAAGTTTCCGGTTTAAACAGATGAGTTAATTAGTAGTTAAAGCAGGTTATTTTATTTTATTTTTCACACAGAAATAAAAGAAAGTGCATGTTTTTGCCACAAACTGTCTTAAAGAGGAAAGTGTGACGTCCCTAAAGCATCTCATTGGTGCTATTATAAATATATTTACGAGAACATTATTCATAATCTTTTTTATTTTGCTTCTTTTTTATTTGTAGCAATGCAGACTGTCTCAGATGATTTATAATAGAGACAGACTGATAAACAGGATGAGACTAGAACAGCTGGATTTAGACTACTCTCTCTCTCTCTCTTCCCTCACTTTCGCACTTACACTCTTGTTGTCTGACGATATTTTGGAGAGTTAACAGTTAACGAATAACATGGCCAATCATTCATTCACTCAGTCATGTAATGTAAGGTAATCTGAGCATGTACAAGCCCAGTAGTACGTGGTGTCCAAGACAAATTTCCCCACAGTGCTATAAAACACATTTATTGGCTTTCTTGGGCAGTTAATTAAAACAGAATATTTTACTTACACTTGGTTCCCTCTTGGGAAACAATAAAATAGAACGCCAATCAGCAGTCTTTGAAAAACAAATATGTTTCTGCTAAATGCAGTGCTGGATACACCATGCCAAGGCTAAATGTCTTCCTAATTGAATTCTATTGATAGCCAGAATAATTCTTGGAGTTACCTCAAGTTTTAAAGCAGACACAGATCTGTGTACAACGAAAAGATGTTCTCTGTTGTGTCATAATTGGAGCTGATTCAGCATCCCTGTAATTGATTGCAAAGCATGGTGTTTTTCTAGCAACAGTACCACCCAGAATGAGACTTGTGTGTGTATATTTGAAAAAAGCTTTGCCATTTCAATATATATCCATCTATCCATTCATTACCTTCCACTTTATCTTCTACTAGGGTCACAGGGGTTTTTCAGGTTTTGGCTGGATACACCCAGGACAGGGCTCATATATATATATATATATATATATATATATATATATATATATATATATATATATATATATATATATATATATATATATATATATGTAGGGCACACACTTACTTACACACACCTTGATCCATGTTTTTTTTTGGACTATGGAAGGAATCCAGAGAACATGGAGGAAACCCACAAGGACATGGGAAGAACATGGAAACTCATTCATTCATTATCTCCCGCTTTATCCTCTATTAGGGTCGCGGTGGGGTTCCCCATGCCCATCCAGGGGAGAACATCTCAGGCGCTGGGCAGATAGACCCAGGACAGGGCGCCAATCCATCGCTGGGCACACACTCACTCACACAGACACACTCTATATGGGGCAATTTTGAGAATTAAATTGACTTGATCCATGTTTCTGGACTGTGGGAGGAAACCGGAGAACCCGGAGGAAAGCCACGCAGACACAGGGAGAACATGGAAACTCCACCCAGATTGGGATTCGAACCGGGAATCCCTAGCGCTGTGAGGCGAACGTGCTAACCACTAAGCCACCGTGCCGCCAACATGGAAACTGAAATTGTTAAATATTATATAATCTTTCACTTAAAACAAAATACATTAATTATGACAAATACAACACTGTGCTGAATAAAAAAAAACATCACAATTAAAGCTTGTTGCTTACTTACATTAATACATTAGGTAAGTGTATTTTGTTATTAGACAAAGCATATTTACATGATTTAATAATTCCACATACTGACATTTCACGACAATACATGATATAGGGTACAATCCATGATTTAAAAACAGTAATAACGTAGCAGACAAAATCAAATATCAATTAAATTCATGTCTTGATAACCTCTGCACCACTTTGCCACCCAAGCTCACCACAGTCTGTGTACTTTTCTTTCCCTTTTCTAATTAACGATTATGAGACTTTTTAACCCAGTCTCTCCTAATAAACAGTGTCTCATTTTACTGGAAGGATTTTATCCATTCAGGATTAAAGGAAAAACAATTCTGGAAAGTGATTTTGGTGGCTCCATATCAGATGTGATGAAGGTGGGCCTGGCAAACTCCTTTTGTTTTTCTTGGGCAAACATAACACAAACACAGGGATTAGTCAATGTGAGTCAGTGATACTGTTGTTGGCTCTGTGATTATGGCATTTAAGGTGCATACTTGATATGCAAGATGCAGATTTAATAACGAACAAACATAAATAAATTTCAAATAAATAAAGCATCTAACTTGGCTTGTTGGGATTATTCTTTATGTCACTGGTTTAGAAATGCATTGCACGTTAAAATACCCATTGCTCTAAATGTAACCAAAATATACTTCTTAAAATGCTTGGAGCCAGACCGTGGCCATGTCTAAATAAGTGCTGTGTTCGTGTGTGGTTTGCCACAAATGTTTCATGCAGAACACAGTTTTAAACACCGTATACTTTAGGTAACTTGATATGAATTCTCACAGAAACCAACTTGAGCATTGCTGGATCTCTTTGAGAGATGCAATTCTTACTTTTCCTGTCACATTTTAAACTGCAAAATGGCAATTTCAAAAACCTAGTAAGCATCAGGCTTTTGTTAAGAGCAAATGCTGCTAATTATCAATTATACATATATAGTATCGGGCGGCACAATGGCTTAGGGGTTAGCATGTTCGCCTTTCAGCGCTGGGGATTATTCATTTGATTATTTCGATTACATTTGGTCATTTATTGGACACTTTTATCCAAAGTAAAACCGATTATTGAACCGATTATTGTTCGAATGCCAATCTGAGTCAAATTTCCATGTCCTCCCTGTGTCTGCATGGGTTTCCTCCGTGTCTGCCGGCTTCCTCCCACAGTCCAAAGACATAGATTCATGGTAAATTGAATGCTCTAAATTGCCCCATATAGTGTCTGTTTGTTTGTGTGTGTGTGTGTGTGTGTGTGTGTGTGTGTGTGTGTGTGTGTGTGTGTGTGTGTGTGTGTAAGTGAGTATATCATCCAGCAATTGATGCCTGTTCTGGGTGTGGTGCCTGTCCTGGGTGTAGATAGTTGGGCATGGGGAAATCCCCTGCGAACCTAGTAGAGGATTAAGCTGAAGATCACGAATGAGTGAATGAATGAATAAATGAATAAATATATAGTATCTGTAAGAATACGCTTTATTATATACATGATGGCACAATGCACACGCTGTATAAATCCATTCACAGCTAGTATCCAAATCTGATTTTTCATGATGCATTGCAATCAGAAGTTGCAGGTTAACGTCGTGTCTTATTGCATGATCCACTGAGTATAGCGAATGTAAATAATATATTAAGTATGACCAGAAGTTTGGTTAATATTCCGATATAATATTCCTAAAATGTACCTCATCAGGGGAATGGCTTATGAATCCAGGTGGCACAGTTATTTGGGCACAGTCTATTAAAAAGGAAGAATGCAAAAAGACACACAAATGATGATGAGAGTGTATGAGAAGTGTAACTACACATGGCACACCAGTGCACACTGCAATCCTTGTGCTCGGATATAATCCTGAATTACTTTCTAGCTAAATTGCAGCAGAAGGCTGACAATCACTTTATTAAAACTTTATTTATCATAGTAAATTAATCCTGTATGTAATTGTGTATTGACATGCATTATGGGAATGGTCTTTATAGGTATTTTATTAATATTATTTTATGTTTATTTGAATTCAGCATTTCTGTTGTTTTGTCACTAACAGTGAGCAGAGCATGTTTTACATATTGTTATGCTCTGTTATTTAATGAAGCACTTTTACATTAGTTACAGCATCCTGTCTGATTCAGTCCAGTATGATGAAATTAGACTTAAAATAGGTTGCATTGTGCCATAGAATTGCATTAAAATGTACCATAAGTACGGATGTATTGCTTAGTTTGCGAATCAAGTGAAAATTTATTAAAGATCTGTTCAATTGCCTCATATATGAATTGCACAAAGGTTTTCTCACAGGGTCTAAAAAAAGTGACACCGTAACACAACGATGGTTGTATAGATCTGAAGTGAAAACCTTAGTAGAACTCATTGATATGAAATGATTTCAAAAACCATTGTTAGATTTCTGAGTCATTTCATAAGTGCAACTTTTTAGTTTGAGTTAAATAAATGACGATGACAAAGCAGGGTAAGATCACCTGCTCTTCAACAACGTTTACCTCTTACACAGCTCCTCAGAACAGCTTACTAAAAAGATTTTGCTTAACAGATGTGTAGATCGTTCGCATTTAATTTCATGAACCAAAAAAAAACATTTTTTTCTTCACTGGAAAAACTGGTTCGTTGCAATGTGTAACAAGCACCTATTGGTTTTATCAATTACATCTAAATGATTCACATCAAACCATATCTATCCATATGACGAATCCTGTAGTATAAAATAATATTATCTAATTGGGACAACTGTGAGCCAATATAGTTTAGTAGCTGTTATCTCACAATCATGCTTTCATGTCATGGTAATTGTACATTCCATGACCTAGATTTTTTTTTTTTTTATTGTGCCTTGTACATTTATTTATACCAGTCAGTGATATCTCTTTTTGTGAATGAGCACGTGATCTATTCATAAACTTTCATTCTAATTATTATGAGCTACAAACTTTAAGAATGTGTCTAGATCGCAAAACATTGAAAGTAACAAAAGTTTTAGGCATTGAGTATAAGCTTTTGTATATAATTCGAATTTAGCGGTCGCAGACGGTGACAACAGACATCTTCAATAATCAGATGCATTTCTATTATAAATGAACTGAACTTTTGGTAACACTTTCTATAAATTCGGTATTCATAATGTGTTTTACGTGTATTTGTTAAGCTTTATAAAGTCAAAGTGTTATAATAATACAACATAAGGCTTTAGGAGACAAATTCTAATAATGCAATATAATATAAACTTGGATTTTGTTGAATTTTCAATATTCTTACTTAATAAATACATGATGATTTTACTTTACAGACAGTCTGTAATGATCAGTTATAATCTTTTTAAAGGCATTATGCACTTATATTAACTTATTGTTGCTGCAAAAGTTACAGCTGACCTCATTACTATTTTAGACAACTTTAAAAAAAAAAAAAAAAAAAAAAGAAAGAAAAAAGGATTTTTTGAAATTTTTATTAATGTTTAAACATTTTTATTTTCTTGCATATATTCTCCAGGCCAAACGGAATACATTATGTCCTTTTTTGCGTTTGTTTCACTTCCTACTTTATGATGTGTCCCAACAGGTAACCTTTCACTGACGTCTGAGGCATGTTCATTAAGATTTTTTACTGGATTACAGACAAGAATCTTTGACACAATGTTCTTTCATAAAAGTGATTAAACCAAACTAGTTTGGAATCTTGATAAAAAAAATAATATTATATATATATATATATATATATATATATATATATATATATATTATATATATGGTTATGCCAAATTGGTGTCAACAACAAATTAAAAGTAT
This sequence comes from Corydoras sp. C115, assembly GCA_019802505.1. Taxonomy (NCBI): domain Eukaryota; kingdom Metazoa; phylum Chordata; class Actinopteri; order Siluriformes; family Callichthyidae; genus Corydoras; species Corydoras sp. C115. The sequence goes on along the minus strand of JAFMOC010000037.1, from coordinate 1,070,837 downwards.
TCTCCATAATTGTAGTATAAACAAGGCTGATCTGTATTAGAGTAGCAACAAAGGCTAATGATTTTATTATGAACTTGATATAAAAATTATTTATTAACTGCATAAAAATGTGGTTTGTAACATAGTGCATATATCTGTTATGTTCATGAAAATGATGTGTGTGTCTAATTCTGCCTTTATAGTCAACTTAATAAATTTTAAATGGAGAAGCTTTAAAACAACATAAAACTTTCAATAACAGTAAAACACAGTTAAATACGAATCTCGTTTCAGGAAATTTCCTCCGTTGTAACTTTTTTTGGTCGAGTTGCTGGAACAAATGTGTAATTACAAATGAAAAGAATTTCACCGGGCAAAACATGAAATACCACAGGTTTACACTGTCTGCAATAAAATAAAGGCCAAAGTTAATGTGAGAAATACTATGTGTATTTCATTTGCAGGCTATACTCTCCCAGCTTGATTAGGTTGCACAATTATGTTTAATTAATAAACAAAACAATAGTAAAGCATTTCATTATCATTAATTTCTGTCCAGAAAACTTTGCAGGGATGAGACCAAAACAAACAGGTGTTGGTTTTCTGTTACTATTAATAAAAAAAAAATCAAATGAATGGAAATATTCAATCATTTTTACATGTTTATTAAAATATTGTACCATTTTTATAATATTTTGTAATATTATGTAATAAAGGCGGCATGGTGGCTTAGTGGTTAGCATGTTCTCCTCTGTGTCTGTGTGTGTGAGTGTGTGCCCAGCGATAGATTGGCGCCCTGTCCTGTATGTATCTGCCCAGTGCCCAAAACGTTCTCCCCTGGATGGGCATGGGGAACCCCCCCGCGACCCTAATATAGGATAAAGTGGAAGATTAATAATGTAATAATATTGTATTTTTAAACAATCTGCTATGTTTAAATGATTTTTTTTGGGTTTTTTTTGACTCAGACATATATTGTTGAATGTATATTCTTTAAATTCTTTTTTAAAAGATTGAATTTTTGATTATTAATAGGATTTCTTTTCACCTGTGAGACAGATTGTGTTTATCAGTTTGAATGAATTTTATATAAACTTTAATCTTGTTTAAGTAAAATGCAGAACAGTGACAGACTAGGATTTGAGGAAATTTTACATAGTTTGTGAGTGTGTGAGTGTGTGTGTGTGGGTGTGTGTGAATGTGTGAGTGTGTGAGCGTGTGTGTGTGTGTGTGTGTGTGTGTGTGCACGCGTGTGTGAGATACTGAGTGTGTGTGAGTGTGTGTGAGCAAGACAGAGAGATAGAGCATGAAAGAAAGACAGTACAGTATTTTACCACAAAACCTCTCAGTGTCAGAGGAAACCGGTGAGTGTGTGTGTGTGTGTGTGTGTGTGTGTGTTTTGTTGAGGTAATCAGACTGTCCCAGATGCTATCCTCCACCATGGACCTGCGGTTCCTTGTATGTCCTTTTACGCACACACACACACACACACACACACACACAGACACACACACACATATAATTTCCCGACAGTCTTACCCTCCTCTTCCTTTCTTCTGGTAAATTTCCCCTTTTTGTGCCCCTGTCAATCAATTCGGACAGTTCAGTGTGTCAGAACATCTTGGGGACAACACGTTTCTGAAACCAAGAACCAATTACAAACACAGATGCCCTACTGACATCAGAGATCCACCAGCACTCTGTGTCCTGAGGGAAACGGGTTTCACACTGCTTTCGAAAAACCTGAAATTCTAAATGAAAAGCGGAAAGTTGTTTTTTTGCAGTTAGTGGTTTTGGCTCATAGGTTTAATCGATGTATCTGCAGCCAAATCTTTTGGGCATCTGTTAAAAACAAACTATAGTTATCAATGGATTTATTTATTCAAATGATTTAATGAAACAAGCAGCATGCACCTGCACACACCATACATCTACATACTTACAAACTGTAAATGTGACATGGATGGGTGGGACACAGGGAATAATAGAACCGACTAGATCAGAAATAATGAAAGATTTATTAAAATATTTATAGGAAAACCAATAGAAATACCTACTACAAACCAAATTTCATACCTGGGGATGCATGTCACTTTTATAACCACACCAACATACCTCAGAGGGCACATACACATACCAACCCAGCTAAACAAATAAATATAAAAAAGGCACATGAAGCAGCATTTTTTACTGAATCTAATTTGTGTGCGGCAGTCCTAAATTTATAGCTTTTAAGGTGGAGTCTGTCCTCCTTTGCAGGAGAGCCTTAATGACCCTGTGTACATGAGTACCAGCAACCTACCACACTCACACAAACTCAAGCAGCTAAATCCAGAAATAAAAGTGCACACATGTTCAACGCAGGGCAGCCAGCTAATCAACCAAAATGATTCTAATAATAATTCTGTTCCCCTGCAGCGATAACATTATGTACACTTCTGGGAGTGTTCTATGAGTTTTTAAAGTTAGTTTGTGGAAATTTTTACCCAAATACCCAAAAAGAAAAGCATTCCTGAGGTCAGACACTGATGTCGAATTGGAGGTCCTGGTTTGCAATGCATATTGTAGTTCATCTCAAAGATGTTTGGTTGGGTTCAGGCCAATGGTTTGTGTAGAGAAGTCAAGTTCTTGCACACCAAGCTAACTGTATTTATGGAACTTGCTTAATGCACTAGGGTCCAGTTATTTTTCTTTGGGACTTTTTGGGGATTTAAATGAATCTGAATTCAGTGATTAGTTGTGTCTCGATACTTGATACTTGTCTATATAGTATATATTATTGTCTAATTCTGTATAATAATTTTTCACTCAATGGCGAGCCGTGAATTTCACACCTGGACCTTCAGTAATACCAAGTCTAGATCAATACACTGGAATATATAACTATTTTTTTTTGGCTATAAAAACATCATATTATTAAGAAATACAGTATATAAAGAGCCATTGCATTGCAGAGGTAGCCACAAAAAATAAATCACCAAAAATGAACTTTGAAAATTCGTATTAATTTTTAAGTAATATTATTTCAGAAAATTAGTTCACTTAGAACTTAACACTTAGTTCTATTAAGACGTCCATTTCTGTTGCCATCAAAGCTATTGCTGCAGGCCGAATCGTATTTCTAACATAAGTTTCAATTCACTGAAAATATGCAACCGAAATGGTAAACTCTCTGACTGTCCAATCAGAGGGGGTGAATACGCAGACCTAATGTACGCCTGCTAGAGGGCCTTGGTGTTGCAAAATCTGATGATGAACAGGTTGATCAACACTTATTTTATGCTACATAGTCGCAGAACTGAGGAGACCACAGGCAAGTTATGTGACTCTAGCTCCAAATAATGCTGAAATCCATTTATCCATCCATTCATCAATCCATTCATTAGCGTCGTGGGGGGGTTCCCCATGCCCATCCAGGGGTGAACGTTTTGGGTGCTGGGCAGATACACCCAGGACAGGATGCCGCTCTATCACTGGGCACACACTCACTCACACAGGCACACACTAAGACAAACACACTCTATATGGGGCAATTTGGAGAACTCAATTGACTTGATCCATGTTTTTGGACTGTCAGAGGAAATCTGTTGCTGGGCACACACTCACTCACACAGACACACACTATATGGGGCAATTTGGAGAAATTTGATGACCTGATCCATGTTTTTGGACTGTGGGAGGAAACCGGAGAACCCGGAGGAAACCCACGCAGACACGGGGAGAACATGGAAACTCCACCCAGATGGAGATTCGAACCGGGAATCCCTAATGCTGAGAGGCGAACGTGCTAACCACTAAGCCTCCGTGCCGCCCCCATAATGCTGAAATGTGATTGGGTAAATTCTTTAATAAGTCTGGAAGCAAAGAAAACCGGAAAAAAAGATATTAAATAAGCAGACAGATAATTTGGAGTTAATTAATTAGTATTCATGGAGAAAATATAATTAATATAAGTTTGTGATTCCCGAAATATTTGTTAAAAAATTATTGGATTAATGATAAAAATGATCAAAATGCATCCCTGACAATTTGCAGTCCATTACATTGCAGATACAAAGACAAACATGATGAAACACAGTCATACATCTTTAGTTAATTTGATCTGCATGTCCGCTAACTGTGGGAAGAAACTGAGGCTTTGAAAACAGACATAGAGAGAACATGCAAACTCCATAAAAATGGCCATCTGCCTTGAAATGCTGTTAGGTTGTATTTCTTTTGAAGCTGTATATTTCTTATGAATCCTTTTTGGATGAAAACTTAGCATAAATTGCTACTAAGTAATTTGCTGCTTGGACCGAGAACCACAACAATTACCAAACTAATGTAAAGAGGGAGCTTTTAATTCGAAACTGGGCTAGGACAAGACAACGAGAAAGAGGAGTAAGAGTAGGAAGAGGTCAGTTGTCCATCCTGTGTGACTCAGAGCAGATGCTGAGGCCGTGCCTGCCGTGCGGTGGCCACTGTTGCCTCTCACTCCCAGGAAAAAAGGGAAGCGAAAAGGGCTGACAACTACAACGTTGCTCTTGTGTTTAAATTAGAGCAAGAAAAACAGAGAACTCCTCCTCTCCCACCCGTCCATCCCATGTATCCATGCAAATCACGAGGGCCCTAAATCTTCTAACCACCTTTGTCCACTTCTGTTTTTCACATAGTGTCTGCATGCACAAGTCTTGTTTTCTTCCTCACTCTAGTATCAGCATGTTTGAATAGAGGCCATGTTTCGGTGATTGCTAGAAAGTAAGCATTTTGCTTTTTAATAAATGTAAATGTAAAAAGCCCAGTGTAAAAAGTGAGCTTTTAATGAATTATATGTGGTTATAGGAGCCTAACCCAGTGGTGACTGAACAAAACACATAGAAACACCTTGGACAGATTGCCAGTCTATTGCAAAGCAAGCGCACAACACATTTGTTCACTAAATGACACCTAGAGTCAATTAAGTAGCTCCTGTGAACCTGACTGAAAGAGAAATAGAGTTTACACAGACCTGGGAAGAGTACGAAAACTTTACACAGCAGGCGTCTGGCCCAAAGTCTAACTTTCAAGGCAAAATTGTAGCAGATTAATGAAAGATTAAAATCAAGTTGAATACTTACACGAGCAAACCAAACTGATAGTGTTCTCCATAACAAGAGGAAGAAACACTGAGAGGAACCAGACTTAAAATAGGGAACCCGTCCGCCTCTAAATGATAAACAGCAAATTAATTATGAAAAAGCAAGGAGAAAAAAAATAGAAATAACATATGCAACAGCCAACATAATTTGGTAAAGGCAACTATACAGTCAAATGAATCTGTCTGCTGTCTGGTGTACAGCATGAAGCATGCATTGGAAGTGTTCTAGGGTGAGTTGTAGTAGTCATCAAGAACGCTGATTGGCAGAGAGAACTAGAGACAGACAGATCAGGACCTGGAAGAAAAAAAAATTAACCATAAAGTTTAAAGCATTCAAAAGGATCAAAACGCATGACTATCTGATTAACATTTTTACACCTTTGGCAATGGGACTGAATAAACCAGCTGAAATCAATAATTATCAGCTGTGACCCAATGTTTTTGTCCATTTTGTGTTTATTATGCATTCATTACACAGACAAGCAGTGTGGAAAGAAACCAAACCAGAAACTGGACAGCATGGAGGTGGGAGTGGGGGGCAGATCTTATTTATTGGCGTGCATACATCACCTCAGCGCTCCTCCTGGTGGTGTGAATCCAAATAAAATAGGCCCCTGAATGTATGTTTGTATGTGTGTAGTATGTATGTATGTGAAAACATTGCTAGATGGCTTTTTCTCAAATAAATCCTCAGAACTATGTGGTCCCAAAGCACCTAAACGAGTCAGTGGAGCCACATCCTTGGAAATTCATTACAGGGAAGTGTTGGCTTTTTCCAAGATAATGGTGAATCGCAGAGAACATCCAAAAGGCAAAACATGCCAAAGATTTAAAGTTTTGCAAAGAAAACTTCAATGTGACAAAATATGGATGTTGGTATGATCTAATCACAAAAACAAAATGTCCTAAAAAATTGTGAGAACTTGTGAAAATATAGTTGTTTTTTTTTATTTAGGAGTTTTGCAGACAAATAAGCAAAACACCCCTGAACATTACTGAGATTAGTTTTTTTTTTATATTACAGGCATCTTGAAGCCATTAAACAAAAGCCTTTCCACTAAGACTTCACATCAAATCACTCTGTTTAATATTTCATATTTTTTGTGCTTTTCACTTTGTTGCACATAAAATTTTAATTTGTAAAATATGATTTCCTTAATTGTGGAGTGCCATTAATACAAAAACCAAAGTCTAACCTTCACTAATCTAACCTTCATGTCAATAATTAAATTAAGAATATTTATTTATTCATGTTTAAATTTGTTTATAATAATTAGAGTGCTCAAGATAGAGCAGTACACACATGTGTAAGATGAAGCATCACCTCTGAAAAAACAACAGTGTGTCACAAAAATATTCACACATAAAGGACTTTTTGTATACATCGACTGTTGGACTGTAAATAAAAACCAGGAGAACTTCAAATAGATACAGATGGACCATGAAAACTCCCAGCCTCCTAAATTAAGGTCTGAGACTTCCAGAAAGCTACTGTACTCACTGCACCATCATTCTTAAAACAATTTATACTAAAAAGTGTTTTTATGGTAAATATTTATTTACTTCACTGCTGCAGTATGAGTTTACTAAATATAATTATTTATTAACAAATTTTATAAATGCATTTTTGTGGTAATTAGTATTGCATGAAACACATCTCTCATCCGCAACTTCTTTCGATCTTTTGATATTGTCATTTTTGTTGATTTTAGTCAGTTGGGTTATTAAACTTTTGCAGATTGTGAACTTCTAACTCAAAAAGTTAGTGTGCTAGGAATTTCTTTGTGGTCACGAAAGGGATCATTAGAAAGGGGAAACTCGTTGTTTTGGCGGCCTCAATCTCTTTCTCTTCCCAAGTTTTAAAAATAGTATTTAAACATTTGACAAAGCAAAATTATGTAAAGCATAAGAATAAAAACTAGAAATTGTCTCAGTGATCAGAATATTAAAAAAATATTTTTAAGACTTAAAGGATATTTGAATGAATGCTGTTAAAACGGTTAGTAAGTCACGTTAAAGTTTATACTAAGTTTCCAGTGTTTAAATAATCTTAAATGTTCCCAAGCAGTGACTTTTTTACTATTATTGCTATTATTACATAACATTCATTCATGTTCATTTTGCAAATGATTTTATTTAAAGCAATTTACATGTAGCAGCAGGTCAAGATTATGTTGAAGATAAAATCCCTGGAGCACTGAGGGCCCTTGCTCAGGAGCCCACATTAGCCAGTTTTGGTAGACTCAGAGATACCCCTCCCCCCCATCATTCCGAATAATATCCCAATACACTAATTACTGTACTATGTCTTCTTAATATTATTATTAGTAGTAGTAGTTGTAATATTGATTGATTTGTTTATTCACTTTTATAAATGGTGTGTATGTGCAATTAACTCTGAAGGACAAAACATGTGTGTATATAAAAACGTAATACCTGTACAAGTGAATAATTTAACTGATATTTAATTAACTCTGTGATTAGGTAAAAATACTAAAATTGCAATTCATTTTAAGTTTAAATTTACTGATAAATTACCTTAAAAGCATTTTCACGTTATGTACTATATGCTCAGTATAGATACAGCGAATACAGTGATTTTTAAGTCTAAAGGAGAGAGCGTCAGCTCCCCATATCAGATCTGGCTTAACGTTTACATCTGGTTTGGATTCCCTTGATGTTATTCTTGCGAAGGCGAAAGTTATGTCAGAACCCAATTTTGTGTTTCGTAAGAAGCTTGATCAGAGAGTGAAAGTCTATGTGTTCATCTGATTTCAGTTTTGCTTTCTGTTTTTCTAACAGTAGGCAATAAGACAACCTCAGTCGCAGTTAACACTTAGGGTCAATCATCTGAAATAAAACAAACAGCTGAGGGGAGCGTGTTCATTGCTCTTTGGATCTGTCTTCAAAGGTTACAAATCATTTTACAATGATATAGGACTGTGGTATTGTAAAAAAAAAAGCTCATACCTCGACACATTGGGATGTTTGTGTGACGCTCTCCATAAAGATAGTATACAGATACTCAGTGATGTGTCCTCTGCAGCTGCATAGCCAAAGATCCATGATCTTTATACTCGTAATGCTCTGCAGGCAGTTTATATAGAGGCTGAATATAAGATGATGATTTATTATTCATTTTCAAATCCTCAGTAATCTTATAGACAGTTGATAGATTGATGCAGGCCATGAGAAAAGTACAAGTATGAATAGTTAAGGTTTTTGTAATGAATTAAGAAATCCTTTAACTTTTACACCCTATGATGTAAAAAAAATGTTAGCATCTCCTGGCCATACTCCTGGACACAGCAGGTGATATTATATTTATTATACGGGGATGGCCTGGTGGTATATAGGGAGATCAGATATTGGAGACTATTCTCCAAAAAGCTTTTAGAAACCCTTGCTATTTTTTTTTGGATTTAATTTTAGTTTACATACAGACAATATAAATATAATACTATATACTCTATAAATATAAATTCCATGAAATTATATTGATTTAAAACTTTTTATTATATGTCCTGTATGTTGTGTTGATACAGTTCCTTTCACGTTAAGCAGACACAATAAACAAGAAAACAAGGTTTCCATTAATGGAATATTTTTCTGGGGTCTGTGGAAAGCAAGTGCTTCTGATGACTGCAGTCAGTGTAGATCTGCCGCTCACCGTTGTTCACTACGTTCAAAAGAAAAGCGTGGGGACTCTTTGAACCAAACCTGTATAGCATCAGACTTCGCAACTGTAAAGTGTGACCAAGAACTGTTGGTGGTACGGAAGAAATGCGACACTTGTTTGAGATATCTTAGCACACAATCAAGTGTAAGGAGAAACTAAGCCACCTGTCTCATTACAAATTGAAAGTGGGAGAGATAAAGAAGGAAAGAAATGTGCTGCGAGCAGAAAAAAAATGTGAAGTCTGTTTTTTTTTTTCCTATCTAGCTTGTCCTTTCCCTTACTTCCTTTTTACGGGTCGTGTGAGACTTGCTTCCTACCCAAAAAAATCTTATTATGAACTTTCTGAACAAAAGAATGCGGATTTACTTAATAAGATTTTGGATTTCCCTGTGTGTGTGTGTGTGTGTGTGTGTGTGTGTGTGTGTGTGTGTGTGTGTGTGTTTATATGTTCTCCCCGAGTCCGCGTGGGTTTCCTCCGGGTTCTCCGGTTTCCTCCCACAGTCCAAAAACATGGATCAAGTCAATTGAGTTCTCCAAATTGCCCCATGTAGAGTGTGTTTGTGTGAGCGAGTGTGTGCCCAGCGATAGGTTGGCGCCCTGTCCTGGGTGTATCTGCCCAGCGCCCGAGACGTTCTCCCCTGGATGGGCATGGGGAACCCCACCGCGAACCCTAATAGAGGATAAAGTGGAAGATAATGAATGAATGAATGTGACCAAAGTGCTATAATCAGTGTTTCTGTAATTTATTTCAGTAATGATTTACTCAGGCCACTGTTTGCTGGAAAATTGAAAATATATTTTTTGGACAGAGACCAAAGTTTTGGCCCGGACAAAAAGGTGTCTTTACTGAAGTGTGACTCAGATCTGATCAAGATATGATATGACGGGTCAAAGAAAGATGCCAGGAGGATACTCAGGAAGGAAAAAAATCTAATATATGTAATGTAGACGTCTCGTTTATCCGAGATGAATGAAAGGTTATTTGTTAGTTGGGCTTGCATAGTTTACAGCATAAAAATATGCAGTAGGTTTAGTTTTCATCATGTTCTTTTAAAAGGTGTCATTGTTTGAAATACTGTCCTAAAAAATAGCATACAGCTATTAAATAAATACTAATTTATTATTTACTAATTATATTCTTATATGTTTAAAATACTAATCAAATAAGTACATTTGATCATGTCATTCAATAAGTGGAACTTAATGTTTCTTTTCTTAAATCTATATAAATATGTAATTTCTGATTTTTGACATATTTCAAATTTATCCATGCCACACTGCCATGCACAAAAATATTAATTTAAAGGTAATTTAAGCTATTTGAGCTACAAAGCAGATTAAGTACTTTTAATTAAGATTAACAAATGGTTAGCACTTCCATCTCATGACAAGAAGTTCCTGGTTTCAAATCCCTGAAAGGGAGGACAAGTTCCTTCTGTATACAGTTTGTAGGTTTTTCCCTGTGTTTTCTAAGTGCTCCAACAGTCTAAAACACATTCTTGCAATTACAATATTAATAATAAACTGCCCCTAGTCGTTAATATGTTCATATGTATTTAAGACTTTTTTTCTTTTTGGGTCTACGTTCGTGGCTGTTATTAATATATCTATTCCAATATGAAGTATATGTGTTAGTTATTATTACATTATTGTCTGTGACAAGTAAAATGACACAGCTTTCAGTGGAAATAAACAGCTGTTGTAAGGAACTTGTAGGCAGATAAGTGAAGGCGGTGTGTTTTGTTTGTGTTGGTGTCTTAAAGGCAAATTCAGCTGTTTCATGCTCCATCATGCCATTATTATTGATACTCATTTTGACATTACAACTTTAACTGTGCAGTAGCCTGAGGAGACACACATGGACTCTCTCTTAAACACACACACACACACACACACACACACACACACACACACACACACACACACACACAATTAAATTAGTGCTATTACTTGATATTATTAAGAATAACTGTAATAACAATTGTTTTATTTCAGCTTTGCTTTTAAAAAATATTATTTATTAATACTTGATTTCACTTTTAATTTCAAGTTACTGCATGCAGACATGTTCATTCATTCATTCATTCATTCATTCATCTTCTGCTTAATCCTCTACTAGGGTCTCCAGGGAAGAACATTCGGGCGCTGGCAGATACACCCAGGACAGGGCACTGATCTATCACTGGGCACTCACTCACACACACACACACACAAACACACACAATATGGGGCAATTTGGAGCATTCGATTTACCCTGAATCAATGTTTTTGGACATGGGAGCACATGTACATGGAAACTCCACCCAGATTGACATTCAAACCTGAGAGGCGAACATGCTAAACACTAATCCACCATGCGGCAGACACATGTTTATACTAATAGATGCATTAGTCTATGTGTGTATAATACATGAAGTATCTCCTACGTTAGTCACTAAACAGCATGTTTTTAAACTGTGAGATGTAACCATAACCTCTTAAGGAAACCCATGCAAACTTGAAACAGAAAAGATCATATCTGTCCTGCACGATAATGGAGCCTTGGTCCTTCTTGCTTTGAAGCAAGAGAGCTAACCACTGCATCACTGTATCTGTTCTCCAAAGTTCAATAACAAACTATACTACATTAGTAGTACAGGTACTCTTTTATATGAATATTTATTTTAATATTTAATATTTAGATGATCGTAGAGCATGTAGCTTTAGGTCACTGACTTACATGCTATAGAATCAAGTGTGCAGGAGAAGTGAAGGCTTGTGTTTAAGTTCAGAATTTAGCAGTATGTTGCGGTTACAGTGTGGAAGTAAGTTTGTGGAATTGTTACATTTTAAAGTAATATAGAAAGTGAATATTGAAATATTATAATTCCCCTGCATGTTAATGTCATTAAACTCATTCAGCTACAGTTCTTTTCTTAGACCTTTAGCAGTGTATTTCAGTATGATAAATAATTACATGTATACATGTTTATACATAATTACATGTATATATGTTTTAATGCTGTGTAAGATAGGTATGAAGAATTTATTAGCTTATTTTTTATCTCTGTAATATATACAGGTCAAAAGTTTTAGAACAGTCCAATTCTTCCAAATATTTATTGGAAACTATTCTGTTTAATGTCTCATTGCATTCTGAAAGAAATTAATACCTAGTACTGCGTTTATTATGCTGTGGTTAGTGTTTTCACCTTACAACAAGGTCCTGGGTTACATTTCCAGCTGTGGTAAACTAATGTCCTTTCCGTGTGGCATCTGCATGTCCACCCCATGTCCGCATGGGTTTCTCGCTACATTCCAAAGACATGCTGACAGCTAAATTGGAGTTTCTACAACACAATAGACTCTTCTTAGCATGTATGTGTTCACTTGTATAACCAATTGTTGAATTGTGAACCAATTGTTAGCATTACAATAACGCTACATTAATGTAAAAATTAATAAAAGAAAATACAAACACACACACACACACACACACACACACATCACTCCCAAAAAATACCAATACATTTTTTTTTGAATGGGTAGTACATGTTTAAATAAAGGTCCCTTGATTGTTAAAAATATGTCAGAGACAAGAACAGTCACATTCTATTATATGTGAAAGGCCGCAGTGTCATAAATCATAACATAACGTGTCAAAGTAAGTTTAGGTGGAAAGAGGAACAGTGTTGGATTCTTTGACTTAGTTATTTTGCCAGTCAAAACACCACTTTAATAAAGTGTATTTCGAAAAATATATTAAAAACTTTAACATTATCAGCTTTTGAAGAAATATCTCAATTGTAAGTATTACTTACTTACTTACTTACTTACTTACTTACTTATAACTTACTTACTTACCCTTAACTTAAAAGTTCCTGACTAGTAAACAATGATGACATTAACTTCACTTGATTAACATGTGAATATAAGGAGCAACAATTTGTGTTAAGATTTATTTTTGCCTTAAAATTTTTTAGAACTGATCCCCACAATGCTGTTTTAGAATCAAATGTTAGTCAGTTTGATGAGCTGAAATGAAACACAGCTTCTGGATGCATCACTGAAAATTTAGGAAACATTGAGATAAAGAGTTACTGATTATAACACTTTTAAATCTTACATGTGTCATGTCTCCATGCTGATTCTCAACATCCGGTGCTTCTCGTATTTGTGTCCAGAAATAGTCAGTCAGCCTTGACAAATGCCAGTAACCTTCGTAATGTATTTCCATTGTGTCAGTGTAAAAGCACTTGCCATGTTCATCACTTACCAATATTATCAGGGAAGAAATCCAAGTGTGAATGCAGGAAACGGCTTTTCGATGACATGTTACATTTCATCACTTTGTATGTTTAAAAATGATTGTCAACCAATTTGATGCCGTTTGGCACCTTATAGTTGGCTAGAGCATTGACCGCAACATCCATGTATGATTTCCAAGTCATTTTTTCAGGCCCCACCATCATCTCTTCCAACTGATTGTCATTCAAGATGTGTGGGATTTGTAGACCAACAAAAGTGTCTTCCTTAATCTTGGCATCTGTTGATCTTGGAAACACTTTTGTTAAATAAAACAACTTTCTCGCTTCTTGTTCATTGCTTTCACAATTTTTAACAGCTTATGTTTTTCATGAAGTGGAGGAAAAAAATTCTTATTGGATCAGCAAGTTGTTTATGTACCACATTTAACTGCTGATAAAATGGGCTGTTCTTTTCAGTTCAAAATGACATTGTTTTTCTATTTGTAAATTATTGATTACAAAAAACGTAATTGGAACAATATAATGTTTTTTTTTGCTATCAGACTCTTGAAATATTAAGATACACCTGAAAGTGTTCTAGAAGCAAATGTCCAATGACTAACGTTATCTTAGTGAAATATTTAAATAAATTAATGAATGTTGTTTCCTTTATAAAAGCATTTAGGGGAAAAACACAGTTTTACACGTTAGAGCTTGTGCACTTAAGAACCTTTTTCAAAAAATTTGTTGTTGCAGTAAGTGGGTTTTCAAGTTTAGAAAGGAGAATGTAGACACAAATTTCCCAAAATGCTGCAGGGACAACAGTCCATCTAATTCCTGGATTGGGAATAATTAATCAATAAATAATGTCAAATTATCAGCATCCTGTAAGTAGTGTCTTCTAAGCCTCACTGAAGAATTAGAGAAGGACTAACACATTGATGTGCAACAACGAAAAAGCTACTATCTGATTTTACATCTGTGTGGTTGAAAGCTAAGAATAAGAAAATAAGAATATTTTAAAGTCTATAATTTGCTTATGTATTTTTAAAAACTTTATACATGTACAATTTTAGCTCTAAAAGTATAACAGTCAAGTTTCTAAAACATTATAAACCTAGTGCTAACTTTAATTGTTTGTGTTTGCAGGTAAATAATTCAACTGCCATACATAATTACTGTAATGTACAACTGTGGAGTCAGTGAGGCATTCGTATGAGGGGAAAAATCTTTAAAAAGGTGAATATAAAGCCACAAAATAGTCCTAAAGCTGATCTATAATTGTGATGGAATGTGGTACAAAGCAAGACTGTGTTCAGTCGCATAGATATATCTTAATCTGGAACCTAATTGCATTGCTAGATATATTAAGACTAGTAATTTCTAAAGTAATAACTCAGTCTGTTTCGAAAATCTCACCATAATAACATATAAAATCATATGCTATAGTGCCAAAAGTATGTGGATTCCATTACAACTATATGGACTTCCAAAATCAGCAGTGACATTATCATTCAATGGAACACATATAGAACCTACATGCTAAATTGCACACTTGCTACACTACAATTTTACTTGCAGTGGAACTTCTTAACAACTTCAACACTGTTGATTTTTTAAAGGCTACTATGTTATAAGCAAAATGAAATTCAAGTATTTTCTATTTCTATTTTTCTTAGATTGAATAGTATAACTAGTGTTTATTGACCTTTAAGATGTAACCCATGACGACCTGTTTTACGTAATTATATACATGAGGTGACACAGAGGTTTATCTGGCTTAGTCATTTAGCACAATTAAAAAGATGAATAAGACCCAAGTTGATTTTACCCCATGCACATTAAGGATTCACAGAATGCAACATCTACCTAAGAACTAAAGTACAGTACATGGGGTCTGCTTATAATTCATTAGAGTTGAACAAAAACAATATTCAATGAAAAGTTAAAGTAAAAAGTGAACAGTGAAAGTGAATTTTGCACAAAATGAATAAGGGTTAACAATTAAGTGCCTGTGTTGATGTAGAGCTGCTTTTCCCCCAAAGGCCCTGGGACCCTTTGTTATTAATACATGACATCATAATCTTCATTAAAGACCATAACATTTATCTATCTCTGAAACCGATATCCAGACCACCACAAAGATAGTTTACTAAACATCAATTTAAGCTTCGTTCTGACCATCTGAGACTTGATTTTAAAACCTATTATCCTGTGCCGTGACCTAAAAAAGAGATTGCAAAAGATAGGACCTAGACACCTGGATTATCTGGGGAGATAAAGTGGAATGGTTTTATATTTTCTGATCTGCGATTTGAAGCTTTTAGCATGTCACTGGAGAACTCGAAAAGTGTGTTTATACTTGTTATTCTGTTAAATCAAATTGCATTTTAGTCCCAGTTTGTATAGTGTTCACACACTTTGGTCTTAATAGCAAATAGCAAATGGCTATTGTAATATTTGCAATCAAACTTATTGTAGTTTGGTAATTTTCAGGATGCTGTAAGCGTTTGTGAGATTTTATTAGTATTTTTAAATGCTGTTAGCTTACATTGAGTTTTTACAGTGTGTTAATGAGTCCATAACAGAGCCAGTAATTCCTCTGTTACACAAGCACAGAGACAGTAACAAAAATTATGACCGTGTGTGTGTGTGTGTGTATATATATTTCCCAGAGGAAACCCACACGGACACGAACTGGGAATCCCTAGCACTTAGAGGCGAACCACTAAGCCACCGTGCCGCCTCATATATATATATATATATATATATATATATATATATATATATATATATACACACACACACACACATGAATTTTTTTTTTTTTTTAATTTTCACAATTTGTGAGTGTGCGTGTGTGTGTATGTGTATATATATATATATATATATATATATATATATATATATATATATATATATATATATATATATATATATATATATATACACGAAACACACAATGAATAATGTTGTTATGATAGCAAGGGCACATTGACATGCCCTAAATCAATCTGTGCCGTGCACGGTCGATGGCTCACTAAAGATCTGTAAAATAAATTTTAATAAAAATTTATTTCATGGAAATTCATCCGTTCATTTATTGACTTCCGCTTAATCCTCTTCCCATTCCCATCCAGAGGAGAACGTTTCAGGTGCTGGGCAGGTACTCCCATGACAGGGCACTAATCTATCACTCACTCACTCACACACACACACACACACACACACACACACACAAAATATATATAGTTAACTAAAACCTAACTAAAAACTTATCTTTAGTACAAAATCTAAATGTACACATGCACGAATATCATGTTAGACAGCATCGAGTATTTATTTTGATGGACATTTACCCCTGCATTGTTCTGATAGCCTTATGCAATGTTACAACTTTTATTGCCATATAGAGTTGAATTCATTTTTGGCAGCAATTTTGTATTTGTAACAAGAGAGGGCAGGGGGGACATTGCCCCTGTGACAACAAGCCCCCTCACCCCCCCCCCCCCCCCCCCCCCCCCCCCCCCCCCCCCCCTTAATGATGCATGACTCATCTCACTTTTGCAAACACACACTGATTTAATATTTCAACGTTTTTGCCTCGTATTCTCCACGGTGAACAAAAAGGTAGTAAATAAATGGCTCCTCTAACATAACCACTGACCCCAGCGTAGCCTACTCGCGTTTAATGGTCTAAAACCTTCAATGGTCCAAGTGAAGAGACCACATATCACAACCCTCAAAAGTCCAAACAGTCATAAAAATCTTGGCCATATATATAGTATATGTGATTTCAAATATAAAGCACAAGGTGGCCTGCAGCAGATGTTTGGATGTGAGCAGTGTAATATTGTGGGGTGATTGTTCTACTGAATCGAAGAACTTGCTTTTCACTGAGTCAGTGAATATTACCAATCTCTCACTTGAAATGTTATTCTATATAATGGTTCATGGCATCTGTACCATGTGCACAATCATGCAAGTGTTTTGATTAATTAAATTGGGTTAACCATTTTTAAAGGTTCTTAAACCCTTTAATTATTGTAAAACAAAACAGCAATTTCACTTCTAATTCACTTACAAAGACACACATACACACTATTCAACGCAAATTTAGATAGGAGCAATTTAGAGCAGCCAATTCACCTTGAATTCATGTTTTTAGACTGTGGGCCGAAACCAGAGAACTCGGAGGAAACCCATGCAGACATGAGGAGAACAATTCAAACTCCACCCAGATCTGGATTTGAGGCTGAATCCCCAGCAGTGAGAGGCGGTCATGCTAACCACTTTATCACTGCGCCACCATGTTGTTGGTACTTAATCTAATTTAATTAATTAAATTTTTAATTAATTTTAATTTTAAATTATATGGTAATTTAATCTAACAATACATGATGCAAACCAATAGAATGTAAGCTAGAGATTTAAAAAATGATCTCCTGTTCAACATCTGCAGTCCCTTAATGTCATCCTAATAGTTCCAGAGGGTGCTCAAACTAAACAGTGTGTTTGTAAATATATATATATATTTTTTTTTGCAATACTTTTTTTTATCTTTTCTTTGTATTATTTTTACCTTAATGCCTCAGCATACTGTTTAAAATCACACACTGTTTCCACCTGGTAGAGATTTATGTCAGTCTGGCTCTTCATCATAAAAATGTAAGCCAACAAATAGGATTTATGGTCTTTGTCTTGTAAAGACGTGCAGTGCATTTGAGATTAGATAACCTCATTATTAAAAGTCATGGCACAAAAAAAGGTGCTGTTGGTTTGATGCGCTGTGTGCCTTGGCTAAGGATAATGGAGGTTGTGGATTCCTGTTTAATGGCAAAAACACTCTGTTGGTGGGTCATAACCAGCATGAGCATGAGCAGCAATTTCGAACTTCATCTGTTTTCTTTTCATGTGTGGACCAGGCTAAGTGAGCAAAACAGAGTGTGTGCATGTGTGTGCGTGTGTGCATGTGTTTGTGTGTGTGTGTACTTGTGAGCGCATGTTGGAATATGTATCCGAATCAGCAAATAATAGTTCTGTATGACAGTCATCCTTATAAATGGCCAGAAAACCAGTCCTTCCTGTCAGAATGTAATTAGTAAGTATTTAAAAGGAAAGTAAAATTAGAATTCATGATAAAAACAGGGAGTCATACTCTATGCTTATTGGTCCATTTTAAGCTCATAAGAATTGCCATTGTGCATTTTGCAGTGTTCTTTTTCATGTCGTACAAGTTTCTTTTTAATTAGTTTAGTCAGTGTCAGCATTTAAGCTCTAATTTCCTCTTATATGTCACACAACTCAAATAAGTGTTAACACAGACATACTGTAAGAGAAAGTTGCATCACTTCAATCAACAAATAGGACTTACTGTAATTTGTAGGTGTTTTGGCAAATATTGTACATGATATTAGAATTTTGTGTGTGTGTGTGTTTTGGAGAAGGGGGTGTTGATGTGAGTAATGCTGTGATGGTTTTGGCCCAGAGGACGGATACCTAGCCCCCCACTGTGAACTCCCACTCCCAACACTCTTGGAAAAGGCTTTAACAAGGCAAACAATAGATGGTGTTTGCAAATGCTATGTTTCTTTTGAATTTATGTCTTTCCCCCTAAAACAGCACATGCTTATGTAAGCTAAAAAAAAATCTGGATGTAAGGGTGACCTATTTGTGGTCCCCCATCATCCTAAATGAGAAGCAAGCCATTCTGTTTGATTAGAGACACACCGTTGATTTTTGAAACAATTCGGTATTTTGGAAAAAAGAATGACAGTCTTCAGGGTAGATGCTTTTCAAAATGCTCTTACGTTGTTGTGTGAATAGCAAGAATGAAACAATCCGAAAGCAATGACCTCACACAGGGATTTATTTTTCAACCTTAAGCCAGACTTACACTATGCATTAAAACAATTGGTGTTTGGCCAAAACCTGCACTCTATATGCTTACTAATAGAAAGGAAGTCAGTCTGATACGTTCTGCCCTGTGTATGCTCACACTGGCAAATGCATCCCCTAGATTTCTTGTACCTATTTATAAAGCCAGAAAATTAACAGAGATTTTAATTCTTTATATCTTTATCTGTATCAGTTTCTGTGACAATATTAATATTAATTAATTGCATGGCTGTATATGTACATTAATGCATTCTACAAAAGGCCCAGTGAGTGTATATTAAGTAAACCATAGCAAAAGTTTACTATATTTATAAATAGATCAGCAAGAATGGACATGGAGAAAGGGAGATAACGGTATAACTTTGGTTTGTTTGTCAAGCATTTTAGCTTTTAGTGTCTAGCCTATATATTAAAAACAACCCCACACACTGTTATACTCACTGTGCAATAAGTAAACTTTGCTCTTTCTAAATATAGCTTGTCATATTTCTGTAAAGAATTGAATGGGTGTGGACCGTAGGGTTGACTGTGCGTACTCAACACTTCATTATCAGACATGTAGAGCAGAAAGACAGGTATTTAGCATATAGTATATATAGCTTATGGTTTTACCAGGACTCATTATACAGAAACTCCAGCCAAACCAGGCAACATTCCACACCACATAACCATTATAATTTAATGTATATCCTACATACAGACTTATACCCAACTCGTTGCAAATGTCACCAAATTGGGATCATATGCATAGATCCAAACAGGATGCAGAGATGAACATTACCTTGTTTAGCATGCTTGACCTTTATTTAAAAACATTGGGCAAAAACCATATAGCTATTAGTAACAGAGCATCATGCTTCAGTAATTATATATTTAAAGTTAAAAGCATTGAGTTCATGGCTGTTTTTTAATTTGACAAAAATGCATTTTTACATTAAATCAAATGTTACATATTTTTTTGAACATTTATTCACTGTTAAAGTTAAAGTGCTTGGCGTGTGTGTGTGTGTATGTGTGTGTGTGTGTATACCAGGTATACATTGTGGGAACCAAAACCCATTTCCACACTCACACTGTGGGGACATCACATAACTGTTTGGAATGCAAACTGGTCCCACGATTCTAAGTGGCTAAAGTGAAGGCATGTCGAATGGTTGGGGAAAGGTTGTAATTAGGGTTAAGATTAGGATAGTAGCATTTACGGTTATGGTTTGGGTAAGTCTCTTTTTTGAACTACACTCAAGTTTATGTCAAGTCTTCACAATGCATGAACAATATGTGTGTCCTATGTTGAGTTAAAAAAATAACCTTTTAGATAAGCAATACTACATTATTTGAAAGCTGACCGTAATGTTAAAGAACAGTTTTTACCAAACATGCCTCTGAAAAAGAAATCCTCTAACAAAAATGAATAAAATATCAAAATAAACTATTTCTGTCCAGATGAATATTTTGAGTCCATACCAAAAAATGATATCACATGACTATTAAAATACACTGGACATGTGCATGCTGTTATAAACAGGACACTGCTGGAATAGGGATTTTGTTGCAGATTGCTTGAATAAAAGCTTGGCTCCTGTGCATGTAGGCAGTTGTAGCCTGATAAACCACAGAATGCGAATGCACAGCAGGTGTAAGCGAAGACAACGTCAGTAAAGTACATAATTAATTACCTATAGTGCATTCCCAGCTGGTAATCTGGGCTAAAGTTATATGTTTTCCTACATGAAAGCGGTACATAATAGATTTATGATAAATCTGGTTAAGAAAGCTGTGATTGAGACCCAATCAAGCAAAAGTGGTTGCCTGCATCATCATATTTCAAAGTCATCATACAATCCTGTTCTCTAACTGAGTCAGTAGCATTTTGAAATACATTTATTTGAGGGACTTCAGATACTTCAGAGTATTGTGTAGATACTCAGTGCAAAAGAGCAGAGAGTTGCATTTCTCATCTAATGAGATTTCTATTTACTTTGATTCGTGAACACAGCTGAAAATAAATCCACATTTATTTGAGTGTATTAGATGAAACAAACTGGACAAAATCTGGGGAGGATTTAAAAAAATGAACTAAACCTTCCGCTTGGGTATGAATTCAGCTTCAGTAAGTTTTATTTCAAAATTCTTTAAAATTACATGTTATAAACCATGTTGTTCTTGCATAAAAGCTGCTCTTGTCATTTTTTTTGTAAAGTGATATTACCTTTTGTGTACTGTATAAAGACCTGCAAGCTTTAAATTTGACAAGGATTTATTGACAAGCAAATTAAAGTACATAAATACCCATGAAAGTTGCATAAATAAATGCATGGTGTATCATTTCTATTATTCTATTAAGGAAAAAAATACAAGGGGGGAACTTAGGAATTGAACAAAAATATAAAATAATACACATTAATATGCCTGCAGTTCAGATAGTTACTCAAACTTACTGTCTTGTGTTGTTCTCTCACTTGCAGATCACTTTTGTCACTAAATATTTTAAAACCTTAAATCTTAAAGGGAAGTTATAAGGGCAAATGAAAGACCCAATTCCCAAATTGTGCACTCAGAAAATACCTGGCAAATCTCTAAGGAGTTAACTGCAATGTGGTGATTTAAATATCTAAAAATGCTGTAAGAAAGTTGATATCACGTGGTCTCCAAGCACATGTCTGGATTCGTTCAGCATTCTCTGCATATCTATTGACATATAATTTGCACTCAAACTCACTGCTGAGCTTCCCGGTTTTATTTTCAAAATGCATATCTTATTAATACCAAGAGGAAATAAAGTCTATTTGATAACATATGCCCTGAGGCTTGTCCCCCTGACAACCCAGGACTTTGCTTTAACTGTTTTATAGTGGTGTAAATGCTATACATGTAAAAGTTGATGATGACGATGATGATTACTAAGCTGTTTTATAGCACAATTATTTGTTGTTGTTGTTGACTGCAGTCTTTTATTTTTTTCTAAATATTCAGTCAGTTGGCAAAATTAGTCAGGGTGAGCATGAACATGTAGTTTTTATAAGCATGTTCGTTATATGTTTCGGAGATATGTGTGTATATAATGTATATCAATTTTATTCAAGCTCTAACCTAAAACCTAAAAGATATGCTGCTGCATTTAAGATATAAAAAAAAATGTTATTACAGATTGGTATTTTAATTTATGAATAACTCGTTTATTAATTACTCGAATATTACTCGTTTGTATACATTACTTCTCATAATACAATTTAAACATTCAAATATGCAAGCACTTGCATGTCTAACTTGTAGGTTTGTTCTTGCATCGAAATGAAAAATCATCATCCTGATGAAATCCAAACAAATTAAAGATAGGAAGAGTTTAATTTGTAATTTAAGGTCCTGTGATTATAAAGCATTTGGTTTTGTTTAATAAAATGGCGAGTGACCAGCCAGAACAGCTTTAATGTGCCTTGGCTTTAAATCTACAAGTCTCTGTCTCCTTAACTGTTACAAAAGGAATGAAACTCCACTCTTCCCAGAGATATTCCCCGAGTCAATGTTTTCATGATGCTGGAGAAGAACACTGCCTAAAACATCTTCCAGAATCTCCCATATGTTTTCAATTTGATTTGCAACAACCATAAGATACACGACATGGAGAAAAGTTTTAGGACACCTACATACTACACCTACTGGAACCTCCCATTCTAAACTCAGAGGTGTAAGTGTAAGTGAATGGTGAGGTGGAATTATTTTACAGTCCAGCATCCCTCTAGTCATATTACGTGTCTTTAAAAATTACTTAATAAATTTTTGTTTTAATCGTGTTCTCCAAATTTTTTGTATATTAATAATACACTTCATACATACCTCAAAGGATTTGAAGACCTACAAATTACGCATACAGGAGCTTATTGACATCACGTTCTAATATCCCCTCCATCCACACATTTTGTAGCTCATATAAAACAGCTTCTTTTCTCCTAGAAAAAAATTTGGAAGGATTTGGAAGGTGTTTGTGGGATTTTTTTGGCAAATCATCTAGAAAAGCATTGGTGAAGTCAGATACTGATGTTAATAAAAAGGACCTGGCTCACAATATTTATTCCAGTTTATTCGTAGATGCTTAAGATCGAAGCAAAGAGGTTGGGGTCAGAACTCTGTGGAGCTTACTGAAGTTTTTCACAGCAAACTCATTCAACTCGATGTTGGAAACATACAGTTCTTCAAAATGCATAGCAAAGTTGCTTGCTTTAATTAATACACCTGTGACGAGATTAAATTTAACGACTAAGAAATGTTTGATAATTTGTTCATATATTGTACGGCATGCATAGATTCCAAGCATCTATATAAACAGCATCCATTTATTTGTGATAGAATACATCATGTACATAATTACAATTTCACAGTTACTTATTCCTTTGTAATTAAGAATTGATTATTTATTTCTTAATAATATTCATTAATCTGAATATGTAATGTTTCTTCTCCCATTATATTTAGAAAACAACAATGGCAGTTAGGGTCACTGATAAAACATATTTATTGAGGTAAGTCAGGATTCGTTTTACAGTTAGCAGAAATTTGAACTGCTGAAAAAAATCCTTTTATATAATGTATTTGGCATTCAAAACAAAACGGCACAGTGCTTTTATAGACTATTTTAATAAAAAATATAATGACTATTATATGCCTTTGTTTAACTGATTGACCTACAAATGGCCCGCTGCTTGTGGAAGTTTGGTATTAATGACATAGCAGGCATGTCCACTCATGTTACATGACAAAACCCAGACTGATATTTAAATGTAAGATAAGTCTGGTGTTGGTTGTAGAGCATGCTTAAGCTCTGCTCACAAGTTTTCAAGGATGTTGAAGTCAGGATTGTGAGGTACATGCCAAAAATGTCAGCCAACAATAAATGTTGGATTTTGCTATAAATTTTGGATTGTTTCCATTGGGAAAGATTTTCACAGCTTAATTTTCTGTCATGTTTGCATCCAAAGTAATTTAAACTACCCTCGTAATGTTTCCTATGATATTGACACACATACACACACACACACACACACACACACGTGTATTCACACAATTCCACCCCACGCTACACAGTTGTTAATTTTTTTATTACATTCATAGTTTTGTAAATGTCTGATCATTTCAATTACGATATAAAAGCATATTCTTCCAATGTTTTTTTTAGATTCATATTCATACACACTGTTCTATGTAAGCCATCTAGATCAGAAAACCTGACATTAAGTGCTGGGGTTCCAGGTTCGAATCCCAATTTGGGTTTTTAAACACAAAATATTACAAAATTACAGACCCCTTTTCAGAATGAGGGTTACACTTAATATGTTTACTACAGTGAACTTTAAAATGCAACAACAGAATACTATACCATTGTAGGTTTCCAACTTTGTGTCAGATTAAGGGGGGCTCTAAGCTACATTACTTCATTTAAAAGATTCCAAAAGATTTTGTGGAAATGTTGACATGAAACTAATACAGCACGGCAAATTTCTTGTTGAAAGAGAGCACCAGAAGAAATATTAAGACCTGTTTAATGAGATCCCAGTGGAGAACAATACAATTTATAAGTAGCAAAATAGGTGACTTTGTGTGTGCTTCTAAATGTTGATTTCATGTAAATAATAAAAATGTGCTCATTTGATTTCAAGACTTCTTATTGCCCTCTTTGGGGAAATGGTGTTTAGAATCTTGGCTTTTAGAACAGAATTCCCTATGTTTTATTTCTGCATGGAGAACGTCATATTCCTTTTGAAGTCCAACATGGAGATTTTATGATCATGTCTTTTTTTTATTTAGAAATTTCTTTATAATAGCCCCTAATAACCAAAACGAAGCGAAATTAAAACATTAAGACCTAAAATAATTCAAATCCCTGGAGTATTTAAATAAAATGTGCTTTGTTTTTGATATCAGTGGTCTCAGTCAAAGACAACCGAGCTTTAGTAAGTATAAAAAGCTCTGCCAATGATATGTAATTGATCATGAAATTCTGTAATCAGTGCTCTCTGGGAATTTGGGTTGCAGATTGATTTGTAATTTTAGTCTTGGATCTATTTCATTTGTTCCGTGGTTGATTCATGTTGTTAATCACAATTGTTATTATTTTGTTTGGTAACATGTTTTGCTCTTCCTTTCTTTTTTCCACAGTTCACTGCAGCTTCTCTTATGGGATTGTTGTTGTTCCGTTGTTCTCTGAACTAAAGACAATTCTGATTTTTGTTTCTTCTGGAGACCTGCCCTACTTGCCCGTTTTTCTAGATAAATAAAAATGTATCATATAATAATAAATCCTGTCTAATTAAGTAAGATTTAATTCATCTAGTGATAGTAAATATATCCAATTTCAGACATTCTTGCTCTTTTAGGTGGATGACTTTAAGAGCTGAATGCCATACTGGAGGTGTAGAAAACTCAGAACTTGTAGCACAGGAAAATTTAATACTACAAATAAATGATTTAGTATTCATTAAATCTTAAATCCATTAGCAATTCCAGTAGCACACCCTTTTTTCACAATTCTACTTATTGAAAATATACTTTGATATATGTATTCATTTTAATTAGTGACAGAGATATACAGTATACTAAAGATAGTTTAAATGCATTTTATATTTTAGGCAGCAGGGAGTTTTGTTGGTGGCACATTCGTCTATGAGTGCTGGGGATCCAGGTTCGAGTCCCAATCTGGGTGGAGTTTCCATGTTCTTCCCGTGTCCACGTGGGTTGTCTCTGGGTTCCCTCATTTCCTCACATAAAAAAAAACATGGATTCAAAGTGAATTGTCTGTTTTAAATTACCCATATCTAAATTACCTCTTTATAGTGTTTGTGTGTGTGTGTGTGTGTGTGTGTGTGTGTGTGTGTGTGTGTGTGTGTGTGTGTGTGTGTGTGTGTGAGTGAGTGAGTGAGTGAGTGAGTGTGTATGTGCCCAATGATGGCTTGGCGCCCTGTCCTGGGTGTATCTGCCCAGCACCTGAAACTTTTTCCCCTGATGGGCATGGGCAGCCCCCTTCGCCACCTTTGGCACCATTATTGGATTAAGCGGAAGATAATGAGATGAGATGAGATGAGATTTTATATTTTAACATATAGTAGAAATTATATTGCTGATCACCCATTAGTCTTATATTGCAAATTAGATGCTGAGCTATTGTATTGTATGTGTCACCTTATCATTAGTGTGCCTTCACACTAATGATAAGGTGGATTCATTAGACATCAGTAAGTTACACTAAATTAAGGAGGGCTATGGTGGTCGTCTTAATTTGTGGTTTGACGGTTTTCTTCAAGGATGACAACGAAACAATTAAAAGTATAACAACAATAAAACAACAAAGCTTACAAGTAGTAACATTAGAATTAGTATTTACTAATGACCTCAAAAAACAAGTATGAGGCTGAATGCATAATGATTTCAGTGGTCTATACAGACTTAAGCTCCGATCAACCAATAAAATGTGATGATGGGCAAATCCTGGAGTCTGTTGTGTAATGACTATAAACAGAATGAATTCTGTCTTACAAGCTTCGAAAGGAATACAGCATGTGTTTCTGGTTAAAGCCAACATATAACTAATAAAATGACAGCTTATTTAGATACTATCACAAACAAGAAATATTTTTAGCAGCCATCAGAATCAGATTTTTAGGAGTATAATGCAGCTACAATATGAAGTAGGAAAGTAAACAAAAATAATATGGAAATATCCGACTAATCTTACTAGAAATAAAACATAAGTATTATTGGTCTCCTTGCCAAACCTTAAATTCATTTTAAACAAATGTACATTTGTGTGGGGTAGAAGACTTTTTTTTTACAGTACACATACACATTTACTTGAAAGAATCTGACAGAAAACTCCACATCTGTAGAAAAGTAAAGGCAGATTTGATATGGGTAGGAATAGTGTTTGTGGGAATCAATACATAATAAAATGTGCAAATAAAAGCAGTATTCAAATTACACATTACATATGCTTCAGATTACATATTCATTATGTAGTGTAAATCCTCTGTAGCTCCACTAAATCAGGTTGGACATTTTTTGCAGCTGTTATCAATCTTGTAAGTGTTTTTACACAAACAACCCATCTTTCACAATATATCAAAGTCCTTTCCTTTAACATCCATATTATTATCCCATAACATCTACGATCTTACATTTACTGTGTCATTATTGTGTTGCTTGTCAGATATATTTTTAACATTCCACTTTTGTTACGCTGTTTAGGTTTCATAGTGACAAATGTTTTGTATTTAATCTTAATTATAAAATGTGGAACCTCTTCAATCATTGGTCCATGTACTGGAGACTTAACAGGCATCATTTTAAAACCCCTAAAGAATTGAAAAGAGTCATGTGAAATATGAAAATTCTTTGCAGTAATACAATAAGTAGTACAAACAAAATTGTTTCCACACCACCAAGAGCATTTCTTTTTCTGAGCCACTTTTCTGATATCCATACTGTAACGAAGGAGTTGAGCTGGAGGGAGAAAAGTTGCTTAATGTCACAGTTGTATTAAAAAGGTTCTTTTTGAAAGCAGTGGAAATTGCTTAGAATAAAAGGCAAGTGGAAATATTCTACACCAGCATATAACACACACGAGCGCACTCATATTGGGTTTACACCTACCATCACCCCTTTTAAAACACACACACACACACACACACACACACACACACACACACACACACACACACAGCAGTAAACTCATAAATCGTAACATAAAAGACATCAACTGTGGTTAGAATAGAGTGTGGGAATAAACAAATGAGCTGTCCTGGACCACACCCTGACAGTCCATATATGGTCTTTTTTGAGCAGAAATAGTTTTTAGTTCTCAGTTCAAAATTGTTAAGCAAGGAGTTTTATTTGTTAAGGGTAATAAAGTATGGATGTCCCCTGTGAATCTTATCTACAATAGTCCAGGCAAATAAAATGTACATTTTTAACAAAACCTTCATTTAAAGCATGCACTAACATACTAAATGAAATTCCTGAACTAAATGTTTAATAAGGGTGTCCCAATAGTTTTGACAATATATATTAAATGTAGAGATCAGATTCTGCAATGAATAAATGTCCAAATATAGTAATTTTTACAAACTTGTTTAACTAAGGTATGTAAAAATGATGAACAGAGCACAGTATACAAGAGATTAAGGTCACAGTTTTTTTTCACAGCCTTCTTTCTCTTTTAAACACACACACACACACACACACACACACACAGAGAGAGAGACACATGCGCACATACTCACACATACACTCACACAGAGTGATCAGACTTCTTTCCATGTTATGTAACATCTGTGTTGACACTGTACATGCACTTGATGCTGTTAGTAATAATGAATTAGCACTGCATCACTTAACAATTAGTATCATAAAATCTAAAAAAATATATATGTTTAGTTTTAGTACATGATTTGCTGTCTCTCAATAATATTATCAGTGTGTCATGTGTTTTACCAAATATGGAATAATTGAATTAGAAATTGATATCTAGTTTAAAGTGCTTGATGGTTATCTAACCTTGGTGAGACACTTCCTAACTCAGAAACCAACTGTCTCTGTGTGAGTCTGGGAAGTAGCTGTTTATCTATGTCCACAGACAGTGTTGCTGCTGATGTTTTTGTTTCCCCTTTAAAAAAAAAAGGAACAGCAGACCACATAAGCCAACTAATACACATGGTAAATCATGACCCTTTCACAGGCGGGTTAACTTTTCATTACATCAAAAATTTTAAATACAACAGGTATTGTTATGTATATAAATGTAATTTGAGGTTTTGTTTTAATTTGATCACGTTTTTTATTCAAATTTGATTATGAAAAATAGACATGTAAAATGAAATAAAATGAGGAGCCTGTGAGTTATTTATTTACTTATTTTACTGTATTTAAGATTGTAGTGGTTTTTTTTTGCCAAGGGTTGCTCAAAACATTGGCTGCTCAACATTTGTGGTTGTCTGATTTGCATCCTCATGCGCCATTTATTATGTATTAGACATTGGCATTGCCATGGACATTGGTCTGGTTGACCCTTTTTGTCATTTACACAGAAATCAACTTTCTATTTTTTTCCAGAAAACAAATTCAAATTTGGACTTGTTCTTTTTACTACTTGAGATTAGATAGTTTTAGATTAGTTTGTTTTTGGATTTCTTCTTTTTTGTAATGCACTATTTTTTAATGCACTAATGGATTGTGTTATGTGATTGTGTTAAGTTTTACAGTACCCTGAAGTACCCTGAAATTCATCCGTCCATCCATCCATTATCTTCCGCTTTATCCTATACTAGGGTCGCGGGGGGGGTTCCCCATGCCCATCCAGGGGAGTAAGTTTCGGGTGCTGGGCAGATACACCCAGGACAGGGCGCAAATCTAACGCTGGGCACACACTCACTCACACAGACACGCACACATACACACTCTATATTGGGGAATATGGAGAACACCCTGAAATCCACATCGCTATATTTATATTTTGTAGAATTAGGGCTTTTAAGTAAAATCATCTAAATCATTAAGTAAAAACATCTGAGACATTGAAAGCCATTTACCCAGTGTATTTACACTTGCAAACTTATCCACAACCATTGATTAGCCCCTTCAGTTACTTTTAAAAACTCTATTCAAGTTATCAATGATGTGGCAGATTTTTCTATAAACCCTCTTACATTTTTGCAGGCCTAACATTTGCCTGCCAGCCATTTAATCTATTTAACTTTATAAATACTGTATCAAATTTAGATTTAAAAGGAACTGTTAACTCTATTAAAAAAAAAAAAAACAATTCATTTGTTCTTCATGCACAACATTATATCAGGCCTCAGAGCATGCACGCTGGAACCTGAAGCATCCTATCAATGTTTGGTGCCAGGTTTCATTCTCTTGCTGTGCTCCATTTTCTCATACTAACACACACAAAACTATCGTCATTAGTAAGCATAGCATTCACCTCTGAACCAATGGTTCTGATTCTATTTCTGCAGTACTCAAATATGTTTTCAAATGCTACTGAAATTAATTCTGTACGTTGAAATACATACATAACTGCAACAAAACAAAAATTAAATAAACCTGCTAGGTAGCTAGGCATGTGATTATGTTTCCGTGTATAGTGTCCCGGAGATGGGCTAACCTTACATGCCAATAAAATGTGCTTTTATGTTCCAGTTCCTGCCAATAATTTATAACTTGAATCTGAACCTGTCTATAGTCCAAGGTTTTACAGGTTGGAAGTACATGAGTAGATTTAAGCATAAATTCGATGTGATTTGCTTCCATCATTCATCTTCCACAAATCTCTCCACATAATTTATCACTTCTTTCCACGCTCTCTTTTTCGAGTCATTGCCCATTTCCCCCGTGAGATTGTACCTCTTCTTTCCACTCGCTATTAAAACTAATAACCTTCTCTATGGTGATATTGTTCTGAAATATAGGGTCCATGTCACCTAACCCTAGTCATGCGCTTTCTGACTGAACTGTACCACCTTTTGCATCACCTTCTCCATCCTTTGCTGACAGGTACAGCTGCTTTAATCAAAACATCTTTCAGCAGCATGAAAATAATTCTTGACTGGCTTCAGCATTTAAATACCTTAACTAAGCTTGTTACCATACCAAGCCACCATACTTAAACATGGTACTTCCAGCCATGTCCATAAAGCCTTTGTCATAAGATTTTTTAGCTTCTCCACCTAAGCAGAACCTTATGAATACCACCAACCTAAAATTCTAACTTGTTTCTCCAAAACCAAAAAAATCAGTTCTCCATTTATTGGGAAATCCTTTTTTGCACAAGTTTCCTTTTCATGATTGACAGACTTCTAGGCTTATAACTTTTAATTTGTATTCTTTTCCACCTAATATTATCACAAAACTGAAATTCTTTTTTTTTTGTCATTTAAATAAATGTTTACTTAAAGGTTTTTGTTCTTATTGCATGTTATTGGACATTTAATGTTCAAACTATTTCAGAAATGAGGCTTTAATATGCTGTATTTATGTCAGTTTATTATCTAGTGGTAGAAGTAAACAGAGGAACACAACTTGTGGTAAAAGCCCACTCACACGCGTCACTGCAGCATGTGGATTAGTGTTACAGGGTTCACGTTCGGAAGCAATGACTCAGTGATGTCAGCAGAGGATAGGTCTGTTATGAGGTACCACTGCCAGTGCAGCATCTGTTTATCAATCTTGTTTAGAAATTCTTCACTGCACATGAAACCTTTTAAATAAGGACATTGGAATCCATAGTTTTTAATATTTGTCTTGTGCACTAGAGTTTTGGGTTCCACTTCATTTAAGAACCATTTCTCATACCAACATGACAAGACATAAAATACTGTCTGACCGCCGATGATGTACACAGATATAACAGTTTATGATCATATTTGCAAAAAAAAAAAATGATGCACAGTTTTACAGCACAAATAAAGTGGTTAACAAGTATTATTTGATGGCATTTAAGAACAAGTTGAGAGGTAAGACGGTTCATAATACATAATACAAAAACAAAGTACATCATTGGGATGGTGATGTGTTTAGTGCTAGTATTTTGAATGTTAAAGTTCTAGCGTTATTAACTGCATTATCACCTTAGAACATGCACATGTGTGGCTAAATGCATATTATTTTCCCAGTTCTTCATATTCCTTGCACAGTTTATCTACTCTTTCTGTCTCCAACAGCGCAAATCAATCCTTGTCATAAATCACACTCGCCTTACTGGAAGTTGGAAGCTATGCTTTCTAGTTAAGAGCATATTTGGAACTCTCTCTGCAAATCGTGCAGACAACACTAAATTCCATTTTCTCTCACACATTTTGGGGTTCCCAATCGGTGTTATTGACTCAAGTTTGGAAACTTAAAATCCCAGCTGGAAACCCAAAAATATGGTCATTCTGAGATGACGTAGATGCAAAATAATTGAAGTGTCACATACATTTTTGTACATATACATTTTGTACATTTTGTACATTTTGCGTTACTATAACTAAATAAAGTTCTGGCCATACCAAATATGAATCCCAACCCTAAAATAAAAGCATTGCCTCTTTCAGTTGTTTCTCAACATGAGTACTTGGTTTACATCTCTTTTTTGAATAAGGTTAGGTACAGTTATTATGGAAATACAGAAAACAGTATAAAAATGCTTTACGGTTTTCAAATCAGTCCAATCTGCAATCCAGTAATGTTTTGATTCGTAAATCCCTCATGGGAACAAATGAAAAGGTTGCTGAGGGCGTAGTTTTTTAACTTCTACTATTTTAACCATTAAACTTTTCAATAAAACAATCTGCCATATTGGCACAGCTTTATTGAGTAACCCGTTTTTAGAGATGCTATATAATATAATTATGTTCATCCTGTGCCTCACCATTAACATTTCAATGCATGTATGTCCTGACATAGTGCAAATGACAACTTGAAATTATATTTGTACAATGTTAAATATTATGTAATGTTAAATATTTTGTAGTAATTTACATTTTTTTAAAATACATAATTCCACTGGAATTTATTTATATTTATAAAACACTATATGCATTTCCTGCTGAAGCAAAAGCACAAAACGGCAGAAACAGGAGGAATCTACAAACTTGGCACATCCGCATTAAAAATATTATGTGAAAGGCTAAAATTCAAACCCACAACCACTAATATTTGTTTTAATGTTACTGTAATTGTTAATGGATATTCTTATTTAAATTTATAAAACAATACTTTATTTTTAAAATCATGTGACTCTTTGATCCCTACTAGTTCCAACATATTTACTCACACACTACATACCATATGGGTTTATTCAGCTAAACTTTATATTGTTCTGAAAGGGACCATAATTATCACTCTATTAAAACTAATAAAACTGTATTCGTGTGTGAAGGTAAAACGAATAAAGACAGAGAAAAAGGTCAGTGTGGTTCATGTGTGTTTGGCGAGTAAGGGTCCTTGGCGGAAATGTCTTATTGAGCTCTCCATGGTGTATCTAAGTTAGCCAGCAGTCCTAAACATCTCTCACCGAATGAAAAACATATGCAGAATGACTGGCTTGTCGCCACATACACACACAAACACATTCGTACACATATACACGCACACTTGCAGGAGAAAAACGTAGGCTAAATAGCTGGGTTATAACTAAGACTCAAAAAAAGTGTGTATATGTGTGTGAGAGTACATGTGTTTATGGGCCAGCATGTGCTAGGCCACTGTAACTCTCTGCAGAGTAAACTAATCTGGATTACTCAAACCCTGTATAGCTCTTTATATTGATTTAGCATTCTCCCAAAGAACAATGCCGAAAATGACAGTTTCCAAAACTAAGATTCATACCAATTCCTGGAGAGAAGTGTGCATGTAATACACCTGACTGCAATAAACTTTTTTTTTTTTTTTTTTTTTTTTTTTTTTTACAAGGAAACAAGTAATAACACATGTGCTCATAGACACATGCTTAACATGGAAAATCTTAAACATCTTATGCCACCTGTTTTAAAATCTAAAAAAAAAAAAAGTTTTTGTGTCCTGTGATATAGTGCCACGTTGTCAGAAAACGCGTTTTAATCTAAAAAATAAATCTGGTGTGATGTTTCTTCACACTTTGACAACAGAATGGCACTTCTTCCATAAAACTGGAAAGGTCTACCTTTCAATAACATTGACGCCGAGGCCATGGCATGCCTTTACCTGTTTATTGTAGCTTGCAATATCCTCTGTCGTTTTGCCAGGTTCTCTCTCTGGCAATTGAGCTTTAACTGAGGAATATTTAAGACCTAGTGTCAGTTTAGTGAAGTTAGTTAAGTATCTGTTTATGTTCTGTTCAATAAATAGACGTGGTTGAGGACAGGGTGTGTATATGCACTGTTGAAAAATATATACAGTGGCTATAGACAATCTTTATACCTATAAGAATAAAACTAGTCCCTTGTTCTTACAACATATTAAAAGTTGCAAAGCAAAATCTTGCTCCAGCTTTAAATACACATTTTGTCAGAAAGCATTCAAATAATTAAAAAAAGAAAATTGTTCCAAAAATTCATTTTGAAAAATGGAAACTAGAATAAAAGATTTATAGAAATGATCACTCCCTTGATTTTGCTTATATTACAGTCATGAGTCTATTTAGATATGTCTTTATAGCGTCCTCATTCCATTCTTCATTGTAGAAATGCTTGAGTTTATTTGGATTTTGTGGTGACTGGCACAAGTGCATCCACAGATATTCTCTTAAGATCATTTCTCCAACTTAACAACTCGAAAACTTTCAGTACAGTTTGTCTTCAAGCTGTTTTTTCGGCTGTTCACATAGAAAGGCTTTAAAATCTACTTGCACACTGCTTAAATTGTAAAAAACTTTGTCCCACTTTTGGTCGCTCAGTGGTTAAAGTGTAGGGCTCTCATTATGAAGGCTAGTGGTTCCTAGATTGGCGATTGTGAGCCTGCTCCTCTCATCCAGCATCAGTGTGTGTGAACTTACAAAACCAAAATCTTGTTGAAAGATTAATTACCAGAAGTGTAGCAGCTATTAAAGCTGCAGAGATGACAGCAGCTTAGACTGGAATGTTATAAAAACTCCTGCGCAGGTGTCCCAATACTTTCGTTCACATAATATATAATATGATTATTCTTAACTAATATTGTTATAATTATTATGATTATGTTGTTGTTGTTGTTTAATTGAGGTATTCTGGTTAACTCTGAGTTCATCACCTCCGGCTATCCCGTAAATGGCACCCTTATTTTTGCAGAACTACGAAACCACAAACATCAATAACTGACAGTTTACAGCCCAACCAGGTTTCAAAACCACCTAACGCAGAGTGGCAACATATCAGGATTTCAAAACATGAAGGCAGTTGTCCTAGGAGGTGTTGCAAAAATAAATCAGGTAACTTTATCTGCTAGTTTTCCTTTCGCCACTGACAGCTTAATTCTATTTCATATTCTCACTGTAATATTATAATAATAGATAAACAGCAGTAGCGTGACAGTTGCTTAACTAAATCTATTCTTACAGTCTGTACAATATGGTGCTTTCTCTCAGTGCATAATGTTCTTGGTGTTTAACTTTAATAAGTTTAAAAATTTTCTCACAAACTCTTTCCCGAATGAGTGATTAAAAATTTCACAGACAAATGCAAAAATCTCATCGAAAGCCTTCACAAAAGAACAGAAATTGTTACAGCTGCAAAGAGCGTCTCAGATAGAAATATTATATAATAATACTGTTTCAATTGCAATAACAATGGATTCCTTTAAACCTAAACACAAGTTTCATGACTGCCCAATACTATGTGCATTACATTACATTGTATGTGCTTAAAATGAATGAAAATTTCCCCATTACTTCAGTTTCTGATCCCTCTAATTAACTGCCTTCTCATGGCTTTTAATTAAAATAGAAAGCCTTGCCAATGAAAACAATATTTATCTTTGTTGTTTTGACAGGATAATCACACGATGTTGGTTCTTCAGCTGACATC
The DNA here is from genome assembly GCA_019802505.1 of Corydoras sp. C115. NCBI lineage: Eukaryota > Metazoa > Chordata > Actinopteri > Siluriformes > Callichthyidae > Corydoras > Corydoras sp. C115. Next base: position 1,035,431 of record JAFMOC010000037.1, on the reverse strand, counting down.
AGCATGCTGCTGGTTGCTATATAACGGCAAAGGTACATAATGTCAGAGAGTTGTTTAGAGCTTGGGGCACACTTAAAGTTATTTTTGTATTCTGTTCAGGCCAAAATAACCTTTTTGAATTATGTTTATCTGAACAAAAATGTTACTTTAATTTGCTGTGCCATATAGATATTTCTATATGTTCGCACCACAACTATGTTCATATTTATTCATTATAAAATATTTTAACCATAATGAAGGTCGTAAGTCTATCCCAGTGAAACAAGAAGTCATAGTGACTTTGTAGTTTCTCCCACACAATACTTTGATATTTATTCATTCATTATCTTCCTCTTAATTCTGTACTGGTGTCGCAAGTGGGGTTCCCCATGCCCATCCAGGGGAGAACATTTCAGGTGCTGGGCAGATACACCCAAAACAGGGCGCCAATCTATCACTGGGCACTCACACACACACACACACACAGTCACTCCCTTTATGAGACAATTTAGAGCATTCAATTTACTTTAAATCCTTGTTTTTGGACTGTGGGAGGAAACCGGAGAACCCAGAGTATACCCACGCGGACACGGGCAGAACATGGAAACTCCACCCAGATTGGGATTCAAACCTGGATCCCCAGCGCTGAGAGGTGAACATGCTATAAACTAAGCCACCATGCCACACTTGAAAATATATATTATTCTAAAATATTTTTTCAAGTGTACCCCACTATATATTGCTTTGTATGAAATAGGAGTTCATTAGTTGTAAGCAGGGTCGTTTTGATGCATTTGGGGCCCCAAGCAAAATGTCCCATTGACCAAATATTAAAATATATGTACTTTCAAATATAAAAAAAAATATTTTAATGGACACATTTTAAAAAAAAATCCCATCTTAAAAGATTTTTTTGTGGATGAGAGTCAGAATTAGGGAAGCAGGTGAGGCAATAAATTTTAGCCATGTTTGTGTTAATTGTCTTTGTGTCTCTGCAGAAAGATAAAGAGGGATGAGTCTTGAGAGATAGAGACTCAAGGCGCAGAGGAAAGTTTCTCATGTGACAAATAAGCCTTAGATCAGACACAGTTAGTGTATCTATTAGTTTGGTCTCATAATATTTCTCTACGTACAACAAGACTATGTTTACATGAACAGTAAAAGTTTAGAAAAGTTTACTCAGCGAGCTCTTTCCTCTTGCAGTCCAAAAACATGCTGCTAGACAAAGTGGAAATGTTTATTTGTCTTGTGTGTACAAATGTTTTTATAAAACTAACTGCAATTCACATTTTATACAAAATAGCACACAGTAATGTACTTGTAGTGTGAAATATCCTATCTTGTTTTTGTTCGTGTTTCTTTCATGAAGTTCAGGCTGAAAATCCTTTCCTGTTTAACATGATGCTATGAAATCGGCCACCTAATATGCAAAGGTCAAGATTTTTTACGCCACAGAATATTACGAAACAGTAAAATGTGAAAGGATTATCTTTATTTTATGGAAAGTTTAGCATCTGGACAGCTCATAGGTCATTTTCCAATCAGCAACTGTTTCAAAAGCTCAACGGGGAAGTGACACACTCACAGGCACAGACAATTCAGCGTCTGTAATTCACCTACTAACATAGCTTTGGATTTTCTTTCCAGTGCTGTGAAGAGACAGCACTAACCTCTAACAAGCGCTTTGCACCATTGTGCCACCCAAGTGGTGTATTGAATGAATATTGGTGTATAGTGGTGTATAGAAAGTATAGAATGAAATAAAAGCAAAAAAAAGGTAAAAATGGAGACGTTAACTTATTTATTTTAAAGTGAGTCCTGTGAATATATGTACACAGCGGCGGCACGGTGGCTTAGTGGTTAGAATGTTCACCTCTCATCGCTGGAGATCCAGGTTGAAATCTCAATCTGAGTGGAGTTCTCCCTATGTCCGAGTGGGTTTCCTCCCACAGTCCAAAAATTGAGGATTCAAGGTAAATTGAATGCGCTAAATTGCCCCATATAGTGTGTGAGTGAGTGCACCCAGTAATAGATGATAGATAGCACCCTATTCTGTGTCTATGTGCCCAGCGTTCGAAAGGTTCTCCCCTGGATAGGCATGAGGAACGATAAAATACAGATTTTGGGAGTTTTTACTGTACTAAAATCTTCAGCTACACATTTTTATGAAATATACAGAACTAATATATATTTGAAATCTATAAGCATAAGGTCACAGTCACAAGATTATATAAGGTCACAGTAGAAGACTGAGCATATACACTATACTATAATAACAATATTATTCCATTAATCTAATTTATCTAATCTAATCTCACTCACCTCGCAGAGAGAACTCTTATCAGGTTCCATGCTCGGATCCTTTGACCTTCAGCAAAACAATATCAGATTTTTTTTCAGTCTGTTCTCTCACATGGTATATTTGCTTAATGTATACATTACACATATAGTGTCAGATGAAAAGGTTATTCATATACATAACATACATTTTGATTCAATAAATAGACAAAAGAAGTTTCACAATTTTATTCTGTAATGGTAAATAGAAATAATGCAGTGTTGCGGGAGGTACCCCAAACACTCTAATACTTTATTTTGTTTTTCAGTATGCAATGTATGCAAAGCTTAATTCTTAGTGTGCAAACAGGTGGTTAGATTTCTTCTGGCATTAACTAAAGTTGGATTTAGTTTAATATATATATATATATATATATTATTATTATTATTATTATATTATAACTAGTTGCATTAAAGGCATCACCACCAAGAAATATAAACTGTACTATTATTGCTTGTGATATTAGTAGCCTATTTGATAGTGTTTTTAGTACACAAATACTAAATATTTCAAAAATACCTATAGTTGACCTTAAATTCTAAGTAATTATTAAGCAAAGCATTATCAGTATGTAAGGAGTCAAAAAGCCTTTGTATGTTCTGGTTCACATCGGGCCAATTAAAAAAGATAAGAAAACATTCATGTCTATCGCCAACCAGACAAATCCAGTTAGTGTTTCGTTAGACTTAGTAAAATCATCAAAGTCCTGCGAACATTTTCGTGCCGTTATGGCGGTTTGAAAGTTGTTAGTAAGTGTGGCAACCTAAGACATATATGTTTTGCTACATTGCAGAACTCAGCTGATTGCAGTCCTTAATCTTGTACTCTAGCACTTCGTAATTTATCTGTTCCTTCAAGATGATTTTAGTGGACTGCTTTAACTTAAATAATTTCAGGACTTTTTTTAAATTACATCACTTTGATCTTTTTGTAGCACAATTAATTATCTTTAAAATATGATTGTGTGCTTGATTTTACACACCTGAATGCAATATGTGAGGCTATAATAGGCAGACATTATAATCTGTATAATTTTAATCTGTATAAATTTTGCCATGTATATTTTATAGTGTTGTAAATAAACAAACAATTATGATGAAGTGAAATGTATTATTTATTATTTATTATTATGAAATTGTGTATTACTAACTACTAGTGTTATTTTGACTTGATATAAGTATATCTTTTTTCGGTGCAATACGTTAGTTAGATGTGTTTATTGTTTTTTTTTCTCTTTTGACCTTATCAATGTCACCAGAGTTTGTGGGTGGATGGATTTTTTTTTTTTTGGAGTGGCGAGCACATGTGAATCAGCACAACCCTGGCTGTCTGACTGGGAAGTGGTCAATAGTTCCTCTTTCATTACTACTGCAGAAGGAGAGAAACAGAGAGAGAACGAGAGAGACACCAAGAAAGATAGAGAGAGAGAGATCTATAGGTCTCATGACCAGAATAGGTGAGAGTGTATTCTCCTCAAATGTTATTCGGGGACAGTGCAACTAGAGTATGTTGCTATTTGCATCTATGCCTGTTTGCTTCTTTATATCCTATTATGAACCACGTGCAACACTTTGCTTGTGTTGTTCATTATAATTACTATTACATAAAAGGTCTGGCTGATCTTACTCACACGCTCTAATCACTTGTTCTGCTGCATTTGAACTATGCAGGATTTGCTTTGATCAATGCCTCAAATTTGGCGTGATATCTCAGCATTTGTGGGTCAGAGTGCAAAGTAAAAGGCTGTCAAAAATATAACACGAGATCAGCGTTGTGCTAAAATCAAAATAACTTAAGTGTACCAAAAACATTTTAATTGTTTTCATATATATATATATATATATATATATATATATATATATATATATATATATATATATATATATATATATAAAAAAAATTTCAAAAGTCGGGCCACATGACTGCTGTTCAGGGAACTGCAAGCACCCTGAACAGCAGTCATATAGTGAGTGTCACATTTAAAGTAAAGGGTATGTTATAGTACAGTTATAAGTTCCGTTTGTCTGTCTGTCTCTCGGTGTGCATGTGGTCATTTACTTTCACACACTAAAACACACTAAAATAAGTATGGTTGATGGTAGCAGCTGTAGAAAGACATAGATCTGAATCTGATCTGAAAAGGTAACGTGCCAAAAGCTGTGCTTTGTTATAAGTCACAAAAGTTTTACTGTAATCCATTTTATTGACAAGTGTTTGTGCATGGCTATTGCACATTTCCAAAACACTGTAGACTCTGGGTGTGTTTGTAATTAGATGGGGTGACTGTATAATTCTGGCCATAAAGTACATTTTAAAAGAAAGAAGATACTGTTATAAATCAACACAAAACCTGAATGATTGAAATCGTTAAAAGCTGTGCGTGACTCATCTGCCCAAAATGTTCTAGTAACCCTGTGCCCAGAAAGCTGGCTAATGTGGTTTATAAAGAACTGAACATTCAATAAACTCACACTTAGGGTAAAACTAATCATTGCCATGATCCAGTTACAACAGAATGACTTTTTTACAGTGCATTAGTAAATTTAATGGCTCTGGGTTGTTTTAATTACTATATAGGGTACGTTTATGATTTTAATTTATTGTGTTTTGTCATCCCGAAGCTTTGAACCTTTGCTGATCTGTCATGGATGCCTCCCCCCCTCCCCAATATACACCAGGTTTCAGTCTCCATGAAAAATTAAAGGTGTGTCAACTGATTTTGGTTCCCACACTGTGATATATACATTGCCACAAGCATAAACACTTAAAGTCATGAAGTGTAGGAACATAACATGGACATAACATTTTAATTCCTTGGATATATTTTAAAACCTAAATAATAAGTACTACTAAGGACTTTACTTTGAAATTTGAACATTTCTTCATCTGCACATTTATGATATGTTATAGGGACCTGTGTGTTTAACCAGTTTTAGGTCCCCACAACACAATATGAACCTAAACTACGCACATCCACCCCAAACACACAGACATACATGGGCCAGCTGCAAGTCTTTTAGTATGACAGAGGGAGGATCAAGCGTATGTGATAAACTCCATTAGGGAGTAATAGGGAGGCTTCCTACAAACAAGATTCTGTAAGGGACTAAACTCTGGGACAGGTCTGTGATCCACACCATGCGATCAGCTGGCTGCACTTTAGGGGGCCAGGCTTACAAATTGCTGACTCACTAAAGCAGAGACTACAGAAACCATTACTCAAATCTTTTTTTACACTTGGTCTTGCCCTGTACAATATAACATGATTTGTGGAAAATCAGAGGTTAAAAAAGACAATAAGGAAATGTTTTCCACCTCACTGTTCATTAATCCGGGCGGCACGGTGGCTTAGTGGTTAGCACGTTCGTCTCTCAGCGCTAGGGATTCCCGGTTCGAATCCCCATCTGAATGGAGTTTCCATGTTCTCCCCGTGTCCGCGTGGGTTTCCTCCGGGTTCTCCGGTTTCCTCCCACAGTCCAAAAACATAGATCAAGTCAATTGAGTTCTCCAAATTGCCCCATATAGAGTGTGTTTGTGTGCGTGTCCGTGTGTGTGAGTGTGTGCCCAGCGATAGATTGGCATCCTGTCCTGGGTGTATCTGCCCAGCGCCCGAAACGTTCTCCCCTGGATGGGCATGGGGAACCCCCCTCGACCCTAATATAGGATAAAGCGGAAGATAATGAATGAATGGATGCATGAATGTTCATTAATCCAAACCTCCAACATTACCAACAAAGATTTTTATTGTAATTTTTTAAATGATTCACATTTAATTTTAGATGTTAACATGATAAGAGGTTGTAAGAATGTTTTTAATTAATATGAATTTAGTAAAATCAGTTTATATGGTATTTATGCGTAGTGGGAATTATTTTATTCACACAAAGAAAACATGGTAATGTATTTGTGTATACTTTTATTTGTGTCTATTAACCATGGTTACAAGAATTTGTTTTTTACCACCAACATTTTCTTCAAAGTTTTGACATTTTAAACCATTTTTTTATCAAAACAATAACCCGTATTATGACTGTGCCCTTTGTGCCATCCCACTTAATATGTAATAAACCTATTGTTATGGTGAGTTATAAATGGATGTCAGATTGAGGAAGAAAAAGTGACTTAATGGAAATCCTCTGATTGGCATGCTGTTTTATCTCCTGACCACGCAGCCAAAACAGTCATGAGGGTGATTTAGGTCATCTGGTTCTGTTTGCTACATTGTTTTAGCATACAGCTTTCAAGATTCATTGAAAGATCTCTACAGAGAACAATGTGAATTCCAGCCATGTATCACCATATTCACACCGAGAACTCTAAAGTCCCATAGGTCTAACTCTGTGCTGACAGATGGAAGAAATCAGGGTTTGATATAAACTCAGTACTCAACAAACGCAATTGGCATGACTGTCTGCCTTAACCAGAGAAAAGGGGTGGTGGTTCCTGCAAAAACTTCTAACTTTTGCCTGGTAAAATGAAGGAACTAAGATTATGATAACGTGACTGGAGAAAAAGCTAATGAAATAAACTAAAAATCTCAAACAAAAAACAATGTTACCATGCTAAGTGGAACTAAGCAAATGTGTGTAATGCTTATGATAGAATATTTAATATCTGAAGTATATAAGTAAATGATTAAAAAAAACAAAGAAATTAAAGTGAATATGATGCAACAATATTGTAATCTGAGCTAATGTTTAGCCATGGTGAATGATGAAGGATGATTAAAAGCTTTATTAAATGTGAAGCATACCATTGTGCTGTCAATATTGCAACTAACTTATATCCGTTTTTGATAATGGGCCAATTTTGACTGAAACAACGGTCTTAATTCATCTCAGATACTCAGAATTTTGTTCCTTTAATAATAATAAAAAAATGACTTCTAAACTCTATATTTGGGAATGTTGTGTTTGCTTGTCATTCACCAAACCATGACATGCTAAATAAGGAAATAAATAATTACAACTTTAAAAAATGCATTACCATTGTTAAGGAGTTCAGTGATGGAGGGTTTTGCTGAACCATAAAACTACCAGCTGCCATTTTTTGTATACTTTGATTTATAACAGGCTATTTAATAATCCAGACTGAGTCTTTTAACCAGAGACAAATATTGTTGTGCTTGAGTACTTGGTAAGCCTATTCGGTATAACTGTCTGTTCAACCACTTTGTGGCGAAGCTATTTGTTGCTCCTAAACATTTCCACTACACAGTAATAGACTTGTTGACCAAAGCCAGTCTAGTAGGGCAGACATTGAATTTAATGACTTTAGGCGCCTTTCCAACAAGCCACATGGGTATAGTATGAGTACTATGGATTTTAATAGTAATCCTTTTGGTTAAAAATCTGGTATCAGGTTCAGGTCCCAGCTTTAAATCCCACACGTTGTGTATTATAGCACAAATGTGAGCAGAACATTGTAACAACCCAAATAGGGTTTTTAACATAATATGAGAAATAAATTAGATAATAGCTCTAAAATCCTAAAGTAATCTGTTATTCGGATGAACCATTACATCAAGACAAACTGCACTCAATGTCATTATTCAAACAGCTTTCTTTTTTTTTTCATTTTACTTTAACGTAATGTAAACACCTCAGTTCTGACATGGCTTGTCTTGACAGCATTTACAAGAATACAGAATAAAAAGCATTCTTGATGCTGGGGATCCAGGTTTTCAGCATTCTTGATTGAGATGCCACATCACATGTCACATTACATGTAATGTTTATTTTTACATTATAATAAAATGTCATTATTACACCCTTAACTCTGCTATAGATCTTTTTTTTGCATGTGGACACTTGTATTTGAATATTAACTGGTGCAGCAGCCATCTTAGATCAGGTCTGACGTATGTTTGTCAAGCAACAGCTGGTTTCCAGCCAGACAATAAGCCATCTCTAGAGGCCAATGCTGGAATGCTGCCTAGAGAGCTCACACGATAGGCGAGCTAAGTGCAACCCTCAGCCAATGAGCAAACACATGGAGCTGACACCCCACCTGACCTTGACCCCGTACTCCAAGCAGTTGCAAAGGGTCGCTACATTAGCTGTTTGCACTTAATTGACTCTCAGGTTTAGCCCAATGAGACACCGAAAGTAACCCAGAGTAACTCTTTTTTTTTTTACTTTCATTTGTTTCGAGAATTCATTTGTCTTGTTCTCCTCCTTGCTCTTTCTCTATCAGTATATCATTCTGATTAATATTTCAATGGAAGATAAACAAAGTATATGCACATCATCTTGTTGACTAATGTGAAAAGGGTGCAGTTGTCTTAAAATGCACACGACTGTGTAATAAAATTCTTTATCTTGTCTCCACTGACAATGAGTTTAATAACAGACCTTTTATTATTGTTTTACTAACATAAGCTTACCATCATGTCTGAGCTTGATTTTTTTATTTTTTTATTTTATTATTATTATTTTTTTAATATACAGACTGTTCTAATATAGATTTTCCTGACAGGAACGGCTATAACGACACTGGTATTAGTATTTCCAGAGAACTGTGGAAAATGAAAAAAACTGAGTACATGGAGCTAACCGACACACAGGGAGGACATGCACATTTCACACACAAAAGATCTTTGTTTGCTCCTACCGGGAATCGAACCCGCACCACTGTGCTGCACTTCAGAGCTTGTTGTTTTTTGTTTTGGTTAAATAAATGTTAATTTAAATTTAATTTGCATGAAAACAACTTGGAGAGAAACACTGATTCTCATTATAAAGAATAGTTTGAGGGCCAACTTTGTCCTCATTGTATGAAACTTTTTTTTATTTTACTACATAATTAAATTTATTTGGTAGTAACTTTGCTGTTATCTGTACATTACATTTGAAAATCACCTACAAATACTTAACTTGCTGCTAATAATACAGTCTAAAATAATATAGAGGAAAATTCTGGAAAACGTGGTTCACCGTTGTGAACCATGACGATTCAACTTTTTTAAATATGTAAATATATAGGCAAAATCTTCGTTATGGCTATTTAAACATATTTGGTTTTACTTCAAATAATATTAAAGTACACAGTATAAAGATGCAAATAACATTACAACAGGGCTTTGACATTTCCCAATCTGCTCTTATGGGATGCCATTTATAACAATATTATATATTTAATTTCTGTAAAGTTACATTCGAATCCCCATCTGGGTGGAGTTTCCATGTTCTCCCTGTGTCCGCGTGGGTTTCCTCTGGGTTCTCCGGTTTCCGCCCACAGTCCAAAAACATGGATCAAGTCAATTGAGTTCTCCAAATTCCCCCATGTAGATTGTGTATGTGCGCGTGTCTGTGTGAGTGAGTGTGTGCCCAGCAATAGATTGCCCAGTGCCCGAAACGTTCTCCCCTGGATGGGCATGGGGAACTCCACCGCGACCCTAATATAGGATACAGAGGAAGATAATGAATGAATAAACTTACATATCGAAAAATTTATTTGTATTGCGCAAGATATTATAAAATGAAGACATTTTGTAAATAGTATCTTCCAGAATGTCCAAATAAACCTGTTTGCCACTGCATGGTTAAAGCAAACATTTTAAGCTGGCATGTATTTCACTACCACCAGCCAACAGATGACAATGGTCAATCACTCAGGTGATTTTTGTCTCTTGCCAAGAGGTTTATCTTACTGGTCAAAGCTCCAGTGTTTAACAATCTGTTTGCTTAAGCTTTTGCTGAGTTCATACATTTTCCCTTCACAAATTCAAATAAAAATGGGGGGGAAAAGGCACTTATAAATTTCCATGCATAAAATATATTATATAATTAAATACACATCGTTCCAAATCACCCCACCATACAATCTCCACAAGCATTATCGAATAAACTCAACCCAATAATGACCTCACTAAGAGATCCTGCACAGTAACTATAAATGTAGTTTTGATTTGTAGAACCAGATTTTAAGGTGTGCAAAAAGGAAATAAATAACTGCTTTTAATACATCATGTCATACTTTTAAAGTATGCACTGCACTTTAAACTTTGTTTTGTTTGGTTTGATTTGTTGCTTCTGTTGTGATGTTTCAAGATATCTAGCTGTCTTTACCTCAGTTCCATAACTTATGCTCAATGAAGCGTAAATGAAAAATGAAGTACCCACATGCCAGTTAACTTTCCCTTTCCCAAGGAATTCTTACACGCAACAGTTAAAATACATCAACACCCACATACTGTACATTCATTCTCTTATGCCCAAGGCCACTGTATACTCTATATAAAATCAACCACACTGTTTTACCTACTCAGCATTTGCATATAGATATTTCTTAACTCAGTAGCTTACTGCTGCAAATATTTGAGAACATTTTTCTAATTTATAGCCCTTCTCCGCAGGTTTAATGCTACAGTAGAAGTAGAGTAAAAGTATAAAAGATTTGTCTTCGGGGAAAAAAATTTAAAAGTGAATCAAGCATGGGAGGGTTTGAAACATCTGCAGTTCCTGCGAATGTAATGAAATATGTGGTAACTAGTTAATTAAAGCTGGTTGTTATTCCTAATTATTATGTAAATTAAAAACATCACTGAATAAGTTACTTAAATTGTGGGGGCGTGTCATTCCTAAAGTATGAATAATAAAATAAGTATAATAAAAAATGTATTGTTTATAATTCTTAATAATTTTAATCAAAATAAGTCAGTTTGAAGACGTTTTTACGCAAATTCATGTATTCATTCAATATCTTCTGCTTAATCTTCTGTTAGGGTCGTTGCTCTGCATGCCCATCCAGGGGAGAACATTTCAGGTGCTGGACAGATACACCTAGAACAGGATGCCAATCTATCGCTGGGCACACTAACTCACACAGACACACACTTTATGGGGCAATTTAGAACATTCAATTTACCTTGAATCCGGAGAAGTTGGAGAAGCTGGAGGAAACCGATACGGACACAGGGAGAATATGAAAACTCCACCCAGATTGGGATTCGAACCTGGATCCGCAGCACCAAGAGGAGAACATGCTAAAAGCTAAGCCACTGTGCCACACTACAAAAACATTCATCCATCCATTATCTTCCGCTTTATCCTATATTAGGGTCGCAGGGGGGTTCCCCATGCCCATCCAGGGGAGAACATTTTGGGCGCTGGGCAGATACAACCAGGACAGGGTGCCAATCTATCGCTGGGCACACACTCACACACACAGACACATACACACTCTATATGGGGTAATTTGGAGAACTCAATTGACTTGATCCATGTTTTTGGACTATGGGAGGAAACCGGAGAACCCGGAGGAAACCCACGTGGACACGGGGAGAACATGAAAACTCTACCCAGATGGGGATTTGAACCGGTAATCCCTAGCGCTGAGAGGCGAACATGCTAACCATTAATCCACCGTGCCGCCCTCACAACAAAAACTGTTTTTGCAAAATGTAAAATTTCCAAAGTCAGAAATTACAACAGTGAAATGCTAACAAAATTCAGATCCTCACGGGATGTGCGTGTGTATGAAAGCTTTTAATAGATAAATGGGAAGTTTCTGAGTCCTACTTTTTTGGGTTTCCTGAAAAGGGTCGTGTCCCTTTTTATTAAGTGTCATTCTTTAGTTGCCATGACACCACCAACAAATATTAGTTGTTTACTTTGTGCTGCAGTGCACTCTGTTGCAGTTACATAACAACTGTATGCATTATCTCTGACAGGCCCCTATTAACTGAGTCAGCAGTCATTGAGCTAGCATTACACCCTACTTTTTCCTCTCTCTTCAAATGGAGTGGTCCTTCTATTGCGTTGGAGCCGCAGGGGGCTCCTTGTGTGTCTTTGGATTGCTCTATTTGTCTCTGTGGGCCCAACAAGACCAAATTAGTGAGGACATTATCGTCTTACCCTGGCCAATAAAGCACAGTGCAGGCCTGCTGTTGGGAGCAGCCAGCAGATTTTACTTTAGCCATGAATCCAAAACCCCTAAGGAGAACTCCTAGTGAGTTCTGGCATTTGGTCATGCCCTCCCCTCTTTCTCTCTTTCTCTGTGAGTGAAATGGCATTCAGCGCAGGGAAGATAGCATCAGAGTGGCTGTTAATCATATAAGCTGCAAAAGCAAATAAAATCAAGTCATGAGTAAATAAAAACTGGGCCATCAGGTGCAAAAAAACCCACAGCAATCCCACAGGTACTGGCGACTGCCAAAATAGAAAGGGGGAAGAGATTCAGAGGGGCGTACGCATGTTTTAAGGAGTTTTTGACAAGCAAAATTGGTCTTTCAGCTTGGCAAAAAGAGGCAGGATTGGGAAACAGAGATTCAAATGATGGAAGAGAGTTGGGGGCTGGAGTTAAACCCAGATGCCCCGAATTGATGAGTAGAACCAGAACAAGTACTAGAGCTTAGCCATGTACCGCTTCACTTACACTTACATCCAAACTTACAAATAGAGCAGTATCTGATCCAGGCATAACACTGCTGTAGGTGTTGCAGATTTTCAGCAGTTCACCAGAAACAAGCAAGAGTCATAATTAACAATGAGGCCATAGCTGTGTACCAGAACCTAATAGTTCTACAAAGACTACCAATAAAACATGTACTGAAACAGTAAACAGTGCTGTCTTACAGATCAAAATAAAAAAAAGTTTTGTACACAGGAATCCCAATACAAACATCTAAACATGTTTAGAATTAGTGCCAATGGGACAAATTGCTCCTCACATGGTTGATACAATAATATTTATCTGTAAAACTACCAATAAATAAAAATATGTGGACATCCCACTTAACCATTTACATTTAGACAGTAATAAGATGCTTTTATCTGAATTTACTTACAAATGGGGTGTCGTGGTGGTTTAGTGGTTAGCATTTTCGCCTCTCAGTGCTGGGGATTCAGGTTTGAATCCCGAGATGGAGTTTCCATGTCCTCCCGGGTTGTGTGGTTTTCTCCCACAGTCTAAAACCATGGATTCAAGGTTTGACTACTATAAATTGCCCCTATATAGAGTGTGTGTGAGTGAGTGTGTCCCTAGCGATTGTGCCGCCCTGTCCAGGGTGTATCTGCCCAGCGCCTGAAACGTTCTTCTATGGATGGGAATGGAGAACCCTTCTGTGACCCGAGTATAGGATTAAGTTGAAGATAATAAATGGATGGACTTACAAGTGAGAGACCTTACAAGTCAGCGATTTAAGGTGGAACCAGCTGAACTGCAGTATGATCAATCATGATGATTTGCCCTTTGACTTTAAATACAGGGCAGACAAGGTGTATTCTACTTTTACATTTACATTTAGTCATTTGGCAGACGCTTTTATCCAAAGCGACTTACAAATCAGAACACCACAAGTCAGCTGTTATGGAGAGAACCAGCTACACTGTAGAGATTTAAAGATTCTGTGTGAAGGTTGCATGTTGTCCATATGTCTGAATACATTTCCTTTAAAATTAAAAAAAATTATTTTTCTCAATGTTTTTGGCTAAATTGTGTTTGTGTCTGGCCTATGATGGCTGGCAGTCTTCGGCCTTTCAGCATTCACCAGAATTCTAATTAGGATAAGCAGCTTAGAAGTGACTTATCTTGTAGCTGAGCAAAGCATGAACTAACTATCTAGTACTATTACTACTAAATATCCACAAATTCCCCTTGTCACGTTGCTTCAACATTTATTCAAATGGATTGACCAGAAAATCAGCTCCTATGAGATTTGCAGAAACTACTTCATATCAGTTGCTGTGGTTTTGGATTGAAATACGCAACAAACTCCTTGGGTTGAAGGTCGGATATCTACATACTTTTGCCCATATAGTGCGGGTTATGCACAATGTGTAGTTCATGCAGAGAAACACAATATAAAAACACCCGATAGCCTGCTTTGTTAGTGCTGTGCTTTTGCCATCAAAAGCAGCATAGTGTTGTTTTACTCCTAAGCCACAAATGTTCAAGTTTATTTTCTTAAAAACCGCAGTCGCAGCATGAACAAACTCAAATACTGTTACTCTCTCATCCTGGTGGGTGTGACTTTACATGCAGTAAGGTTATAATACATTATCCAAATTATTATAGGATTTGACAGTTAACAACATACCAAATGTTTTTAATGCTGATGTATTAATCCAAGTGCTTTACCTTTTTAACATAAATATCAATATAAATATTTTTTTAATGTAATGACTGATTTAGTCCATTTCATTTTTGTATATATATATATATATATATATATATATATATATATATATATATATATATATATATATCATTCATTATCTTCCGCTTTATCCTCTATTAGGGTCGCGGTGGGGTTCCCCATGCCCATCCAGGTTAGTACGTCTCAGGCGTTGGGCAGATACACCCAGGACAGGGAGCCAACCTATCGCTGGGCACATACTCACACAGGCACGCATGCATACACACTCTATATGGGGCAATTTGGAGAACTCAATTGACTTGTTCCATGTTTTTGGACTGTGGGAGGAAACCGGAGAACCCGGAGGAAACCCATGCAGACACGGGGAGAACATGGAAACTCCACCAAGATGGGGATTCGAACCGGGAATCCCTAGTGTTGAGAGGCGAACGTGCTAACCACTAAGCCACCGTGCCGCCTATATTTTTTTATTCAGCTAATTGTACAGTAAACTCTACAAGCTACAGGAAAAGTAATAAGAATGAAACCCCAAGGTTCTGTCTGAACTTGATTTCATTTCCGAATTAAACGTTCATACTTACTGTAAATTGAATCAGCAAGTAACACAAGTACACTGGGTCTTTAAAATTTATATACATTTATTGTGCCATTGTTTTAGTGTTTCAAAAGCCTTTTGCAATGTACAACATCCAGTTCCACCCAAAGTTGCATGATAATTAGTTTGAGATCTTGTCTTGATGAAGGGAGATTCAAACCACTCTGTAAACTCTTTTCTACCACATCCCAAAGACTTTAAAATTTTCCTTTTATTGCCACTTAATGTTGCACTGCCGTGGCCCGACCAATCAAAGCAACCCCAAATGTTTACAGATGATAAAAGTCCAAATGGCAGCTTTTTTTTTACAGACACTGTAAACACACTGCACACACAGCCTGTCTGGGAGGTTCTAGTATTTATATTTGTCATAACATACAAGCAAATGTGTTTTTAACCGTTTACTTACCCAACACTGCATTCTATAGATTTTTTTTTTGCAGATTATCACAACCATCTATTGCTAATAAAGTTAAAATGGTGATATGGTAGCTCAGTGGTTTGTGCATGGGTTCTTCATGGGTTTGATTTCTGGGCAGGGACAAACAAAACCTTACTGTGGGGGGTTGGTATGTTCTCCCTGTGTCTGTGTGAGGTTCCAAAATCTGTGGATTACTCGTGCAGGCTTAAAAACATGACAGCTAGAAACTTGAAATGTGAATGTGGTCCCTGCAGTGACTGGTCCCAATGTTTTGTTTAATGAGAGTTGGGATAGGCTCCAGTCCCCCTCAGCACCGTATAAAAATAATAAATCATATAATGCAACTTTAGAAATTGTTAGCAGGAAATTATATTTCTAAATTTGTTCAAGCGATAAATTAAATTAATGAATTAATATAATAATTACTAAAAACTAAATAATTGATTAGTAGTATTATATATTACTTCCATTTGGCAGATGTTATATGTTATATCTATATCTATACTGGTGATTGAACTTATTTAATCATTATTTCTTTGCAGGAAGTGCAGGAATCGGTCAGAATAACGCTGATGGTGAAGCTGATGCAGTTTAAACCCTTGATTTAGCTTTTCCCAATCATTCAATATTAAAACTCTTATCACTACCCCAAATTCAGATAGCGAACACAGTGATAACTTTGTGTGTAAATGACAATCGGCATAAAAAAGGCAAAGGCTGCAAGAATGTGTTCTCCTGCCCTTTGCACTCTGTTCAGCAGCAAGGCATTGTGGTTGTGATCCTCAAGAATGTGCAGGCTGTCTGCCAACACATACAACAAGCGTGTCTCCTTCAATTCACTTCACTGAAAAAATGGCATGTAGAGCAGGTCAGCTGGGGGCACATGAAACACTGAAGCTCACGTTTATGCTTTACACAGTAATCGCTTGCAGTTGTTTGCGATGGAACCACAGGAACGGTTAGAATGAGGGACAGACACACTCTATATGGGGCAATTTAGAGAACTCAATTAACTTGATCCATGTTTTTTAGACTGTGGAAGGAAACCGGAGAACCCGGAGGAAACCCCACAAGGACAAGGGAGAACATGGAAACTCCACCCAGATGGGGATTCGAACCGGGAATCCCTAGCGCTGAGAGGCGAACGTGCTAACCACTAAGCCACCGTGCCGCCCGGATCCATCATAATAATCTGGGTGGAGTTTCCATGCTCTCCCCGTGTCCGCGTGGGTTTCCTCCGGGTTCTCCGGTTTCCTCCCACAGTCCAAAAACATGGATCAAGTCAACTGAATTCTCCAAATTGCTCCATATAGAGTGTGTCTGTGTGACTGAGTGTGTGTGCCCAGTGATAGATTGGCGCCCTGTCCTGGGTGTATCTGCCCAGTGCCCGAAACGTTATTCCCTGGATGGGTATGAGGGACACCCCCCCCCCCCCCCCCCCCGCAACCCTTATAGAGGATAAACTGGAAGATAATGGATGGATGGATGGGCATTCATTCATCCATTATCTTCTGCTTCATCCTCTACTAGTGTCACAGGGGGTTCCCCATGTCCATCCAGGGGAGAACGTCTTGTCCACTGGGCAGATACACTCAGCACAGGGTGCTAATCTATCACTGGGTACACTCACAGACAAAACACACTATATGGGGCAATTTAGAGCATTCAATTTATCTTGAGTCCATGTTTTGGACTGTGGGTGGAAACCAGAATACCCGGAGGAAACCCACGCAGACAGGGGCAGAACATGGAAACTCCACCCAGATTGGGATTCGAACTTGGATCCCCAGCACTGAAAGGTTCTAAGCCCCCGTGTTGCTCTACTTTATATTGTTGGAATGACAAATAAAATTAATATTGAGTTCAACTGATTTTGTGCTATATGCGTTTTACATTTTATTAACTTGCAAACCACATAAAGCACATGTTAAGTATATATGTTGCACAGTGCAAGCCAGACCCTATTTTATACCATGCTATACTGATCACATCTTCATAATAATAATGGCATAATAATGATCGTGATTTCGGGTTGATCATATGGTTCTGTCTGTATGGTGTGCATTGTATATTTAATCATGCTTCCACAGAAAGATTACAATCTCCTTCTGCGTGAACAGACAGGTTGACGGGTCAGTTTTAACATTGTAAACTTGCTAACAGGATCTTTCATGGCTTGTTAACTTTGTTCATGTTAAAGTTAAACTGTCATTATTACTGTACCATATTGTGTGTTCATGTGTCCTACAGTGCTGCCTTCAGTGACCCTTCAAGCACTTTAAGATGAATCTTATGTTGAAATCCCGCTGATATAATCTCTTGTCTCTGCTTTCACTTCACACTCCTCTTAAAACTCCCCTGACACCCTTGGCACTATGTGTGGCGTGCAGTCGATTTTGAAACTCATATTCTTGGCAAAGTCTACAGTTTTCGAGTCCTCTCCCAGGACAGTTGCAAGGGCTGTTGGCCACGTGCGGAGCCCAGAAAGACCTCTGGATTCTGAAAAACGGGAGGTGAATTGGGTCAGAGATCAGATGTCGGCTCCAGTTAAAGATCATTCCCAAGTGTGGGACCCTTTCTTTCTTGATTTATTAAGTCTGCTAAAATGGGAACAGTAGAAAATCACCAGTGTGACCTTGTCAGACCTTCACTTTATGCAATAACGAGCACATGGATCAAAGGCAGAGGGAAATAATTATTTGGCCTATAACAATACCAACTTACACAACAGAGCGGAGAGTTGACATTTTCTGTCAGTAATTAGTTCTATTTCAACATGATCTTAATCGGGTATAGATGGCCTGAAGTAATGTTTATCTTAAGGACTAACCTTGGTCAGGGAGGTTTAAGAAGAATGTATTTTGAATTGTTCAATTGTGTGTTAATAAAACATAACATATACAGTTCACTAGCTCAGTGTACCCAATGGTGCTTCTATTACATTTTTTTTTTTTAATAAAGCTTAAAGTATTAAAATAGTTTAGCATGCACACAGAGTCTGAGTGAGCGTGGCAAGTGATGATTTGGTGCCCTTCCAGCAAGCAGAAGACAATATATATATATATATATATATATATATATATATATATATATATATATATATATATATATATATATATATATATATATATGATGTACAAGAGGCAACATTGTGGAAAAAAATATTTCTCAGCTTTTATTCACATTTAAACAAAAAGTGGCATGTCTATATATATATATATATATATATTTTATATATTACTTCAAATTTTACTTTAAATGTTTCACAAAACAATACGTAATAGGGCGGCACGGTGGCTTAGTGTTTAGCATGTTCGCCTCTCAGCACTAGGGATTCCCGGTTCGAATCCCCATCTGGGTGGAGTTTCCATGTTCTCCCCGTGTCCGCGTGGGTTTCCTCCGGGTTCTCCGGTTTCCTCCCACAGTCCAAAAACATGGATCAAGTTAATTGAGTTCTCTAAATTGCCCCATATAGAGTGTGTCTGTGTGAGTGAGTGTGTGCCCAGCGACGGATTGGCGCCCTGTCCTGGGTCTATCTGCCCAGCGCCCGAGACGTTCTCCCCTGGATGGGCATGGGGAACCCCAACCGCGACCCTAATAGAGGATAAAGCGGGAAATAATGAATGAATGAATGAATGAATGAATACATAATAGTTATTGAGTATGACTGGTGTTTTTGAGTTCAGTAATAATTACACTTATTAACCACTAAATGGCGCCAAAGTCCGAATAGGTCTGTCTTTGCGACACCGAGCGGCAGTTCTGGATGAATTTCCGGCAGCGGTATACAGTGTCCACATGGCAGACAGCTGTCCCGTGCTGCTGTAGCGTTTTAGCATTTAACTAGTTTTAAATTAATAACATGGGAAAAACAAAGAATACCAGGTTTAAACGACCACAGTTTACACAGGATGGAATGGCAGTAGGGGCTGTTAAAATTGATGACGACGAGGACGATCAATGTGAAAACCCTCATGCTGAACTGCTGGAGAAGGTATTGGCCAGTTAATTTTTTTTCCCTAACCGTTTTGGGTTATTTTAACTCTGATTGGCTGAAACGTTTAGGCTGATGAGGGAATTGCCAATCCGTTGTTCGCCAATTTTGACAGTGGCCAATCCGGGTGTAGGAGGCGGTGCTAGTGGTATAACGGGTGGGAACTGTGATTGATGTTGTGGTAATCGTATTTAAATCTAAATTTAATACTGTTTCTTATTAAGACAATATATGTTTATATTGTAGCGGCACGGTGGCTTAGTGGTTAGCACGTTCGCCTCATCTGGGTGGAGTTTCCATGTTCTCCCCGTGTCCGCGCGGGTTTCCTCCGGGTTCTCCGGTTTCCTCCCACAGTCCAAAAACATGGATCAAGTCAATTGAATTCTCCAAAATTGCCCCATATAGAGTGTGTCTGTGTGAGTGAGTGTGTGCCCAGCGATGGATTGGCGCCCTGTCCTGGGTCTATCTGCCCAGCACCCGAGACGTTCTCCCCTGGATGGGCATGGGGAACCCCACCACGACCCTAACAGAGGATAAAGCGAGAGATAATGAATGAATGAATATTTATACTGTTAATATGCAGCCATAACATACATAAATCCCAGGCCGCCGGATTTAAACAGTAGTTTGTTTTTTTGTTGAGTTTTAACTATTTTAACCTTAATCTAACATTTACATTTGGTCATTTAGCAGAAGCTTTTATCCAAACCGACTTACAAAGTGAACACATGGTTGGCCGCAGCACCCCTGGAGTAATGAGGGTTAAGGGTCTCCCTCCAGGACCCTCAGTGGACCTGGGATTTAAACCCCCAACCTTCAGATTGCTAGCCCAACACCCTGACCACTGAGCTACCACACAAATATTATGTAATAGTTAATTATTTGACCAACAACTCAAACTATTTATCTGGTTATACTGTTGATGCAATGAATAGTATGATATTATTGGTCATTCCTACCTCAATGTGTGACACTATGTGTTATCTGTTCAATACACAGTACTGTATCCTAAGGTTCACATGTGCAATAGCAATAATAATATCCATCCATCCGTTATCTTCCGCTTTATCCTCTATTAGGGTCGCGGTGGGTTCCCCATGCCCATCCAGGGGAGAACATTTCGGGCGCTGGGCAGATACACCCAGGACAGGGCGCCAATCCATCGCTGGGCACACACTCACTCACACATACACACTCTATATGGGACAATTTGGAGAATTCAATTGACCTTGATCCATGTTTTTGGACTGTGGGAGGAAACCGGAGAACCCGGAGGAAACCCACGTGCACACGGGGAGAACATGGAAACTCCACCCAAATTGGGATTCGAACCAGGAATCAGTAGTGCTGAGAGGAGATATCACTAAGCCCGCAATAATAATATGAATAATAAAAAGTTACACTTACATACAGACGATTCTGTCCTCCACATTTAACTAATCTGTGTGGTGAAACACACATAAATACACACACACACACACACACTGAGTGAAGTGAGTTATAAATGTTCCAGTGAGTGTAAAATCATCGAGTCTAGCCCTTCTTTGCAATTTCGTTCTCATCATAGAATGATATATTGAACAAATTAAAGCATTTTGTGTTTCAATTAGACAATCAGAATGCTGAGTGTTTTATATGCTGATATTCTGTATGCAATTTGAATAATGTGTATTGTGTATAATAGACCTACATGTGTAATAATCATACGTACTTCTTAACATAAAATAATGTTACTTTGTTGTAGAAGCTGCAAATTGTAGAAGCCATAGCATAGTTTTATGCAGCTAGAAAACATGCCAGTTGTATGCTATATTAACATTTAATCCTGTATGTCCCTGGTATGGCCACTCTGTTGTTCTAAAGTATCTGTATATACACACACACACACACACATACACAATTTTTCCACTAATCTCTCCAATGTTTTTAATCTGTGTTTCTTCCCAAAGTTGCACAGTCCATCTGCTGATGCTCGTGAGTATGCATGTGCAAGTATATCACGGCTAGTGCAGCAAAGTCAGACTATCCAGGGTTTTCTTCATGACGGCGTAGTGAAAAGGCTGGGACCGTTACTGCTGGATAAGAGCCTGGCAGTCAGAGAGACTGCTGCTGGTGCACTCAGGTAAAAGACACATTCAACGGGCTCACATACTTTTTGCCATCTGTTTATATTAATAAACCATGATTAAGACATATTAAGAGTTAAACATATGTTGTTTAAATATGAGTTACACATGATTAAACATATTAAGAGTTAAAGATTTGCTTTTTCCTTTCAAATTTGGTCTCGCAAAGTGTTGAAATCCTGACTAGTGCTAATTACTGGGCTATGTACCTGTATTACAGAAACCTAAGTGATTGTGGAGGACCTGACGTTTGTGACCACATGGTGCAACAGGATGTCCTTACTCCTCTGACTGTTCTACTGAGGGAGGTCAGAAAACACTTTGTGTTTGAAGAAACTAAACATCTGTTTAAGGATGTCTCATGATTATAAACTCTATTGCTTCATATTTATTCATGATTTATTGTTGTAGAATCTTTCCAGCTGTATAATTCTTTCTCATTGGATCCTTTTGGCTGCTTTTCTTTCCTTTCATGAATAAGTAATTGATGCATAGAAGATCTGTATTTTACCAGGCATGAGTTAACACCATTATTACCTCATGAATGTAGACAGAGTACCGATGCTGGCTTTTTCATCATCTTGTGGTATCACAATTTCCGTTTATCAATATAATTATATTTAATATAATATATATAAAATATAGGGTGGCACGGTGGCTTAGTGGTTAGCATGTTCGCCTCTCAGCGCTAGGGATTCCCGGTTCGAATCCCAATCTGGGTGGAGTTTCCATGTTCTCTCCGTGTCCGAGTGGGTTTCCTCTGGGTTCTCCAGTTTCCTCCCACAGTCCAAAAACAAATTGGCCCATATGGAGTGTGTCTGTGTGAGTGAGTGTGTGTCCAGTGATAGATTGGCGCCCTGTCCTGGGTGTATCTGCCCAGCGCCCAAAACGTTCTCCCCTGGATGGGCATGGGGACCCCCCCCCCCCCCCACGACCCTAATAGAAGATAAACTGGAAGATAATGGATGGATGAATAATAAAAGTATAATTTGTGTGTATATAAAAACTAAGATAAGATAAAAAAAAAAAACTTATACCAACATTTGTTACTTATCATAATTACACACACACACTCACACCACCTTTCAATCTACATATTGGTCAATTGGGGCTTATTAAATTGCTGTCAGTGTTTGTGTGCACACCCAGAGTTGGACTGATGTCCTGCTGTGTGTTTTTTTTTATATGAATCTATTAATACTATTTCACACTTGTAAGTTATTGACTGTTTACTCGTTCTAACATGAGTTGTGTGTTTTCAACAGTGCGCTATGGGGTTTCAGGTGAACTCCAGTCCAGTAAAGGATCAGAAGCCCACTGTAGATGATGTAGCAAACGAAGCTGTAAACTTACTCTGGAACCTGTGGTACACATTAAAATATAGTTTGTTTCATTGCTTAAATTTATAGAATATTTAATCATTTTTTGAGCATGGCTTTGCATTAAAAGCCAACATATATGTTATTATGTTTAGGTTCTCTTACCCATCTTATTCTCCTGATATTGTTCTGCTATGTTTACCTAGTGAGTGCAGCAGTACAGCAGTGTCAGCGTTTAATAAAGCTAGACTGCTGGATGCTCTGCTGCCATGTCTCGAGCGACATCCCTATAACATCCAACTGGCTATAGCATCAGGTGACTTGCACACATTGTTTCACAATATGGGTGGCTTTAATGTCCCATTACATAATACGCTTTTAAACATGTTTTATGACCGAACAGTTTACTAAATTGATATTTCATTTTCATTTAAATTTCATTTATATAATAAATTATATAATAATATTTCATTATATAATAAATTTAGTTATATAAAAATAAAGGGAAATGTCAATACTGTGAGCCCCCTTCATAATTTCAGGCTAAGGGCCATGTTATTTCCTGATTAGGTAAAATTTTCTACAGACACACAAAAAAACTGGTAGAAAATCATTAAAGTGTTTAGAACCAGAAAAAAAATGACACATATGTACACGTTCAGCTATTAGATATCAGTTTCACAAAGCACCTTATATGAAAATTGCACAGCTTTTCATGCCCAGTTATTTATAATCATGTTCTAAAGCCATAAACTCATGTAAAAACTGGCCAGCTACTTCAGATAATCCATTATGAAACTAAAGGGCAAATAAAAGTTTGACAGTGGCATGACTGCCGGAGCCAGGTGGCTCAATTCAGTCGTTCTACTACGATTGATTTAAGAAAGTTTTAGCACATGGGTATGAATTTTTATCCTTTAGGATGTATGTATGTATGTTTATATAACATAGTTTTTTTTAGCTATATTATGTTTGTGGAAACTGGTACAGCTGATATTGCTGTCATACTTTAAACCTATTATAAGGTTTTTATTTTTCCAATCCCTTGCACTGTTTTCACAAATTTCCTGCATAGGGTCTTTTTAAAATGAAGTCCTATTTAAATAAATAAAAAAAACATTTAAAACTTTATTTTGTGTCTTTAAAGCCCACTGCCTGCAAACTGTGACTGAGGATAACTCCGACCTAACTGGAAGTGCAAATGGAGCGATTTTGGCAACTCTAGAGAACGTGTTACTTACCTCACACTCTGGAATGGAATACGTTCTACTGCGCACACTGGCTGCGGGTACAACTTTTGAACACTTGAATTAAGATCAAGCTGTGTGTTAAAACATTTATATTAATTATTTTAATTGTATCTTGTTTAGTAGCTTAATTAGTAATTAATAACATCAACAACATTTTTACTTTCATCAAACCAAAATATAATAGCAATAAATAATACTTTTTAACCTTATAGATGCTTTTTGAATGGAACTCAATGTAAACATGACCCTGCAAATTCTTCCTTTAGGATCAGTATGGAACATGAAGAATTCCCTTTCCTCCATCCGCCAACCTGAGGCTCTTTCTGCCGTGGTGAAAACTCTGGCCTATTCTCTTAGTCTCGATGCCGGAACGCTGATTCCAGATCTGTGGCAAACCCAGTCGGGTCGCCTGGCCAATGATGGTGGAGCTGATCCGGGGTCGGCTGGAATTGAGGAGCAGCAGGCAGTGGACACGGCGGACCCAGAGGAGAAGATGGAGGAGGGAGAAGGAGAAATGAAGAGAAGCAGAGGCAAAAAAGGGAAAGGCGCTGAAAGAGAGATCGCAGGGTTCCAGCCGGTACGTTTTCAAACATTCTCAGGACCGTTGTTCAAGTTTGTTAATGGTGCAGCTGATTTCTCTCATTCTGTTAGAGAGGAAATGTTTAAGTACGTTTTGATTGGAGTCACTGTAGCTCCACGGCTGTGTAAATATTTGTAATACATTTTGATCCGCAAGACCCAATAACTAGATTTAAGATTCCAATTTATTGACACCCACCATTTTCACTTCTTACATTTGCAAGCACAGTCTATTTAAACTCTTCTTTAGTCTATGTAACAACCCATAAATTTTAAGTTGTAGAGTTTTACATTGGGGCTGCTTTTTTCTCCTATGTGTGTTTCCAGAGGGATAAACCGGAGTTGAAGGAGGCTGTAGCCCTGCTGACGGCACAGCAAACATCACTGGAGATCATCGTCAACATGTGTTGCTCAGACGGTATGTGTTGGTGTGCGCCAGACCAGCGACAGCTGCGGCGAACTTTTCTAATGGTAGTGAGTGTGAGTGTGTGTTTGTGTGTACTGTGACGTCTGCACAAGAATGTACAGCTGAAGAGTGATGGTTTTGGAGAAAGACCTCATATAGTAGAGTTGTGTTGTTCTTACACATTTCACTCTAGTGTAACTTTGCTGGTGGAAAGGTTTTGAATTCACTGACAAATGTAAGATTACAGCTGCGGTATACAGAGTGTGAGGTCATAATATATTCCCACTAAAACTGTGTTGTGTGTGTGTGTGTGTGTGTTTGCACAGAGCCTTCTGATGATGAATGGGAGGAGTTATCAAGCAGTGATGAGAGTGAAGGGTGTGCTGATGGTGAAACAGATGGCAGCGCAAGCTTGTTCTCTCCTCTCTGCCTTTCTGCCGAGCTGCACACTTCTCTGCTTAACTACAATATACCTCAGCAGGTTTTGGACCTTAATACTTGTATTTTACGAACCACATGTTTCAATCGTTTTATATTTTATTAAATCAATCCCAACACACACTCCTTTTTAGGTCCTTAAGAAGGCTGATTTTCCCAACCAGAGTGCTCTGGAGATTTGTAGCAAAGATCCAGCCTGGAAATGCCTCATTAAAAAGTAAACACACTTATCTCTAGTAAATAGTTTGTCTGTGAAAATCTTAATGGCTATCTATTAAAAAATATTGTGAAGACTAAATAATGAAGAAAATAAAATTAGCCTCGTATACGTTTTCATTCTTTTAATAGTTTATGGTGAAAACTTCCTTCCGTAGAATGCAGAGGGTGCAGTGTCGGGCGCTGACATGTCTCCACAACATTCTGGCTGTTATGGAGATGGAATGTTTGGGTGGAGCCGCAGGACTACAAACTGTAGCCCAGCAGTTTTCCTCTCTCATCTTCACTTCAGCAGGTACGGTCTTAAAGGATCAGATTCGATGGATGAAAAGTAAACACATACTTTAAGCATTTTAGGAATAGTGACTCGAAAACTTTATAGAATTATTAAAATGTCAAAACAAAACCTCCATATCACAGGAATACTGGGTGGAATGGTTCTGCTGGCAGAGGAATGGTGAATGGTGTCATTCTGATGCATATTGCGTGTACAGGCATGATCGTAATCAATGGTCATTAGACAGAAAAATTGGAAATGACCTCATCACAAAAATGAGCATCTGAAGTATGCAAAATATTTCATACTTGAAACGGGTTATATTAACTTTGTGTTTGAGACAAAACCAGAGGCATTTCTTTTATTGAGAAGAAAAGCAAAATACTATCAAAGCCTTTATATATATTTGTATGTGACATATCTATTTGCCTGACTATAGTTGGGATACTTTTATAGGGCAGTTTACAAAGGTTCATAGAGTTATATAATCATAGGCTTGTGGTTAAGGAACCGGCTTTGCAACCTGAAGGTCCCTGGTTTGACCGCCATTTCCACCAAGTACTATGGCTGAAGTGCCATAGTCACCTAAACCCAATTGCTCCTCTGGATATATATATATATATATATATATATATATATATATATATATATATATATATATATATATATATATATGTATGTATGCTAATTAATTACAATTAATTATTAATTATAATATTAATTAATTATATTATATTATAGATATATTAATTATAATATATCTGCTAATTAATTATAATCTGCTAATTAATTTCAGTTTTTATTTTTGGCATTGCAGAAGTCCTTAAGGATGAAGAGTTTCTCGAGGCGGTCACAAGCGCTTTGCGCTCCCTACTACAAATAATGGCTACAAAACGAATCCCCCAGGTTAGGATTTGGTCATCTGAATCAGTAAACACTTTGTTCGTAATTTGTTTTGTTATTTTTTTTTATTCTGGTTTTGTTATTTTAACCTTCCATATTCAAATTTTCCTAAATCGAAATGATTTACAAAAAAATCAGTTTATATTGTCCAGTATTAAGGACTGTTCATTTTCATAGCAGCATTTTAGGATGAATGATAATCTATACTTTGTGATTATACAAATATACATATATTTTATTTATTATACAAACTCTGGACTGTTGTTCTCTACAGTGTATGAGTCCGGAGCAGCTGATGAATGTATGTGAGGCAGTTATGCAGTGTAATGTGGTCAGTGTAAGAGTGAATGCTCTGGCCATTTTGGGGATTACCGGAAGTACACTGGCTAAAGAGAAAGGATCTGCTGAAATGCTTCAGGTACAGACATTAGGTGTGAGGTGTGCATAGACCAATAAAAAATCAGACTTAAGGTTTGGAACTACCAGTTTTATAATATGCCTTATCCTTTCAAGTACTGTTCAGAGCAATATTAAGAATATTAAATAACTTCTTGCAGAAATTTGCCCTCGAAACCGAACGACCTGTCTTGAATGATGATCTGAAAAGTGACACATCTTTCAAGGCAATTATAAATGACTAGTTTACTTTTAAATGGAAACAAGATTGTTTGCTCATACTTAAGTAAAAAGTAAAGCAGTTAAGTTTCGGGTGTTTTTTCATATTGTTTAATTTATTTTATATTAAATGACCAAATAAACCGGTTAATCCTGTATGACTGTAGGATCAATAATAACTGGCTATAAAATTTTTGTAATATACATTTTTCTGGTCATTAATATGTTAAAACTAAAAGACAACCGGTTCCTTACACTGTTACACTCTGTTTTTTGTCTGTAGATGATAGGAAATGCACTGCTCAATGTAGCATCTAAAGACACTAATCTAGTGGTGTGTGGTGAGGCACTGGACGCCGTGTTCGACGTGTTTGCAGATGGAACTGAGGCAGAAGCAGCAGCCCAAAACCTTAACCTGCTCACAACTCTAAAAACTCTGCAGCCAGCATTTTCTGCCAAGGTACTGACTACAAAGCACACACACCTGGATAAGCAGTGACTTCCTGACATGCCATCACTGAGTCTGACTTTGTGTCGACAGATCCGGAAGGAGGCTCGTGGAAAGTACAGCCCAGATCAGCTGTGTGTCCTGGACAATGTCAAAATCAATCTGCGCAGGTTCATTGGCTACTTGGCGTCACTGCGGCAAAAATAAGGCTGAGCATGTAGAAAAATAATAAAGTTTAACAGGCACTGGTTCAAATTCAGTCAGGAATCGCTAAAACTGCAGGCCAGTTGTCGAACGAAGCTATTAAAGCTACATAAAGAGTATATTTTATACTTTCTGAAATTGCATTCTTACATATATATAACATAAATTAATTAATACTTATTATTCATAATAATTATGTCTTTAAACATTTTGTACAGATCTTACAAATGCACAAAACATTTGTATTGGTTGGAAAACGTGTGTTTTGATCAATTTCAACCGTGGGCAGTAGTTAAGACTGCGGTTTGTTATCTTAACTTTTTTATTATTTCTAAAATGTGAAGAATATAAACAGACATGCAATATAAACTGATGCACCACAGAGGCACTAATATTTCATTCAAAAATTAAATGTGTAAGGTTTTTAGTTTAAACCAAATGTGCCTCATCATTGAATCATCAGTTTAGTAAAGGATTAATAAAAAAAAAAATAAGAAAACAAAAGAATTGCTAAATGAAACAGGTTTTAGAATTATTTGCATGCATTTTTTGTGTTTATATCTTTATGGATTAGATAAACATTTGTTAATGTACATTTAAGGAATATTATTTTAATGTGTTTTCAGGAAATTCAAATAAAATTTTAATTTTACACAAGGAATCTGTTCATTTCAGCTAAAGTCCGACCGTTTTGGCAATTCCTGATTGAATCTTTAAGAAAGGAAAAAAAAAAAACAGTCCGAACTAAATTATAAGGGCTCCTTTGACTTTATACACCAGAAAGCTGCAGGAACAAAGCTGCCAATTGATATGAAAATCCTCATGGGTTAATATTTATTAATTTATGAGCTCTGGAGCCACTTATTTGCCTTAACCTGTGGTTAATTATATGGGATGTAGTTTAAAGAACCCATGAGGATACAGTCCAAAGAATTGCTTTTTTTTATATCTGTAATTTGTACATTTTAGTTTCTTTTAATGTTTTTTTTTTTTTACATTTCTTTATTAAAAGATTGATGTGCATTTATGTTTGCAAAAGATTTGTTGAAATAATGAATTTGAGCTTATGTAACAAATGGGGAACATGACCAGTTTTGCCATGTCATGAATGAATTAAAACTCCATTTAAATTGCACGTGTGCTTTCTAACTATATGCATAAAGTGATCTGTTTTACCTACTGTACTTACACACAGAACTTTGTCCTCCACTTTGAATCCGTGCAGTGAAACAGCACCCAGGAGTAATTGGGGTCTTTAGCTATGGTACTTGGTGGGACTGGGAATTTAACCGGGGGACATTCAGGTTGCTTGGCTTGTTCCTTGACTGCCAAACTAAGCACCTTAGAAATTGATGTTTGCCCGCCTACCCCTTAACAGTGACCATAACATTTTAAATGATTAAGATTAGACCGCTACTCTGCTTTGAAAACATTTACTCAAACCCACATTTACAATATGCACTGCCTGGCCATTAGTTTTTTTTTTTTTTTTTTTTTTTTTTTTTTTTTGACCAGTAGGTGTAATTTACAACCAGCAAAAATAGCTAAAGGCTAAAATTACACATTTTCAAGCCCACACTAAAAGTAATTTCCACATCAATATAATGCTCATATGTAGGAAGTGTACCATCTGGTCTTATTAGTTTAATGCCCGAAATACTTTCGGCTTCTTCTATCATCGCTGGCTGTGGGAATATACAGATCCTGTCTATTAATCTTCAGTAACATTGTTTTGATTAAAGCTGCTATAAAAAGTCTTAAGAGTTTATGTAGTTCAATAGCTTTGCAACTTTTTTTGTTACAAATATTGTATTAAATACAAGTACAGATATGAAGTAGTTACATTAGATACATCATTGCTTTACACAAATGAACATAGTTTATATTATCGTGTTACTACTTCAGATTGTTTACTAAGTGGTATACAAAATGCATATTGAACATGTTGCTCAGTAAGTACATTTTTATTATCTGTGTTTACATTATGGTGCTGAACCAAACACCCTTTTATTAACCTAACTTAATCGATTAATCTATTTCTTATCAATTATCAGGGCAATAACCACAACTGTTTGATAGGTAATGTATAGACAGCAAAAACTAAACTGACGACACCAGTCAACAAATGAGTTGTTAAATAACTAGTCAAATGTCCTGGCCCATCCCTAGTGGCCATGGATGCAAATTCCTGAAATGACTAGATATGGGCTTTTCCTGACGTAGCCTGTATTTACAGCAGACATATGGGTTATATATTGTATTTATTGCCTGTTTTTTATTATTTGGCGAGATTACATATTTGGATAAAAATTAATGAAGTGTCTTATGACTAATATTTTTTATGTTCTCATACAGCAAAGTGTTTTTCTTACTAATTACTCCAAATCTGTTTAAAATGTTCACATTTAATGACTTGACTATACTTGAAAATCAAAAGTACTGTAGCGCTTTACCAGATGGATTTGTGTGGTGTAATGGCATTGTTTAACAGTCGGGTTTAACAGGTAGAGGTTTCAAGAGCTCGTTAACAATGAAAAATACAGAATATTGTTGCAAAAACAATAACAAATGGATTCTTAAGGTCTAAGGTTTCAGTACGCTTTTATTTCCAGGACATGTAACAAAGTACATGGATAAATAAAAAAGACCGTACTGATATTAGAGCAGGTCCTGAGATATACAGCCAGCTGTTTAAGTTTAAGTTTAATTCCCTGGAAGATTGCCCAGGGTCCTTCTCTGGTAAATTTGCATGTTCACCCTGTTTTTGCATTGGTTAACCCTAAATAGCTCCACTCCAAAGGCAGGTAACCCCAGGGTGCAATGACTTGCCTCTAGGGGCAGTACAGTAATGCAGTTGTTGTGCACAGGAGGAAAGTCCAAGTTTTCATTTCCAGACAGGGCGTACTTAAGGAAGGGAGTGCCAGGTCTTTTCTGTATGGTTTGTATTTGTATGTTCTCTCTGTGCCTGCGTTGCTTTCCTCTATAAGTGCTGTTTTTGCTGAGGCCAATGATGTTTTAGCAAATTAACTGGTGAAACCAAATTTCCCCAGATTTAGTTTTGTGTGAGAATGTGAAAAAAAAACAAGTGAAAAGGAATTGCTTATTTAAAAAGCACATTTTTTTTTAGCAATGCTCCATCCACCTGTTTCCCATCCATCCATCCATTATCTTCCG
The DNA here is from genome assembly GCA_019802505.1 of Corydoras sp. C115. Taxonomy (NCBI): domain Eukaryota; kingdom Metazoa; phylum Chordata; class Actinopteri; order Siluriformes; family Callichthyidae; genus Corydoras; species Corydoras sp. C115. Next base: position 1,004,049 of record JAFMOC010000037.1, on the reverse strand, counting down.
CTTTATCCTATATTAGGGTCGTGGGGGGGGTTCCACATGCCCATCCAGGGGAGAACGTTTCACGCACTAGGCAGATACACCCAGGACAGGGCGCCAATCTATCGCTGGGCACACACTCTATATGGGGCAATTTGGAGAACTCAATTGACCTTGAGCCATGTTTTTGGACTGTGGGAGGTATGCGGAGAACCCGGAGGAAACCCACGGGGAGAACATGGAAACTCCACCCAGATGGGGATTCGCAGCGGGAATCCCTAGCGCTGAGAGGAGAACATGCTAAACACTAAGCCACCGTGCCGCCCGTTTTTCGCACATGGCGGTTTAAATTGAAACCTATCCATCCATTATCTTCCGCTCGCGGGGGTGGGGGGTTCCACATGCCCATCCAGGGGAGAACGTTTCGGGCGGTGGGCAGATACACCCAGGACAGGGCGCCAATCTATCACTGGGCTCACACTCACTCACACAGACACACTCTATATGGGGCAATTTGGAGAATTGACCTTGAGCCATGTTTTTGGACTGTGGGAGGAAACCGGAGAACCCGGAGGAAACCCACACGGACACGGGGAGAACATGGAAACTCCACCCAGATGGGGATTCGCAGCGGGAATCCCTAGCGCTGAGAGGAGAACATGCTAAACACTAAGCCACCGTGCCGCCCGTTTTTCGCACATGGCGGTTTAAATTGAAACCTATCCATCCATTATCTTCCGCTCGCAGGGGTGGGGGGTTCCACATGCCCATCCAGGGGAGAACGTTTCAGGCGGTGGGCAGATACACCCAGGACAGGGTGCCAATCTATCAGTGGGCTCACACTTATTCACACAGACATACACACTCTATATGGGGCAATTTGGAGAATTGACCTTGAGCCATGTTTTTGGACTGTGGGAGGAATCCGGAGAACCCGGAGGAAACCCACACGGACACGGGGAGAACATGGAAACTCCACCCAGATGGGGATTCGCACCGGGAATCCCTAGCGCTGAGAGGAGAACATGCTAAACACTAAGCCACCGTGCCGCCCGTTTTTCGCACATGGCGGTTTAAATTGAAACCTATCCATCCATTATCTTCCGCTCGCGGGGGTGGGGGGTTCCACATGCCCATCCAGGGGAGAACGTTTCAGGCGGTGGGCAGATACACCCAGGACAGGGCGCCAATCTATCACTGGGCTCACACTCATTCACACAGACATACACACTCTATATGGGGCAATTTGGAGAATTGACCTTGAGCCATGTTTTTGGACTGTGGGAGGAAACCGGAGAACCCGGAGGAAACCCACACGGACACGGGGAGAACATGGAAACTCCACCCAGATGGGGATTCGCAGCGGGAATCCCTAGCGCTGAGAGGAGAACATGCTAAACACTAAGGCAGCGTGCCGCCCTAAATTGAAAGCGTGAGCTCGAGCTGGTGTCACTGCTCACCTTTCACGCCTCAGCCTCAGCGTGCGCCTGCGCAGTAGCGAGGCGAGCGCGAGTGCGCGAGTGAGGTCAGATTAGGTACACTGGCTGTTGGACTCGGCGCTCCGCTTCTAGAAGTTTTCGGTCCGGACGCTCAGCCGCTCTTCGTTTGTGTTCAGACGCTTTTCATATGAAGCCGACAACCCGTTCTCTCGCTCGGACGCGTTGATGGAATCGTCTGGCGCTTCGGGACTATTTTAGCGCGGAGCCTGGGCGAAGTTACCAGCTGGCGAGCCGAGTACGGTTAGCTTAGCCTGGCTAGCCCTACTTTCGAGCTAGCGCACCAGCTTTAGCCCGAGCAGCTACCGTTCACGCCTTTGCTCTCGGGGGGCGTTTGATGGATCCTAGAATCGCCTGGTTCCAGCCAGAACAGCGCGGACCCGCCAACAGTTTGTGGATGCAGATTTGGGAGACGACGCAGGGCCTCGGTAATCTCTACTTCACTGCGAACGGCAGCAGCTACAGCCTGGCTCAGAGGGCACCGAGCCCAAAAGTGAACGGCGACGGTGCGATCGCGGCCGACAACTGGGCTCCCGATTGCGGAGAGCCCACCACCAGAGGGATGTCCGGAGAAATCGCGGAGCAGCGGGACTTTATTCCTCTGGAAAGCAATAATTTCAACCAGAACCAGCGGTGTGCGGCTGGCCGGGGCGGCGCCAGGGAGGCAGCATGGAGAGGGGCACAGGAGGCTCAGCGCAACAAGAGGAAACGTGAGAACAAGGCGAGCACTTTTGGATTGAACAGGAGCGGGTTACTCAACGGCTCGGATTCGGGGGATGCCTACACCGGCACGCCGTGGAAACGGAGGAACTACTCCGAGGGAATAATCGGGTAGGTGTGGGTCTTCTGAGCGACTGGTGCAGGAACCTTTAGCCACCTCTGAAAGCAGTTGTTACCACTACTCATTTGTCTTTCGCTTAATCCTCTACTAGGGTCGCGAGGGAGGGGGTTCCCTGTGCCCATCCAGGGGAGAACATTGGGGCGCTGGGCAGATTTACCCAGTTCAGGGCACCAATCTATCACTGGGCACACTCACTCACTAACTCTCACACACAATCACACCCTTTATGGGGCAATTTAGAGCATGCGGTTTACCTTGAATCCATGGTTTTGGACTGTGGGAGCAAACCGGTGGATCCCCGGGGAAACCCATGTGGACACAGTGGGAACATATTGTCCTTTTTATGCGCCTGATTGGGCTTTGGTCTGAGTCCTGGTTGTAGTTACCAGCGTTCCACACACATGATGTCAGACTGAATTTTGGACCATGTAAAGTTTGACAGTTGGAAACCAAACAAACTTCGCCTTGAATTGCAGACAGACCTTTCCCCTACTTGTTTGTAACTAATGGTGAAGCCGCTGTCATCATAGTAACCTGTTGTTGCCATGTGAAATCAGTGGAAATCCTGCATAAGCCACTCATAATGTGACATTATTGCTTTTCCGGCTTCATCAGTTGACCTCACTAGTGACCAAAGGAATCCGTGTGACATACATGCTCTTATAGCAGCTTGTATGACTATGGAACTAAAAATAACCTCGATGTAGTGGTCAAAATGAGAAACGTCTTGTGGTCAGCCATTTACCAGATGTGTAAGATGCGAGTATATTTCGAACTTGTTAGGGAAGACACTAGCTGAATCTGTCATAGATGTTTAAGTGTATTGATCCGCAATTCAGACCTCACAATCTGATTGGCTGAGAAGAGTTTTTGCCATGCTAATATTTGTGATGATGGCATGTTTTAAAGGAGAACTGGAATACTCCGCTAAGGCTTTGCCAAGTAATAAGTGACATTTTACAATGCAGGTGTTTAAACCAGTGCCAAATGCTGTGCAGCTTTGCCCTTGTTTTATCACTCCATCTGATACATGATATAATCTACTTTTATTTATCACACATGGGAACATCTGAAAGATAATGCGGTATGTGGCTCAGTCACCATACAGAGCTTAATCTGTGCTCCAGTCACAGCCAGTGAGAAGTTTGCATTTCCTTCCTGTGCCTGCATGAGTTTAGTCCCACTCCTCAGAAATATGTAAATATATGACTTAACATGACGAAGTAACCCAACCAAATAACATCACCCGCACACGAGCTGGGTTAAAGAGCAGGCAAGAAAAAAAAATCATTCGTGTTTGCAGAGCCAAATCAGTGATTAACTAAGCAAATAAATCTTAATCTAGTGTGAATTATTACTGTTAAACAAAATGCTTTTGTCAATCTGCTGTATAAAATAAAACACTCAAGGTTGTACGTTATCGTAAATAACATCACTCAGACTTGTACCTGTGACTCAAGTGTAGCCATGTTATTTATGACAACTCCCACCAGTGTTCTGTTTAATTACAGTGTTGAATGCGAAAACTTCATTTAAACATATATATATATATTATTGTGATCGCCACACGTTACATGACGTTACAAAGCAAAACACTGTGCAACTGATCTGAAGAATAATTTTTAAAAAAAAAAAAAACATGATTTTATTAGGAATTATGTATTTTGGCAAGTAAATGCTCTCAAAGAGTCACTGCAGAGAACCTTGATAATAGTTCACTGCAAATAAGTTGTCTTCGTACATATCACTTCCACCATGTCAAATATTAGTGAAGCGACTCCTGGCTGTTTTTACTTTGCTTACGTGGTGTTAGTTTGCCCAAACATGTTGTCTACTTTGGCCTGAACCTGTAAAGAACAAGCCAAAGTGACAGTGGAGAGGAAAAATGCCCTGATAAATGCCCTGGAAAAAAATTGTGAGGACCGAGGCTGAATGTTAAGGCTGTCATTTTTTTGCATGGGTTGTTTAGTTTTTGAATTTTCAAAGTGCCTATGACAAAAAAAAAAAGAAACAAAAATCACATTTAAACGGAAGAGTTTTGTATGGCTGGGTGAGGATTCCTGAATGTACTTGCTAGACAAAAAACGAGCGAAATAAATTCAAATGCAATGCTAGAAGCGATGTGTGACTTTGAAGCTGCATCCTTATGTGACCCTAGTAGGTTTTAATTTTAAAACATGACATGAGTTATGTTTTTATTATTTTTAACCTGTGGAACTTGACTTGACTCCATCTGTGTAATGTTTTGACCTATCAGTAATAAAAATAAAACTTGTACTTAAAATACAAATAATACTATTTTGAAATAATATTAATATGTCTTTAGACTGAAATACTGTAGTACAAAGTGTTGGTTATCTTATCCAGCCCTAAGTAAAAATGCAAATGGAATGCAATTACGAAAAAGTGCATCTTATGGCCCAAAAATCAAATGCAACTTTTATTTATTTTTGTTAATAATAGCTCCGTATTGTTTGTACACTCATTATTTGATTTTCTATCTATCTGTTTCTGTTTTAAAAGCAGCATAAAGTTTTTGTACTCGAGTTGTAAGGGTGCAGCATTGTGTAGATTTTGAAATGGCGAACATGTTCTCCTGCTGAGCTGCATAGCAGCACGTACAGCCTGGAGCAGTAAAGGCCTGGTTGCTGCATGCTTTCCTGCAGTTTTCAAGTGACGTCTTATTGATTAAACGTGTTTCCGTGGTTTCAATAAATGTTTTCGACTGCTATCTCGATTTTGAGTCATTTCCACCTGACTCTGTTCTCTGTCTCTAACTCAGATTTTCATAATAGTTTGGAAATGAAACCTGTAGTTCCTTTAAAAAAGTTTCCTTGTTGAAATTATTCATGCAAAGACGTCATAAAGTTTAAATAATGAAAGTGTGACATATATTCAGCATATAGGATGAGCAAAGAGACAGTATGTTTTATTTAGCTTCTCTTCTGTTTGGAACTGTTTACATTTGTGGGACACAGATTCCAGCTTCTTTCACCTTAAATACGCAGGCTCATAATTCTTGGCTTGTTGATGTCACATAGCCTCTGGCTGGTCAGCCATCACAGCAGTTGGAAGCCCCAAGAATGACATGCAAAGTAAAAAAAAAAATACAAAAACAAGGAAAGCCTCTAGAATATATTAAATATCCATTTCTGTGGTTTGTGGGGGCTGCGAGGTGTTTGTTTTTGTAGTCTATTGGACAGTGAAGGAAGATGAGCTTACTCAGAAACAAAATAAAAAAGATGCAAAGCACAGCAGTTAAGAGAAAAGAAATTAAATACTGTTAATGTTCAGAGGATCCCCACTTATTTTGGTGCTGGAGTTTCTGGTTACACTCTGGTCACATGGACCATCATGCATGGTTTGAGTAGCCTGGCCAGCAGTCCAGAGGGAAATGTGACCTCACACCGGTCATTGAGTAAATTCCTATTATGCAGGGATCTTTGTAAGTCAGACATTGGAAATCCACTGCACCTGTTACTTCATAAAACAAGGAGGAAAGGTTGTCTCATAACGTCTGCAATATAAGAGAGCTGAAAAAATCACTAGATAAATAACAACTGAATTAATAATGAAACTTTAAAAGCAAGTAAACATATTACTAGATTTATTTCTATTGATGTATCTATGAATCTATAAATGATATTGTTGAAGTTCCCCACCAACTGCAGCATTGAAAGTATAAAAAATGTAAAATCTTTCTTAAATAAATGATTTGCTGTGTATGCACATATTAAAACAATCAATATACACTGTTTATGGTGATGATGTTTGACAAGTGTATCAACTCTTTTGTAGTGTTTGAATTCTCAGCAGTGATTCTGCATCACTATCCTGTACACTATAAAAATCCTACAGCCCACCATGTTTTGCAAGTCGTTTTAGATCGAACTGTGTGTGCAAAAAAATGTTGTCTGAAATGTACATGCAGGGTACACGTCACATCAATATCGACCACAATTCAATAGGTCCTGAAGCATTTCCCAAACCATTTATTTTTAAAATACCAAATTTTCGGCTGACGTTCTTAGTTAATGTCATTGCTGCAGATAATATTTGGTTTTGATTCTGCCTCTTACAGACATGCGTGCTCTTGCTTTTTGATTTATGTAGCCATGTGTTAGAGGTTTGTTGGTTTGTTTGTGCAACAGAAAGAGATATGTTGTCACATATATCTGGCCTGTTTAGGTTTGTGAATCATTGCTTGATGTAATGTCTATAAAGTCTTTTGGCTGTTGGATGCTTATTCACTAATCAGTTTGTTATGTAATAAGTAGTGAATGGGATAATGAATAAACCATGGCAAACAGAATAAATGTGTGTGATTTGACAACTAATATGCTGAGTGACATAATGCAGAGCAAACAAGGGAAAAAAAATGCCATCATGCCCAAGATGTTATATAACATGCTTTAAAAACATGTTTGCGATGTATTACATAACATGCTCATGTACTGAGTAGCTTGAGGAAATTGTGTTAACATTTGGATTGAAATTGACATGTGTTTGTTACTAATAAATAGCAACTCAGTAGATGTATGCATTTGAATTATTGCATCATGTTTTTAATAGTTCAAAATAGGATGTTTATTATTCAAGTTAATAATTGTTGTTTGGGATGCTACCCTTTTTACAATAAAAACATTAGCTTTTAAGAACTGATTAGAATTGTAGTATTTTATATAATGATTAAGCTGGAAAGTATTATTACATTTCCACAGACAGAAAAATAAGTACATACGGTTGTAGAAATCACTTCTGGAATCATGGAAATTCTTATCAGCCACATTATTAGGTACAGCTCATTGGTTCTCCACTCGTCTGTTTTATCAGCTCAGTTTACTCTGTAGATGCACGGTATGGTTCTACAATTACAGACTATAGTCAACCCATTTCTCTTCATGACTTGGATGTCTTTTTTTCCATTCGTTCTGTAATGTTCAGATATGGTTTGGCGGTGGACACTGCAATTGGTGTTGATGTGTGTTGAGCTGGTATGTTTGGATAAGCAGTTGAGCAAATATTTTTTTAAACACGGTTTACTAACTGGCACTTGGTCAGATATATCGTTTTGCTTCACCTTTGTGATTGTAAAGTTAGATATGGTACCTCACCTGATGTTGCTCAATTTGTGTTAGAACCTACACATTCCAAAGGGCACTTTCATATTCATATTAGCATAACACACTACCACATTGTCAGTGGCACTGCAGTATTTACCACCCAAATAATCAAATAATACCCGTGCATGTGTGTAATTTTACATATATTATTTATATATATATATATATATATATATATATATATATATATATATATATATATATATATATATATGTGTATATATATATATATATATATGTATATATATATGCGCACTATTTAACAAAGTTTGCCTTCTGTTAAAAAGCATTGAAAGCATTTAATAATAAGCAAATTATCTTGGTTATATGTTTCTCACCTTTATAATGGTTTTGTAAGAAACCAATTTATTACTGGCATGTTTGTATTTACTATGTTGGCATACTAAGGTTGTAAAACTAGAGATAGTGCTGGCTCACTGATTAGTTGCTGCAGAGACTTGCCCTTATGTGACAAGAGCAACTGAGATTCGGTTCCGCTGAAATGAAAGTGAATCACATATAGTAGCATGTTGTGCTGAATAGAAACTTAAATCCTGGCCATGGTTTACTCAGTTTAACACTGCCAGAGTCCATTGGTTTTCCACACAGCCCTGCTGTGTATGACAGGGAGAGGTAGGAGTATACAAATTTGCCTGCAGACAACCTCAAGCAAGTTATTTATAAGAATGTGAGAAAATAAAGTCTTGCTTTGCTTTTGTGCAGTAGTTTATTTCTTTTTTTTTTTTGCATTGAAATAAAAATCATAAACCAGCATTTTAAAGAGTTTTCTGTGTAGTGCAGTGTTTTTATTTCGTGGTGTCTATTATGCTTTTATTTTGATAATGGTTGCAGTGTAATTGTTGCAGTCCGAGTTTAAGGCAGGATGCAGAACCATGGTTATCCATTAATACTCATTAACTTAATGACCATTATTGAATCCAGTCCACAATTGTGGAAAAAAAATATTTATTTTGAGATACAAATTCTATTTCTGTTGTTGTGTATGTCACACCTACCATACTTACCTGGCTGTAGTACTTTACACCACATGGCTTAATATTTAAGTATTATTCATAATCTTATTAGAAACCAATGTGAAAGCTGCACGGTGTGTGAACATCGGATACCTGAGCATTATATCTGGACTTTTAAGCACTATTATAAATAAGTGTTGTAAATTGGAACCCCTCAAAATGGGAAAAGCTCAGAGGGAACAGCAAAGCTCATCTGCTGAACTTGTACTTAAAAACAGGTTAAAAACAAAGGTTAAAGGTTAAAAACAAAATTCTGTTTAGTTGCTTAATTGTAGTATTAAACTAATCTTATTGATGGAAAAAAAACTGAGTACGTTGATTATGAAGCAGTGAAAATTAATGTACAATAGTTTTTTTTTTTGTTTGTGCAGCTTGAGTTTAATTTATTCCTCGAAAAAAAAAAAAAAAAAAAATGTCCAAAATCTAATTTGAGTAAGTTATAGTTATGTGTTTATAAAGTCTGACTGTGTACCGTGTCATAATTTGGAATAGAGAACCAAAATATCCTCACGGTTCTAAAATTATAAATCAATGTTTATCTTATTTTTAGTGGGATGCAGCAGTCAGACCTCACTTTCTTACAAAGCTGTGCTTGCTTCAGTTAGTTGTGCAGCAGACACGGAAGTAAAGCATATAGCTGTTCTTTGTGTGCGTAATGCAGCTTGAACAGTATCTTTGGAACAGTGGGACAAACTGATAGTAGTCTTTCATCATTTAGCTTTATTTGTATTTATTAATGAATTGCACAATTAATTTCACAACTCAAAACCTATTAGTTAGTCAGTGATCATTTTGATGCAAATGAGGTATGTGGAATTATCATGACTGTTGGCATGATTGAATAGAAAAATGGATTGAGTGGGATTATAGTGTTAATCTGGTTCTGGCTGATGTACATTTTGGGGTAAAGTCGTACTAAATGTATTTAAAATAAATTAAATGTATGTAAATAAATAAAATCACCAGAATTTGTACAAGAATAAACAATTTCCAAGGTAAAATGCCAATAAACACTTTTTTTCTGAAAGTCTGCACCCTCAGAGGCTGCTTAGAAAATTGTTGGAATTATAGTGACCCCTGGTGTCCATGTGTATTTAAAACCGTCTGATTTCACACATTGGTTCAATGAATGGGATTTTCTTTGGCACTTTGCAAGCTGTAGATTTGCATACAAAGTCTGTCTTGTTCACAGCATCGCAAACTTTCTTTTGACAGGCTCCATGAGGAGATCAAAGACTTCTATGAGTACATGTCTCCTCGGCCAGAGGAAGAAAAAATGAGGCTGGAAGTTGTTGACCGGATCAAGAGAGTCATCATTGACCTGTGGCCGAGTGCAAAAGTATGTTCCTCCACTTTGTACTTCCACACACACACAAAATGATTAAACCCGTTGAAGATAAATGTTCGTGTCTCTGCGTAATTTAAAAATGTAAGTGTATATTATATCATCCGTATAATTCATTTAATTAACTTAAAACATGATGCTACCTGAAGCCTATTTGGTTCTAGGTTTTTGTCCGGGCTTTTGATTAACATTTTCGGCAAATGGCATAAACATAATTTACGCTTATTTGGTCGCTTCTTGGTAGCTTTTTTTTCATTTTAGAAAAAAAGGATATTTAACTAACTAAGAATAAAAATTAAAAAGACCAAAAAATAAAACTTCCACATCACCTAAATATAAGATTCCCCTGCGCACAGTAGTGCTAACCCCTCTAGTCCACCAATCGCTGGTGTTGCTGCTCAAACCACGTCAAGGTGGTGAGACATCTCGAGTTGTTCTTGGTGGTTGTAAAGAGTTTATAAACCTCAGCAGAGCAAGTGTGTCAAATATCATGGTAATTGAAGCATTGCATGGATTTGTATAGGGAATACACACACACACACACACACACACTGACATTTAAAATAAAATACAAGCTAAAATGATGCACACAAAACCGGGATGCTAAAAATTTAGGTTCCTTAACATGTTTTACCAATATCTTAAAAATAAGGGTAAAAGATAAGATAAGATGGACCTTTATTTGTCCCACAATGGGGAAATTAACATTCCCAGCAGCAGATACATTAGAAGAAAGGTGAAAAAGGTATTTAGTCATCAGAAAGAAATTAAAAAAAAATAGGAAAAAATTAAATAGAATTAGAAATCTGTATGTACACAATAAATTCTAATTTTCAGTTATTTACAGACATATAATAGAGGAATGAAGTGAAACAAATATTGCACATTGTGAATTTCCCCATTATGGGACAAATAAAGGTCTATCTTATCTTTTACCATTATTTTTAAGATATTCATAATACATGTCAAGGAACCTAAATTTTTTAGCATCCTGGTTTTGTGTGTATCATTTTAGCTTGTATTTTATTTTTAGTATTTCTTCGCCAGATAACCACCATCACACATGCCTCCCTAATTTCTTTACAACTTAAATTCAAGGGAGGAATATTTACACATTAAAAGTAACCCCAGTTTTCGTCACCAATTTGCATTTTAACAAAATTTAAAGGGAAATTGCAGTGTACTTAACATGTTTCTCATGGTGTCTGCAGGTGCAAGTGTTTGGCAGTTTTAGCACCGGTCTGTATTTGCCAACAAGGTAGGATTTCCTGCTCACTTTGTCCACTTTTTTTCCTTAGGCAAATGCTAGAAGGTTGTGTTATCACAAAAACACACTTGCCTATGTAAAGGACTGGTAGTATTTGCATATAGACATGTGCATTTTCACGCATCTGATACATAAAGCACATAATATATTGCTGTCACTTGGATATAAGTAGCAAAAGCCAAATATTCTCTTCACCCACAACAGTTAAAAGCTGACACTTGTGTTGGCTGGTCAGCTGTCAGTCTGTCAAAGATAGACCAAAGGTGAAGGACAGGAGAAGTAGTATCAACAAAGTGAAATCAGCAGTGTGATGTGAATGATAAAATACTACATAAAGTGCTTAGGGAAAGACCTTAACGCTTTTGTATGTAAAATATCTTGAGATTTGTTAAATGAGATAAAAGGTAAGTTAAGTCAGTATGCTGTATGTGTAAATGATGCAATTTCTGTTTTGTTTTCAGTGATATAGACCTGGTAGTGTTCGGACACTGGGAGACACTTCCTTTGTGGACACTTGAGGAAGCATTGCGTAAGAGAAACATAGCAGATGAGAATTCCATCAAAGTGCTCGACAAAGCAACGGTAAAAATCAGCGTGCACTGGAATATTTCTGTATTTAGCTAAACTGCATTTTAACTACATTCAGCTGAATCTCTGGTTTTGTCCGATGCAGGTCCCGATCATTAAGCTGACAGACGTCTGTACTGAGGTCAAAGTGGACATCAGCTTTAATGTGCAAAGTGGAATCAACGCTGCCACTCTCATCAAAGACTTCAAAAAGGTATGTTAGATAAATACAATTAATTACAAGGATAATGTGGCTTCAGACCTTTAAGCTTTAATTCTTCATTTTATAATGGAGAACAAGCATTTAGCTCAAATCCACCTGCCATCCTGTGTTCAGCGTTCAACAATAATCACACATTTGTTTTAATCCCGTGTAAAACATATACTTCAGAACATCCAATATCCAAAGCATGCATGGTCATTTTTGGTGTTTGTCCAAATCAAGTTCAATTAATGAAGATGCAAACTGATTATGGGTTTGTCTCTTTCCTTGTGAGATAAAATTTATTAATTATGTTAAAAGTGAGCGGCACGGTGGCTTAGTGGTTAGCACGTTCGCCTCTCAGCGCTAGGGATTCCTGGTTCGAATCCCCATCTGGGTGGAGTTTCCATGTTCTCCCCGTGTCTGCGTGGGTTTCCTCCGGGTTCTCCGGTTTCCTCCCACAGTCCAAAAACATGGATCAAGGTCAATTAAATTCTCTAAATTGCCCCATATAGAGTGTGTTTGAGTGAATGAGTGTGTACCCAGCGATGGATTGGCACCCTGTCCTGGGTCTATCTGCCCAGCGCCCGAGACGTTCTCCCCTGGATGGGCATGGGGAACCCCACCGTGACCCTAATAGAGGATAAAGCGGGAGATAATGAATGAAAAAATGAATGTTAAAAGTGATGAACATGGATCCATCTTGTCGTTTAATCAATTGCTTATCAGCTGCAGCAAATATTCTCCCCCCATACTCTTTCTTTAAGTCATCTTTAAATGCAGGATAAGTCAACACCTGTTGGTTTTGGTCAGATATTGTAAGATCTACTGCATGCTGAAATCCTTACCATGTCTCATGTTTCCATGTGTTATAGAAATTCCCCGTGCTGCCTTACCTGGTACTGGTTCTAAAACAGTTCCTGCTGCAGAGAGAGCTGAACGAGGTCTTCACTGGGGGTATTGGATCATACAGTCTGTTTCTAATGGCTGTCAGCTTCCTACAGGTAACACTGATTTTGGATTGATCTATTTAAGATGAACACAAATCTACTTAATAATTGTATCCCCGGTAAAGAAATACCTGTCTAACCTAATGTACTTATTTATCTTTTATATATATAGCTTCACTACAGAGAGGATGTCGGTAGTCCTAACTCCAACATGGGTGTGCAGCTGATCGAATTCTTTGAGCTGTACGGTCGCCACTTTAACTATTTAAAAACGGGCATCAGAATCAAAGACGGCGGCTCGTACGTGGCCAAAGATGAGGTTCTGAAAGGCATGCTGGATGGATACAGACCTTCCATGCTGTACATAGAGGATCCTCTGCAGCCTGGTACATATGCACTTCACTGACATGCTGCTGGCTTGAAATCCAGATTCTTTGGTGTTTCTCAGTGCTTATGAATTCGCTTCGTGTGTGAATGTGTGTAGGTAATGACGTTGGACGGAGTTCATACGGAGCCATGCAGGTGAAACAGGCTTTTGATTATGCGTATGACGTCCTGAGCCATGCTGTCTCTCCTATTGCCAAACACTACCCCAACAACAAGTCTGAGAGGTAGATAAACACACAAACTTTACGACTCTACGAACAACACATGAAAACACTCTGGCTCACTTTAGGCTTTCCTTATCTTTGTTCTAGTATCCTGGGCAGAATAATTCGTGTCACTCGAGAAGTAACGGAGTATAGAGAATGGATCATTACGAACTGGAGCCAAGAGGTTGCACTTAATGGTACATATAAAGGTTTCCTATTGTTTTTGATATAGTTTTTTTCTGTTATCTTAAGCTTTGTTTTGGATTCTTTCACACCTTCTGTCAACTGTTCTCTCTGCCTGTAATTTTCCTGTCCAGTAAATAATACTATGTACTGCAAAAAATATATACTTATAAATAAATGATATATATAGATATATAGATATAGATGAACTTAGTAGTTTTACAATTGCAAACTGTAGTCCAACTATTTTCCTCTTTTTGTTAGTCCCCTGTTGGTTCTCTGTTCTCTATTGGTCAGGACCATCACAGAACAGGTATCATTTGGGTGGTGGATTGTTTGTCAGTTCTGCAGTGACACTGATGCAGTGAGGGGGTTTTAGTGCAGCAGTGTGGCTGTAGTTTCATTTAAACACCTCAGTGACACTGCTGGGATAGGAATAATGCACCAATCAAATAATCCCTGCTCTGTGGTGCTACTACAGCAGTTCTACCTGACCATTAGAACAGAGTAAATGGGATGTACACAGTATGTACTGTAGAACACTAACAGATGGACTACAGTCTGGAATTGTAGAACTAGAAACTCCTTTACGGTAAGTGAAACTAATAACATGGAAAATAAGTGATGCAAAAAGAGGGGGGGGGGGTGTCCAAATGTTTTTCTAAGAAGTACAATCAGAATCAACCCAGAATAAAGCAAATACAAAATGTACTGATCATTGACCAAAACTGTTCGTGATCTAATGGAATTTTGATATTTCTGTGCATGCAGGAAATGAGGAGCTTGACAAGTGTAATAACAATAACAAAGACCTTTCTCCACCAACGCGCAGTAAAGCATCTTCCAACTCCTCCTCTCCGCCTCCCTCCTCACCTTCATCAGCATCTTCCTCATCCACCTCTCCATCCTCCACAGCGTCCAGCGATGCAGTGAGTACATGCACACACTTCATTCATACATACATCTCTGAAATGTTCTACTGAGACGCTAATTAGAATGTTTTCTGATTGTTACGTACAGGATTCAGATGTCACGCCGCCGAAGACAGTAAAGCAGCAGCCTGTGCGTAGCTCCGGCGTTCACAACCCCGAAAGGAATCAGACCAATCACAGGGTGCAGAGTCACATTAAGACCACACCCACCTCTTGTCACAAAGGCAACAAGGTAATATGCTTTAAAATGCACCTTTCACTTCATGTTTACTGGACAGCTAACAAAAGCATCACCAAGGAAGGAGAATAGACAAAATCATCGACACAAAACGTCGAATTAGGCATTTAGGAAAACCCACCAACAGCTAGTTAAAGAAGAGCCCCCACCCATCTGTCAACCTGCCAATCATTTACAATAATAATAATAAATGCAGGGCGGCACGGTGGCTTAGTGGTTAGCACGTTCTCCTCTCAGCGTGAGGGTTTCCCGGTTCGAATCCCCATCTGGGTGGAGTTTCCATGTTCTCCCCGTGTCTGCGTGGGTTTCCTCCGGGTTCTCCGGTTTCCTCCCACAGTCCAAAAACATGGATCAAGTCAATTGAATTCTCAAAATTGCCCCATATAGAGTGGGTTTGTGTGAGTGAGTGTGTCCCCAGCGATGGATTGGCGCCCTGTCCTGGGGCGCCCGAGACGTTCTCCCCTGGATGGGCATGGGGAACCCCACCGCGACCCTAATAGAGGATAAAGCGGGAGACAATGAATGTATGAATAATAAATGCATCAAGCAAAGACAACAAGTGCACATGTGCCTAATACCATGAAAAATAATTTACACAAGACCTAGAACAGACAAGAACAGTCCTAACCTACCAAGCAATTATTAAAATAAAAATGGAAATATAAAATGAACCAAAGCATATAAAAGAATAAACAGACTGAAATATATAACCAGAAACTGGCATTTAATGATGATTATGTCCAAAATGGAGTTAACCCACATTTAAACAAACAAATAAATAAACACTGGACAGTTATCCACCAGAGCTGCATAGGTTGTTTACATCTTGTTTTGTTGACGCAAGAATTCAGCCTTTGGATGATTCTGAGGCCATCTGGGTAATGATTCGTGATTTGCTTTCTGAACCACTCTTTGACTATTTAGCTGATGTCATTTTATTACCATGTGCCGGTGCTCTGTCTTAACCAAATCAATCCCAGATTATTTACTCATTTAGTTTCTGAGCTGCTAATTCACAGCGGTGCTTTAGCCTATCCCAATGCGCTTCAGGCGATCATTTACTTTGTGATCTAAATAAACAAGGAGCATTTTAAAACAATGTGTAAACAGAGCATTTGGATGCATGTCTAATAGTAAGGTATATGTGTTAAAATGCCACTGGTACCGGCACTGATTCAGATCAGGGATGGAAAGCTATTCTGTTTTTGACCAACTGTGTTCTCTTTTTTCTACAGAGTCGATCGTTGCGACCGAGCAAAAACTCTCAGGTCCAGCACACGACCTCGGGCAGCCAAAAGAGCATCCAAACTGGCAAGACGCATAACCCCAGCACTGGAAAGAGGAGGAAAAACCAGCGAGAGGCAGCTCATGAAGACTTATTCAGATAGGAGGCTCTTCCATTCTACTTTTTTCTGCTCTTATTCTATTCAACACAAAGGGGTGCTGTTGGCATAAATGTCCCGCTTTAGCCTCCCAGAGACGTCTGGAAGATTAAAACAGTCAAAAAAGGCTAACAAATTACAAATGAGATGGAGTTTAAGGACCGACATCGCGCCAGGTTTTTTCTCCTTTACTGCTTCTGCTTCCTGTGAGGCTGCGGCCTTTCTGTCCATCCCTCAGAACGTTCTCCAATGACACAGAGGACCAAAGACTGTGAGATCAAGACTCTGAGGAGCAACATGCTCTGGACTTATTGAGGGGGAGAAAAATAAAATAAACAGTATAAAAGACTGAAATGTAAAAAAAAAAAAGTTTATTAACATGAAGAGAGATTTTTAAAGTTTATGAATATATATATATATAGTAACAGATAAACATACAATCGTTAAAATTCAGGAAAGGAATTATGCATGAAGGTTTTTTTCCTTATTTGAAGAGTAAAATTCTTTGTCACGTGTTGATTTCGATGGTTTTATACAAACTTTCAAACAAGACAAGATCCTTAAAAAAAGGAAGACAAAAAAAAAGCAAACCTTTAGAAAAGTTTCATAAGGATTTTTTACAAGTTACATTTTTGACATCATACAGTCATTTATTTGCCAACACTACGACTTCACGAAGACAAGCTGGGATTTCATTTCCGTCATCAGCAAGTGCTTGTGTGTGTGCGAGTGTGTGCGCATGAGTATGTGTGTACTTGCATGTGTCTGAAAATGTTTATTTGTAAATTGGTCTGTTTATACGAATGTCCGCGTGTATGTGTGTGTGTGTGTGTGTGTGCGTGCGTGCGTGCGTGCGTGCGTGCGTGTATTTGCATGTGTCTGAAGATGATATATTTGTGAAATGTCCAAATTTGTAAAAGATACTGTTTGTGATTGATGGAGAGGTGTGTGGATGTGTGTGTGTGTGTGACTGTGCGTCTGTGTTTATAATGTGAGAGAGTGTGTTGTAATTGTCATTTGTACAACAAACAGGTCATTGTCGTGCATTCTCACCCCCCCACCATGTGTTTTCTGGTAACTGACAAAATGGACTTGCACAGATGTACAACAGCCAGTTTGTCTCAGTTCTGTGGCCTGAACATTGTCATTATACGCTCACTATCCTGTTGCTAAGAGAGTTAATTCTCCTCTGGTTTAAAATTTGATGCTTCAGATCCATAAAAAAAAAAAAGTGTTTTATTTTTGAGAACAATCCTAATTAATGGGTAGATTTGATTGTCTCTTTACTGTCTCAAGGCATTTCTTTTCTTTCTTTTTTTTTTTTTTAGTAATTACAAGTGACCAGGTATATTTTGTTAAGTTGAAAGAGGACAATTTAGACCAAAATCGAAATATTATTTTAATCTGTGGCTGGTCTACATGTTTCAACTGAGTATTTTTTTTTTTTTTGTGATATTACTCGCGTTGTGATATTACTTTTGTCATATTCTGTCATTTTCATTTAAATGTTTCATACATTCGTATTTCTCTCAGCTGCAGTTCATCAGCTAAACAATAGGGAGTGGTGTAGGCCAATGTATACCAAACGATTTCAGATAAAATGCGATGTGTCTCCTTTGATGTGATCGCTCCTGTACAAGTGATGATTTCTTTTATGTTAACAGATTAGCCACTAGGATAATAACATTGACGGTGGGGACAGGTGTAAATATGGCATTCAGTGTGAGCGGATACAGTGAGGGATCTTTTTAGGACCTCTAAAGAGGAGAAGGGGGGATTAAGGAGAATGTCGGGCCACTGAGAATGTGTTTACACCAATGCCATTTCCCATGACTGTGGTTTCTGGTTGCAGTCCAGATGTATTCATAATCCAGGCAATAAAACAGCACAATTACAAACAAAAAAAAGTGTGTCGTTTTGTGAGCCATTACACTGCACATCTGGGTCAGTTTAACATTCAACAAAATGAAAAAAATATAATATGATGATTTATAAATCAGAATCAGAAATACTTTATTAATCACAGAGGGCAATTTTGGTTATCACAGTTGCACCGTTCAAAAGGCAGAAACTAAACTATTAATGTCATATGATTGATTAGAACATCACTGAAATCTCATATCGACTTTATTTACTACACATGAATTTGTGTATCTGTTAGCAGGTGTGAGTGGAATATCGAAATCTGTGGGTTATTCACACAGTGCTGCTCGACTGTAGAACCTTAAGACTTTTTTTTCCCTTTATATTTATATATATATACTTAGTGGCTTGGTGGTTAGCACGTTCACCTCCCTGCACTAGGGATTCCCGGTTCGAATCCAAATCTGAGTGGAGTTTCAATGTTCTCCCCGTGTCTGTGTGAGTTTCCCTCAGGTTCTCCGGTTTCCTCCCACAGTCCAAAAACATGGATCAAGGTCAATTGGATTCTCCAAAATTACCCCATAAAGAGTGTTTGTCTGTGTGAGTGAGTGTGGCCCGGTGATAGATTGGCACCCTGTCCTGGGTGTATCTGCCCAGCGCCGGAAACGTTCTCCCCTAGATGGGCATGGGGAACCCCCCGCGACCCTAATCGAGAATAAAGCGGAAGATAATAGATGGATGGATGGATAGTATTTAAAATATCAGCGATTTGGCACACGGCAGCTTTGTGATTAGCCCATCTTCCTCTCATTAGTGGGGATCCAGATTTAAATACCAATCTGGGGCGAGTTTGCATGTTCTCCCCTTGTCCACGTGGGTTTTCTCCAGATTCTCCAGTCTCCTCCCACAGTCCGAAAACAGATTAAATTTGAATTGGCTGCTTTTAATTGCCCCTATGCCCCTAAATGCCCTAGTGGCTGACGTTAAATGTAACATTTAACGTTTGGGCTGGTTATGTGGTTCTCCTCTTTGTTTTTTTGTCTTAGACACACAAACAAGCCTCAGGTAAAATCCATCACCTCACCTACTGCCCTGACTCGTCTCATTTACAAATCTGCTTTCGATCGCAGTTCTGTCTCACGCTGATGTATTCATATCACTGGGATAACAATCAGGTGTGCATGAGTTTCCTGTTTTATGTAAAGGACATATCTGATCTTCACACGTTTGAGGAAGTTTATCGCAGCATGATTGAAAACCCTTAGAAAAAATAAATAAAGAAAAAAAGTGTTTATGGTTGTCTAGGTAGAAAGTGTTACAAAACCAGTCGACAAAATCCAGTCAGTAATATTGTTTACAAACAACCGACTATTTCATACAATGATCTCTTTTCCCACCCCCCCCCCCCCCCCCCCCCCCCCCCAAAAAAAAAAAAGCCAAAGTCAAAGATCATAACCCAGAGGAGTTTTGATGACCATCTACTACAGCCTGTTGGTTTTAAGGTTAAAACCTTAAGTGCTCTGTTGCTGGGTGGCTTAGTGGTTGGCAGGTTCGCCTCTCAACGCTGGGGATTCCCGGTTCGAATCCCCATCTGGTTGGAGTTTCCATGTTCTCCCCATGTCTGTGTGGGTTTCCTCCGGGTTCTCTGGTTTCCTCCCACAGTCCAAAAACATGGATCAAGTTAATTGAGTTCTCTAAATTGCCCCATATAGAGTTTGTTTGAGTGTGTACCCAGCGATGGATTGGCGCCCTGTCCTGGGTGTATCTGCCCAGCGCCCGAGACGTTCTCCCCTGGATGGGCATGGGGAACCCCACCGCGACCCTAATAGAGGATAAAGCGTAAAGCGGGAGATGAATGAATGAATGTTCTGTTGCTTTTAGCAGTAATAAACCTATATATATATATATATATATATATATATATATATATATATATATATATATAATATATATATATAATTTTTTTTTTTTTTTTTTTTTTTATTAATTGGTTTCGTCAAGGTGACAATGCTTCTTAACCGATCAGAGTGGGCAGTCTGACTGTATCGCAGCTGGAGACTTGACCTGTCCATCTCGAAAGAATAACTCAAAACACACAATCCCAACATCTTTTTTCAGCGGTCACCAGACCATCGAGTGGGATCTAAGGTAGATCTTGGAGACTTGCCAAAAAATTAATTAATCTCCAAAAAATTTACTAATTAATGCAAACCTGATTTACCTAATTAACTTTTAGTTTTGCAAGCACCTGCTTTTTGGTGCAGCTTATTCTTATTATTTCAGTGTAACAAACTGTAGTCTGTTCATGAACTACAGTACATACTGTCTCACTCTGTTCTAAAGGTCAGAACCCCAATAGTACCACCACAGAGCAGGTATTATCTAATTGGTACATTATGACTATCCCAGCAGTGTCACTGAAGTGGAGAAATATAAATACAGCAGCACTGCTGCACTAAAACCCCCTCACCGTCTCAGTGTGTCGTTTTTAATTAATACTGTACCTTGATGAATGTGTATGTGTTGCGTGACGTGCGATGGTGAAAGTTATTTGGAGGAACATTATGCAAAGTTGGGCGTGGTGGCTTAGTGGTTAGCACGTTCGCCTCTCAGCACTAGGGATTCCCCGTTCGAATCCCCATCTGGGTGGAGTTCTCCAAATTGCCCCATGTTCAGTGTGTTTGTGAGTGTGTGCCCAGCGATAGATTGGCGTCCTGTCCTGGGTGTATCTGCCCAGCGCCCGAAACGTTCTCCCCTGGTTGGGCATGGGGAACCCCCCCGCGACCCTAATAGAGGATAAAGCGGAAGATAATGAATGGATGAATGAATGATGCAAAGTTTAATTGTGATTCTAATGAAATCACCTGTTACCAACCTGTCTTACTAAAGCAGTTCAGCTATTGAACACTAGGGGGAGGTGCAGCGCAAATATTTTCACTGTGGTTTGGCTCTGTATATTTCCTTGTACGTGCCATTCGTGTTGTTTTAAAGTCTATTAGTGTCAGAGTTTGAGTTAGGTTAGATAATTAAATTACAGAATATAATATATAATGTGTTTATGTACAATATACCTAATTTTAGGATGGAGATTTGTACATTACTACAACACTGGAGACTGTTTTATAGTACATTGTTAAATGTAACATCTCATCTCGTTGTCTTCTGCTTAATCCTACACTAGGGTCACTGTGGGGGTTCAGGAGCGGAGCAAACACAAACTCACACAAACACACTATATGGGCAATATGGAACAGTCAATTCACCTTGAATCCACGTTTTTGGAATGTGGGAGGAAACCAGAAGCCCGGAGAAAACCACATGGACACAGGGAGACCATAGAAATTCCACCCAGACTGGGAATCGAACCTGGATCCCCAGCAATGAGAACATGCTAACCACTAAGCCACCTGTAAAATGTAACATTTTAGTTAAATTGTAAAGAAAGCCTGTAAATCATCACTGTCTTGTTCTCTTATATTTTGCAAACCTTTGCAGTGAAAATGTTTTATATAAATGATTTTACACATTTGAAGACATAAGGTTCAACAACAACATTCAACAACATTCATCACACATCTGAAACTTAAGAACCAGAATCAGACTTGTTTAAAAATAGACCATTGACGAAAGCTGATTCAGTGAGTCTGAAGCTCTTCTGTTAAGAAAGTCATCAGGATGAAAAGCATACACCTTCAAAGAACAAGTAGTAAGTAAATTCAGGTGGTTCTGAAAACTTATAAAATATGAATATCATGAAATATTTTCTTTACTGTGCTTTTTTTTGTTTGTTTGTTTGTTTTTCTTTACTGTGCTTTGAAAGATTTACTGTGCTTTGTTTTGCACCTAGGACTTATTGGGTTGCTTAGTTCCATTAAGGGTTATTTGTGCTATAACACAAAAAAGCAATTTAGACAATTTAATTTATCCAGCCTTGGAGATCAGACAGTTTGGGGAAGGCCCGTTCTCATTTAAAGTCATAAAGTGAGCAATTTTGCTTATTGTGCTTACATACAGAGGATTTTGTCGTCTCAATTTGGGGTTGGTGGCATTTCCATGTTCTACCTGTGTCAGCGTGGGTTTCCTCCGGGTTCTCCAGCTTCCTCTCACAGTCCACAAACATGGATTCCAGGTAAATTAAATGCTCCTAATTGCCCCATATAGAGGATTTGTGTGTGAGTGAGTGTGCCCAGTATTAGATTGGTGTCTTGTCCTGGGTTTATTTGCCCAGCGCCTGAAACGTTCTCCCCTGGATGGGCTTAGGGAACACTCCCCCTGACCCTAGTAGAGGATTAAGCAGAATAAGAATGAATGAATGAATGAATGATGACATTTTGGCTGCAGCTCAGTGTTTAGCATGTTTGCCTCCCAGCCTCCCAGCACTGAGGATCCAGGTTCGAATCCCAATCTGGGTGGAGTTTCCATGTTCTTTCTGTGTCCGTGTGGGTTTCCTCTGGGTTCCCTGGTTTCCTCTCAGAGTCCAAAGGCAAGGATTCAAGGTAAAGTGAATTGTATTTGTGCGTGTATGTATGTGTGAGAGGGCGGCACGGTGGCTTGGTGGTTAGCATGTTCTCCTCTCAGCACTAGGGATTCCCAGTTCGAATCCCCATCTGGGTGGAGTTTCCATGTTCTCCCCCGTATCTGCGTGGGTTTCCTCTGGGTTCTCCGGTTTCCTCCCACAGTCCAAAAACATGGAACAAGTCAATTGAGTTCTCCTAATTGCCCCATATAGAGTGTGTATGCGTGCATGTCTGTGTGAGTGAGTGTGTGCCCAGTGATAGATTGGCGCCCTGTCCTGGGTGTATCTGCCCAGCGCCCGAAACGTTCTCCCCTGGATGGGCATGGGGAACCCCACCGCGACCCTAATAGAGGATAAAGCGGAAGATAATGAATGAATGAATGAATGAATGTGTGTGTGTGTGAGAGAGAGAGAGAGAGAGTATGTACATTTTCCCAGGGATAGATTGTCACCCTTTAGCGCTAGGGATTCCCGGTTCGAATCCCCATCTGGGTGGAGTTTCCATGTTCCCCCCGTGTCTGCGTGGGTTTCCTCCGGGTTCTCGGTTTCCTCCCACAGTCCAAAAACATGGATCAAGTCAATAGAATTCTCAAAATTGCCCCATATAGAGTGTGTCTGTGTGAGTGAGTGTGTGCCCAGCGATGGATTGGCGCCCTGTCCTGGGTGTATCTGCCCAGCGCCCGAGATGTTCTCCCCTGGATGGGCATGGAGAACCCCACCGCGACCCTAATAGAGGATAAAGCGGGAGATAATGAATGAATGAATAGATTGGCGCCCTGTCATGGATGTATCTAAAACGTTCTCCAATAGATGGGCATGGGGAACCACCCCCCCCCCGGATTGGCATGGGGACCCCCCCCCCCACGGAAATAATTAATGAATAAATGAATGAATGACATTTTCTCATCGTTGCGGAAGAAAGTGAGAGCTTGGCTCAGCCAATAGTGCGTTGCTCTCTCTCTCTCTCTCTCTCTCGCTCAGTGGAGAGGTGGAGAGGCAAGCGCGCGCGCTGTCTCGTGTTCGTGGGTTTTGCTCGGCGTTGTTTTCATTATCTCGGACTTTGGGAGTCAGTGTGTTTGGTGTGTTTGTGCGGATGCCGCTCGGACGGAAGCGCGCAGGTTCGGTCCGGTTCGTCCGCTTCAGGTGAGTTTGACGCCAAACGCCGACCGCTGTGGCTGATCTGCATCAAAACGCGACCTTTTCCGTTTTCTGCTTGTTTTAAAAGCTTTTATCTCTCCATCACAGAATAATTTTGCCACTTCCTCACCAGAAATGTGCTTAAAGGGATGGAATGCGGGTTTAAAGTTTACCTACCAGCCATGCAGATACACTCAGCAGCAAGTTAAGGCAGCGTGGACACAGCACGTCTTTCACACAGTCTTATTAAATGAATTGTTGTAGGTGATCGAACGGAAATGAGAATCCGAATAAAGTCAAGTTATTCTCGAAATGTGTGTTTTCAAAGATAAATGCTTCCTTGCTGCTTCAGGATAATTAAAGAAAACCCTGTTTCCTTAACCTGAATGTAACTAATACGATGCTGTTAAGACTCAGTAGGCGGGTGTGTTGTGTACAGGATACTGAAACCTGTTATTAGTTGTGGGCGATATGACGAAGTGATGTCAGAATGGACAACACGATACACAGGGCTGTTGGAATCACACATGCACAATATGTGGACTGGACCCCCCCTTAAAGTCCTGATTCTTAGCCTGCATACAGAGGGACAAAGTCAAAGCATGGCATCAAAGCAAACTTGGACAACAGAATGGGGACTAGACCCTGTCTATATGAGATGAGTGTTTCCTCTAGGTCATAGCTGTCAAACTCAATTGCCCCCGGGGCCAAAACTCAAAGCACACTTAGGATGAACAGCCTAACAGGATAAGCATTTAATAAACACACAAAAAAAGTATATGTTTTCAGGATTAAAAACAAACAGGGATGTTATTCCACAATAAATAAACCTCATCTTTATCCATCCATTCATTATCTTCCGCTTTATTCTCTACTAGGGTTGCGAAGGGGGGCAAGGGGGGGGGGGGGCACACACTCACTCTCACACACACACACTCTATATGGGGTAATTTGGCGAACTCAATTGACCTTGATCCATGTTTTTGGACTGTGGGTGGAAACCGAAGAACCCGGAGGAAACCCATGCAGACATAGGGAGAACATGGAAACTCCACCCAGATTGGGATTCGAACCGGGAATCCCTAGCGCCGAGAGGCGAACGTGCCAACCACTAAGTCACCGTGCCGACCTACTTCAACTTTATATAACTTAAAATACTTTGCTCTTTATAAACATATCTCTCATCACAATTATAAAAGTTACAACTATGAATATGCTGCACAAAAGAAATACAAATTATGCTTTTACACAAAAGTAAAAATAACTAATCAAAACCATTTTAAGAGACTTGAATGTTGTATTAAAATCATATCAATTTAAAATATGAGCATGGTCAAAGAAATACATATTACCGGGCCATTCGATGTAAAATGATCTCGTGGGCCGGATATGCTCTAGGTGGATGTCAGGTTGTCTAATGGCTGACAGTATGAGGTTTTCATGGCCATGACTTCATCTGCATTACCAAACCGTAACATTGCCTTATAATATGTTGAATTTGCATGTTGGTTGAGAGAACGGGTCGTATTAACTTGCACTATAGATAGATGTATCGGCCCTATGTGTTTTAACTCCTGTTTAAGTACATTTACGTTTTCAGTTTTCTTTCGCTCAGCTGAATGGCTTTGGACAGAATTTGCTGTATGTGTTTAAAAGAAAATAATAGATTTACTTGAAAACTGTTTTCTGCAGTTAATATTCAAGCATTGAGTGCTTTGGTTAGTACTCATGCGCTGGTGTATATTTAATTTATTCATTTATTATCTTCCGCTTTATCCTATATATTAGGGTCGCGGTGGGGTTCCCCATGCCCATCCAGGGGAGAAAGTTTCGGGCGCTGGGCAGACACACCCAGGACAGGGCGCCAACCTATCGCTGGGCACACACTCACTCACACACACATGGGGCATGGGGCAATTTGTAGAACTCAGTTAACTTGATCCATGTCTTTGACTGTGGGAGGAAACCGGAGAACCCGGAGGAAACCCACATGGACACGGGGAGAACATGGAAACTCCACCCAGATGGGGATTCGAACCGGGAATCCCTAGCGCTGAGAGGCGAACGTGCTAACCACTAAGCCGCCGTGCCGCCGTGGTGTATATTTTCATTCATTCATTATCTCCCGCTTTATCCTCTATTAGGGTCGCGGTGGGGTTCCCCATGCCCATCCAGGGGAGAACGTCTCGGGCGCTGGGCAGATACACCCAGGACAGATCGCCAATCCATCGCTGGGCACACACTCACTCACTCACACAGACACACTCTATATGGGGAAATTTTGAGAATTCATTTGATTTTATCCATGTTTTTGGACTGTGGGAGGAAACCGGAGAACCAGGAGGAAACCCACGCAGACACGGGGAGAACATGGAAACTCCACCCAGATGGGGATTCGAACCGGGAATCCCTAGCGCTGAGAGGCGAACGTGCTAACCACTAAGCCACCGTGCCGCCTGGTGTATATTTAATATATTTAAATTACAATGCCGAAAATGAGTATTTTGGTGAGTATTAGGATCAGCCACTTTATATCCTGTATTTATTTTGTTCCGGTCCAAAACGTATCTTTCTTCAGATAATGGAGGTCAACGAAACATATGATTACATACTTCAGGTGTAGTTAGATCAAAGTTGTCTTGGAGGATTGAACAGAGACTGAGATCAGAACTTTTTATGCAATGCTGCAAATTCAGATCAAATGAGACACAGTCTAGCTCATGAAAACAGAATGGAGATGGGTGTTGCCCTAAAATAGTTCCTGAAATGCAAATCTGTATTTCAGAGGCTGACATTTATTTTTTACAGTAAGGGGAGGAAGTCCCCCTTTAATGCATCATATGATGAGAGGACTGGAGGGGTTGATAGTTTCCTTTACATTCAAAGCCTTAAATAACTTGTCTAAATATTTCCTCTCTCAAATACAGAGCTGCCTTGTGTCATTTTCAATAAATTTGTTTAAAGCAGTTTCATGCTCTTTATCAGTGTCTTTCCTGTTTCATAAACTTGGGAACATGTAAATAAGTTAGCCCCTCTGGACAAATGACACATGCCAATATGTCTTTCATGATATAAACCAAAAAAAAATGAAATGAAAATGCTTTTTGTGTCATTTATCCATTTATTTCTTACATGAAGATCATAACTGTTTTTGCTATTCCAAAGCTTTATTTAGTCTCTTCAGTCAAAAGTTACTGCCATGACCTTTTAGTACTTTTAGAGAGATTTTCATTGAACTGTACATTGGTGTCCCACAATGTGCCTTGGTCCTTACATTCATTATTCATTCATTATCTCCCGCTTTATCCTCTATTAGGGTCGCGGTGGGGTTCCCCATGCCCATCCAGGGGAGAACGTCTCGGGCGCTGGGCAGATAGACCCAGGACAGGGCGCCAATCTATCGCTGGGCACACACTCACACACACACATACACACTCTATGGGGCAATTTGGAGAACTCAATTGACTTGATCCATGTTTTTGGACTGTGGGAGGAAACCGGAGAACCCGGAGGAAACCCACGCGGACACGGGGAGAACATGGAAACTCCACCCAGATGGGGATTCGAATCCCTAGCGCTGAGAGGCGAACGTGCTAACCACTAAGCCACCGTGCCGCCCTTGGTCCTTACAATGTTTCTTAATTAAAAACAACACAGGGATCGCTCCTCTCCACGGTAACTTTGGCTTGTTATTTGGGGGTTTAGGCTTCGAACATTGCACATCTGCTTTGAGACAACATACTATTGTAAAAAGCTCTGTATAAATAAATAAATCATTAAGACCTTGTACGAGTTGGAAGGTTGGGGCTATTTTATTCATATTTAGATTCATTTTTAGGCCTCAGTGTTTCTTAAATCCAGTGAAAGTACTTCACCAATGAGGAAAACAGAGCAGCAGAGGGTAAGTTAACAACCAGATGTGCTTCGGAATTGTGGATCATTTGTAGTGGTGTAATGCAAATCAAAACACTTGGCAGGAGAGACCTGACATGAGCAATGTAAACCCAGTAGTCTAGTTAATTGTCCACATGTCCTGGGCAATTTGTTAATTAATTTTTAAAAGAAATGGTAGGCTCTTGTCCTGATTTATACATTTCCAGGAACGTAAAGCAGCATTTAGAACAGTTATTCTGATTCATATTCATCAGACGTGCAGAGGTAAGACTTGGTAGAGGAGAGGTACAGCTGTATGTAATTCTGATTTACGTCACTTGCATTGCAAACAGATCGATGCCTTATACAGCATGAAGGACTGGAATGAACGAGTGGCAGACTTTCCCCTTCAGTGTAGTTCTCCTTACTGTATACCATCATATACCATCAAAGCTGCTGCATATGGTTTGTTCCAACTTCCTAAAGTTCTGCTGAAGTGCTGATGATTTTAAGTCGTGAGTTGTTAAAAAATGCACTGAATCTCATTTCACCTTATATTAATGGACAGGTTCAAGTTTACTGTCAGTGTTTACTGAGTATTTAAGCTGAATAAGATAATATGCAAGAATTTCTAGTTTAGTATTCTTTGTATATTTTAAATATTAGTCTTTGGATGGAGACATGCACACTAAATAGACGTCAAACCCTATCGATGCATAGCGAATGAGCTATTGTTATCTTTATGAATACGATAATTAAATAAAATGTATGATGATCATTTACAGGCAGATGTAGAATCATCTGTCTCTATTTAGATTCTCTCTATGTAGCCTGATCAATTTATAGCATGGCGGCTTGTGGCTTAGTGGTTAGCACGTTCGCCTCTTCTCCCCGTGTCCGCGTGTGTTTCCTCCGGGTTCTCCGGTTTCCTCCCACAGTCCAAAAACATGGATCAAGTGAATTGAGTTCTCAAAATTGCCCAATATAGTGTGTGTCTGTGTGAGTGAGTGTGTGCCCAGCGATAGATTGGCGCCCTGTCCTGGGTGTACCTGCCCAGCGCCCGAAACGTTCTCCCCTGGATGGGCATGGGGAACCCCCACCCCCCGCGACCCTAATAGAGGATAAAGTGGAAGATAATGAATGAATGAATTTATAGCATTGGATGTGCAGTGGGCTATGTAATGTCTGAATCATGTCTACCTTTTGGTTCTAGATTAACTTTTAAAAAAGCAATAATAAATCACACAGTAAATGCAAACCATAGGTGTTTGTTATAGTCTGCCCATTAAAAAGTCTTTGCACTCCAGAGCTGAATGAACTTTCACTGTAACTAGTCTGAACTTGGAGCCGCCTGAATTCTCTACACTGATCTATGATGAGGGCACAGTGGTTTAGTGGTTAGCACGTTCTCCTCTCAGCACTAGGGATCCCTGGTTCGAATTCCAATCTGGAGTTTTCATGTTCTCCCTGTGTCCATGTGGGTTTCCTCCCACAGTCCAAAAACATGGATCAGGTCTATTGAGTTATCCAAACTGCCCCATATAGAGTGTGTCTGTGTGAGTGAGTGAGTGTGTGCCCAGCGATAGGCGTCCTGTCCTGGGTGTATCTGCCCAGCGCCTGAAACTTTCTCCCCTGGATGGGCATGGGAACCCCCCTGCGACCCTAGTAGAGGACAAAGCGGAAGATAATGGATGGATGGATGATGAGGTTGTGCTGTCACTGAAAATAGGCCTATTTTAGAAGAACCTGTTTTTCAGCTGCTTGAGTTTTAGATTTGAAGTTGTTCTTTTATTTGAAAATCACAAAACCTGTCACTTGATAAACCCACATACGGTGGGGATGTATTTATGAAGCTTACATAAGCTCAAGCTCAAGTGCCTCAGTAAGAGTTCTTGTAAAAGTGCTGCTGGGAAAACTGGCTACAGGACAACCAGGTGCACAAACAGCTGAATATCATAAAGCTGTGTCGTACAGTTGTTGCTTTTTAAGTGTGTCTGTACGTTTAATGTTTGCCTTTGAAGTAGGGTCTGTATGTAGGTTTGTTATCTCGCTACAGTCTGATTCACTGAGGACGGTCTGTTTATTGACGTGACAGTTTAACAAAATGCCCTTTTATTTTGAAAGAAAATGTCAAGTGGCTTCAAACTCCATGTTGTGTATTTAATGTCAATACAAATGTCATTTCAAAAGAAGTTACGTCTTTTTTTTGCAAATTTTCAATGAGCCTTCGTTTAAACATACATTGCAATATTTTTACACATCAACTAAATTGTTTTTTTTGTAAACAAATTTCCCATAACTCCTCTGCTTTTGTCTTGAGTTTGTATGTTGATGGACTTATGAGCTCCTTTCACTGTGAAGCCCCTGCCCCTGTTTGTGTTTACCAGATCTTTGAGGGTAACTGGGGTTACTTAAAGTCCATCACCATGGCTTCCTTAAACTACCCTCGCTGCACCCCTTTTGGCTTACAGGTTGCTCGCAACTAGCTTTGGAGTCCTTTTAGCTAATTCATTCTGGACAGCCTCTTTTCTAACCCAATCTCTTACCAGATCATGGTGGCTATCAATTGTATCTTGGATTTCTGCCAGAATTGGCTGTTCTTTTCACTGACCACGTCACCCATATCCTTCAATCAGCCGCCTAGTCCACTTTCTTTGGTTAATATTCCCAGCCTATTCCACCTAGTAAGGTGGAACACTAAAAGCCAGAAATCTGTTGGGGCACTAACCCGACCCTGTCACCCATGTGGCGTCTCACCTTGGCTTTATTCCTCTTTATATCAGTTGGCCCACTTGTGGGCACCACCAGACGGCTATTTCAGCCAGACCGCTTTACATATTACAGTCACCACATGCTCATCCACTAGCCTTAGCCTCCCTGTTTCTGGGAAGTTTCCATATTTTGCATATGGACTAGTCATAGAAAATAGAAGACGTCAATTGCTCACTTAACACTCTGTGTAGATCTGTATTTTGGGTGGTCAATAACTAGGTCACTGTGCATTAAAACTCATACCCTTGCATGCCACTTAACTAAGTCCAGGTAACAAAGTATCAGTGTTCGATGAAGCCAGTTGGGGTTAAATTATATATAGTTGCGTTAGATTGAATTAAGTTTATTTATTTATTTTAAGTTTTAGAGCTAGTACACATAGCTCAATGATGCTAACTAGGTTTAGGATTATGTGGGTAGAAATGCACTGTAACAGGGCACCACCTTGAGTACTATTTGAGTGGTAAGGGAAAAAAGTGTAGCTAGAAGAAACTCTTACAGACATAGGAACAACAGGACAGAAATGGTAAGCTAAAATAAGAGGCTGGTTTAAGGATTCCACACCAGCTTCTTACTTCCACCTTAGGTTGGTTTATTAGAACTGTATCAATAGATGTTTGAGTCCTGAGATTGGAGACTAAATATTACTAATGAAAACAGTGTGTGTGTGTGTGTGTATATATATATATATATATATATATATATATATATATATATATATATATATATATATATATATATATATATATATATATATCTGACCTTTACCCAGATTAGTTGCGGCTTAGAAAATAAAAACAGGTTTTATTGTTAGTCATGCACTCAGCAAACGCATACAAAAACAGAAATTATATAATAATTTACTTCAGGATGAGAAAACAAGGCATCTTGTGTAGACCTTTACTCATGTGTTTTCGATTCGCTGTCATTGAAGTGTGATCAGGAATCAGGTTCATAATCAGGTGACTGAAAACAGGTGGTTTAAGCCTCTTGAATGGTGGCATCATATGAATTGTAGTTCACATTCTAGAAAATGAAGCCGGAAGCTCCAATGTGACAGGTTAACTAAATATTACATTTATTAGATAAGTAGGACTTCTAAAATTTACTAAGGATTGTTCCCAAATAACTTTATCAACAATTCAAATATTGACTTTGACTAGAGATGCCTTATTAGTAATATTTACCTGTACCCATTTTAAATAAAGATAAGAGCAGTTTAAATCAGATTATAGGGCTGCTTTACGGTTCCAGTGACCATTTCTTTTAGATGGGCATGTTTATTTATAAAACAACTTTAAAAATCACAGTCAACAAATTTTGAGATCAGGCTTAGTTCATTAACAAACATTTCACTCCTCAAAAACAGCAATTTTCTTTGACAAAATAGAAACAAAAGACAAACTGCTTCTTATCAAGGAACTTGCTCTTAAAACCACAATGGCATTAAACCCAAAACAAACATTTTATTAATGGAGGAAAGCACTGTTACAATGACCTCAGCAAAATATTCTAACAAAAAACAGCTTTTTGTGAAACTGATCGACTCCTTGCCTACAGTATTTCTTTAAATAAAGCATGCATATACAGTATATATATATGTGTGTGTGTGTGTGTGAATGTACAGTATATGTTTCACCTGCAGGCATATTTTATGGTTATTAACAACAGGTGATTTACTTCGGATGTGTTCGCAGGTTTTTTAAAACAATGCTGTAACTTTCTGCAACTTTTGACCCGAGTGTGTTGTACATACAAACATGTTTAAATTTTCAAGCAAGTGGTGCCAGCTCAGAGGTTAAGATAATAGGCTGTTGGATGGAAGATTGAGGGTTTACGTCTAAAGGATGAGCTCTCAGACTGCGTTATTATTATTATTGTGAATAAATCTTCCTGTAAATGCTGTTATTCTTGTTAGACTTGTGACCTAAATGAAAGTGGTTGCACAAAACACAATATGCAGGTTTAATTACCAAGTCGAGCATTGCGACACTACTCCCATCTTGATCTTTCACTGACATTTGACATGATCATCCACGGAATTTCACTGTCCTAATTGCATTCTTCCAGCTTTGTGGGAACGGATTTTAGAAGACCCTTCCCTCACACAAGAGGATAAATAGGCCGGTTCTCACAGACATGTACCAAAATCTTGTGGAAAGTCTTCCCAAAATAGTGAAAGCTGTTGGGGTTGCACAAGGAAATCACTCACGACTGGATTATATCAAAGCTCATGTAGGTCCAAGGATTTATATATAGAGCTCAAATCCACTTCAAAGGGTCCCTATAGATTTAGATTTGGACTCATTTTCTCTTCCTGTACATGTGCTTTCTTAATATACTTACCATCTTTTACATTATCTTGTTATTTCTGTGCTGATGTCACTAAGCTAATCATCATTTCTTCCTCTTGCGCCACATCAGTCCTGTTTAGCAACAAAATTGATTCTGAATGAATTATGAACCGTCTCAGGTGAATTCCAACCAGACCAGTCTGTTGCACATCACAGGCAATTGGTATATTCAGAAAGATCTTGGAATCTTCTAAAAATCTTTTAGCAAGCCATCAGAGACTACAAGGGTTCTTGGTGCTGTCATGGACAATAAACCAGATATCTCTGCCCTATTAGTGAATGACTTGGTCATGCAGATTCCTCTACACCAGAAAGATTTGACCCAATTCTTTTACTCATCTGCTTGTCCGCTCTCGTCATGTCTAGACCAGACATCTAGGCTGTGCTGACAGGATTTCCCTCAAAATCCATCAAACATTTTTATTTCCATTTAGTCATTTTGCAGGCGCTTCCATTCAAAGCGGCTTACGAATGAGCGAACAACACAATGTCAGTAGGTTAAAAGGAACCAGCTGAACTACAGTATTATTGATTATATATACATGATTATATAACAAACTGGTGTAATGTGATGTTTCCCCTCATAACTTTATTTTATTCATTCATATTCATAATTTGTTCATTTTTAGGAGACAAATAAGCTTAATGATATGCTTGCAGAAGAGATTTGATTCTTAAAAAATGGCTCTGTATTACAGACAGAGCTAGAAACATCATTTCACTAAAAAGATATTGTGATAAAAGATATAGGCAGTGATAAAAGTTATAGAGTGAAGTTTCACTATGGTAAGCTTGAAGAACCAGGTGGCGAATTAAGAGAATTTTTATTATTTTATTTTATTTATTTTTTTTAAATAATCTTTATAGTCTTAAAGAAGTGCTTGTTGTTTTATTGCATTTTCATGACAAAGGTTTTCATGAAGTGGGTCACTAAATCCTTCTGCAACCATAGTTTTAAACATAATTCAATAAGTATCGCCAATTAATCAGCATGTCTTTGGAATATGGAAGGACATGAGTCTCCAGAAAAAAAAAACACTTGTGTGAAGGGAGAACATGCAGGTGGCACATAATCAAACTAATCAGTGTTTCAAAGTTTGAGATCATAATGTGTATCTATAGGTGAGCTAAAGAGATGGACTTTAACAACAATTCTCGAATTTTCTCTTGCATGTCTGTGTGTATTGTTTTGCAAGAGGACAGGAAATGACATTTTTTAGATTTGTTGTGTGGGATTAAACACTAGGGTGGAAATGAAGCAATATATTCATGAAAACACCAGAAAGTTTATTTAAGTTAACCTCCAATTTTTTCATTTGCACATTTGCAACTAGGACGTAATTAACACCCATCAAGTGATGTGGTAAATTTTCCTTATGGTGAATAAATGCTTCAGAAAGACTATCCACAAAAAAACGTACAATAAAAAGGTTATAAAACGACACTAAAACAATTCAGGTGTCATTTACAAGAGCATGGCTCTCTGCTGTTTGCCTTTCACCAAGGGCGTGGACCCACACATACACACCCACAAGTAAGAGCGGCAAAGGGATGCCAGCTGGGAGTGTGGGTGTGTCTTTTTGTCAATGTAAAATTTATTTCATGTTTGTGTTTTTTTTGGACTACTTCAGCCAAACAGGCTGTTATATCTGCAGATGTATCACCACCAGGAATTTCTTATCTTTTCATATTAATAATGATGTATACAGATATACAGATCACCGCACAATTTTATTTCATAATCATTTTTATACAGTAAGTTCTATGTAGTTTTATTTTCTACATTTATAATATATTTTGGTAGCTATAACTGGATTATAGAGGGGTGGGGGGTGTGCTAAATGGCATCCAGTGTGGTGCTGTGCCAAGGCTAATATGTGGATCTTCACTTCTCTGGGAAGAACAAAGGGAAAATATTTTATAATAAGTATATTTTACTATACTACAAATATACATGCTACAATATACTGTATTTTTATTTTTATTTCTTTTTTTTTGCATTTCAACAATTCCATCTGCATTTCATACAAAATGTAGACAGTTTAAATTACAACTAGTTGACTACACAGCATTTGGATTACAGATTTCATGCATTTTCTTATTTTGATTAAAGATTAAATGTTAGAAATGTCAATTCTATTATATATGAAGCAGATGAACAGTTTCTGCCTGGACAAAAAGTGAAATTATTCTTCAAAGTGATCCGTTATTATTTAATTGTTTCCTTGGCTGGTAGGACAAAGTTTTTTTTTTTTTTTTTTTTTTTTTTTTTTTGCACGCTGGATGTATTTGCACATATTTATTCTAAACGAAAGAGACTTCCACTGTTGCAAGCAAGAAGTGCCTCTTGTGGAGGTGCACGTGAAGAGTGCATCTGATAACAACTGCATATGACTCAACTAGAAGTAAATGGAGGGGGTGGATGGCTTTTTGTAGATTTCTAGTTTTGGGGTCGATAAATGAATAACATTTTAAACGTTATGAGATTATTTTAAACACAGTTTATGTGAAACTCTGTACTACACAATCCATTACACCTAAGAAATGTAGCTGCGCCTTTAGAATAATGAAGATGTTCTCTGTGTACAGGTCAAATCTGCTCATGGCCATGTGTCATTGCTTAATTGTGTGTGTGTGTGTGTGTGTGTTGTTGTTTGCCTTGCAGACGGCCACAGTATCGATCCTCTTCTGATTATGGTTTGCCAGAGCACTTATTAAATTAGATTCCATTAACTATTGTGGCATACGTCATCATCTGTTGGACAAAAGTACTTTCCTGATCAAACTAGATGTAAATTAATTAACATGAGTCCACATCCTGAACTAGTCACTGTAAGCTCATGACATGTATACTAGTATACATACAGTGTGTTATTAGACCTGCTGCTCACAGTGTAGTTAGAATTAAAAGGTAATGATACTGTTGCAATCTTCATGAGGCTTTATGCATATAATTGTTTGCATAAAAAATACGGTACTTTGAATACTGTTTACATATTATATTATATGTTTTCTTTCTGTTATGCAGTGTTCTAAGCTTTATTTTTGTCTTGTGTTTGTAATGGATAATGGAGGCTCTTCCTGTCTGTGATTTTAATCTAGAGACTAAACAGTGTTTACTGCCACTTAAACGATGAGTTGAATAAAGACATCATCTGAATTATAATGTAGTTGTGGCATCAGTGGGTGGTCTGCCACAAATCTGTTTAAATACTCGAGTGTATTGTAAGGTCTTCAGTGCATTTGCACTCATACCTCTCTAAACTACTTTACCCGTCCAATCATGTCACCCTAAATCATCTATGCTGTCAAATTGGCTGCATCCAGACTACAGCTGATGTCAAAACACCGTACATTCTGATTCAAAGCTTCTGAAAATGGCTTTCTGTTAATGTCTTTTGTATGGCACTGATTTAATAATTTTAGTATAAATTAATTAGTTATTCATTTGTTGCTGGACAGTCACACACTTATGTCGAAGTACACTTTTAGCTTGCGTAGTTTAAAAGAACATGCCAACTAACCACAGAAATGTCCCTGGTAATCGGTAAAATTTTTATTTATTTTTAATTTATTATTTTAATAATGTTAAATATTTATAAAATTTTTTATTTTTTTTATAAATATTTAAAGGAACCATTTTAAAACCAATATGAGTTCTATTCATTAGATTGTTATTCAATTCAATTATTGTTATACTATTCAATTCAATTGTTATTGTTATTTATTGCTACAGACATTAAGTTTTTGTGCATAGTTGAGTTTGCTATCAGCATTCACGTTGCCTTTAAAAAGATGTATTAAATGTCTTTTCTCTGTCTGTCTCGTTTGTGCTTCCTGTTTCTGGTAAAAAGAGCCAGCTTCTGGCTTTTCACTTTTATTCTCATTTAATTCTTTCATTTCCTCTTTGTCCTACCTTCACCAGAGTTGGGAAAAACTTTAAACACTAAACATACAATCAAAGAAATACAATAGACTCAATTGCTGTGTTTTAAGTCACACCTTTCTGCCCTCGTTTGCCTTCTTGTCAAGATTTAAAAATAACTGATTAAAACAAAGGGAATGTTTTATTTGCCATTTCCGTTGCACTGGTCAGTTTATAAGTTACACCTTGTTTCTGCCCTCAATGTCCACTTTATTATTTCCACTATTATATACATGCAGTTTTTATAGTTTGTATTGTTGTTTTACATACCCTTTTGGTCCCTCTTTTTCTGTTATACCCAGGACCACCACATCAGATGGTGGATGATTTTCAGCACTGCAGTTTTCCACTTATGTACACTCACAGCGATTGAGTGATTGTAGGACACCGTTTACCGGCCTTACAGGTGTTTAAACATCCCTGCAGCACTGCTATGTCTGATCCATTAAAACCTGCATTACCACCGCTATATCAGTATCACCGCAGTGCTGAGAATCATTCACCAACTTAATGCCTGACTCTGAGTAGGGGTCCTGAGCATTAACAAATATAAATATAACCGCAAGCGGTGATTAGCGGGGTTCAAGCTGTTATGGACAGTCTGGACAACATGGCAGTAGGAACATACATATATAGCGCCCCCTCTTGCCAATCGGTGTGAAAATCTGGTGGTTGGGAAAGAATGTGTAGATGTACCTATCAGTCAAGTTTGAAGTTCATCGGTCGACGGGAAGGGCGTGAAAGACCTGCTGACAGCGGATTGGCTGATGTCGGTCGTAAAGTTCGGGGGAGGTAGTCTGATTTTCGGAATCTGTTGTAGACTGGACAGAAGATGAAGTTTGTTGAGTTTGAGCTCGATCGCATTTACGGTTAGTGAGAAACTCACATGTAGCTGTTATAGCGCCTATCAGAGGCCCCATAAGGACTAGGTCAACCGAAATCGGCCTGCATCACTCGAGGGACATGGCGGGTATACCTCTTTAATTTGGACTTGATGAGATTAACGGCTAATGAGTTATAGCAATATAGCCTATATATGCTAATGACGCTAATGAATAAATATTAGTATAAAATAAGTGGAAGTGGAAAAGTCGACATTTTTTTGATAATTATTTAACTGGACATTCTCCTGAGTATGAGCAGATGAATTTTGAGAAGATTGGATTAAAATCCAGAGACTAGTTGGAAAAGGGCAGGTTTTGGACTTTGTGAAATATCTGGAGAAGTGGACATTTTTTTAATGGACATGTATGGGGACAGATGTGAAGGATGTAGTAGAGCATTATGGGATTGCATAAATTAGATGGTAGATGTACATATGTGGACGTTATTAGCAGTATTTTAGAAATAGCGCCACCTCTGGCCAATCGGCGTCGAAATTGGGGGGTTTGTAAAGAGTGCGTAGACATACAGAGTGGTGAAGTTTAAGGGTCATCGGTCAACGGGAAGGGCACGAAAGGCCTGTTGACAGCGATTTGGCTAATGGCGGTCGTAAACCTCGGGGGATGTAGTCGCATTTTGGATATCTGTTAGAGACTGGACAGAAGATGATGTGTGTTGAGTTTGAGCTCGATCGCATGTACGGTTAGTGAGAAACAGACATGTAGCTGTTATAGCGCCACCTATGGACAGAAGTGCGCCAAATTTTTTGGACGTCCTCAGGGACTGATGCTGAATGTGTGTGTGAAGTTGTAGAAGGTTTGAGTGAAGGGTGTTTGAGTTACAGAATTTTGAATGAAGGATGAATTAATTTGAATTATGACATGTAGATGAATTTGCATGTAGCAGTGGGACTGAAGGGAAATGTCAGAGTTTTTTTAAAATCGAGTGTAGGGCACACTCTGCTGAATTTTTTGATACCAAACACATGGGGATTGAGTGAAAAATGGAGAAGTAGTAGGAAGAAGTGGAATTTTTAAATTATGCAAATTAGCGAAAAATCTAAGTGGGCGGAGCTTATGGGTCCAAATTGCAAAGTGGTTTGTTGAGAGTCTGTGAGACTGGAAAAAAAGTTTGAAGACTGTGAGAAGAAGGTGGTAGAAGTTAGACGCGTAAACGCGTTTTGCTGCTCTATTGCGCCACCAATAGATGAAAACATCTGGATTTTGTTATCTGAGAAGATGCACACCATCTGGATGTACCCTCCGGGTTTGGTGGCTGATGGCGCTGCCGTTTTGGCTGCCCAACGCGTTTTTCCGGAGAAAAATAATAATAATAATAAGAATAAGAAAAATCCGAGCGAAAACAATAGGTTTTCATGCACTTCGTGCTTGAACCCCTAATAACTAAAAGATGGGCTACCGCCTGATACTGTAGAACTGCCAATTTCTTCTATATGGTGGAACAGTGGATAGAAAAACACAATAGTCTGATGAATGTACTTTAATTAATGAGATGGCCTATTTGAATATCAGCTGAAAAGATCAGTGATTCAGGAAGAGCTATAATTGTTATGAATTCTGAGAAGAAAGTAAAATATTTTACATTTCTTAAGATGAATGGTTTGTTTTATGTGAAATATGTAGAAAATTTGCCAAATGTCAGATAGTATTGTCCTAGCAATATTAACAGTAACTAATAAGCAGAGCGTATGTGTGTACATGCATTTATATTTGTGAAAGTGTGGAATGTTATTTTTTATAATGCCTTTTTGAAAAGGAATAAAATCTGCAACCCATACAAAAGCATTTTTCATAGTTTCTCTTAGTCTTTGTTTCACTCTGTATGTGGTTGTGTTTTGCTAGGTTGTTAGGGAAATGAGTCATGGTTGCTAAGGAAGTGTGTGAGTGTATGCACATGCAGACACACACACTTGTAAGTGTATGTGTGTGGTTAGATTCAGGACTGGCCTTGATGCTAGCATGTGCTCAGAAAATTGCCCATTCCGTCTTCTGCTTTTGAATGAATGCTTTAGCTTCTGAAATCTCCTGACGTTAGGCAATAGATCAGTTCAGCATGAGGTATAATAACTGCAAGCACACAGCATTTCCTGTGAGGTGTATTCTATAGGGGAGGAAGATGTATATATTAACTTTTACAAATCATATAATAATTTGCACTAATATATAAATGACACATATATATTTATTATTTTAATGGAGGCCTTCGAGTTCAAACAACTTTTATCTACAAAATAATAATAAAAGTTTGAGTTGTTTATGATCGAAAATAAATCCCGAACAGTCTATCTGTTAATACGTCAACTGTAAGAATGATCTATGGCTTTAAATGTGTCCGTGAGTCCTAGGAAAGTAAATTGACTGAGATTTGTCACTGGTGCTAATTTAATTTGGAGATTCTTTATGTTCAGTTGTTCAAATCGTTACCAAACAAGGTGATAAGTGACAAAACACAAAGGTTTTTGTTTTTTTTTATTATTTTTTTTAAACTGTTTCCTCATTACTTTTTATAAAGAAGCTATCTTTTGTTAATTTGGCAAACACACTGCAGCATTACTAATATGTCACGTCTTTTACAGTCTGTAGTAGTGACAGGCAAAGATAAGTAAGAGAGAAATGCAGAACGCTCTGATTGTTTATCTGAATCTGTGCAAAGTTTGTGGAACAAATGAACATCTTTATTTAAATACTTTTTAAATTACACTTATAATTTACAGCTGTTTATTTAAACATGTAATAAAATATGTAATATTTATTTTGTACTGTCTACATGTTTGTTTTTCCAGATAAATGAAACTCAGTTATATGGGGACATGTCTTATTTTCTGTCTTGCTTTATTGCAAACAGTAAATTATTTGACTGATTATGAATCAGTTTAGTGCTCTCATGGTGTATAATGGTACTCAAGACATTATCATGATGTTTCTAATTAAACTGGTTGTGTGGTTCTGTCAGGCATTCATAAGCTACATCACTAACTGTATTAAATTTGTGACATATGACATGTTTATAAGATCTTACCTGGCAAATATTAAACATGAAATAGGAAAAATGCATGAACTAATGTTAATATTTTATTCTTCAGACTTAATTAAGCTGCTGATGATGAGAGAAAGAGGGAGAAAAGAGGCTTCTGACCAATGAGAGAAGTGTGGGAACAGGAGAGGGCAGGTGAGTTGAACTGGAACTGTAATGTCTCAAGTTAATACTGTATTTAATAAAAGACAAGTAAATGATTTAAATTTAAGTACAATAAGAAAACAATGTAATAGAATCTAAATGTCCTTTTAATTGCTGTACGTCAGCTCGAGCTTCTGCATATAAATGCGTGATGTAACTAGGTCCTGGCTTTACAGATGGATATTCGAAAACGGATTTTTTTAGGATGTCCTTGTCTTAAAAAAGAGAAGAACACTGAACCATGAAGTTGCCAAGAGGTCCGCGGCAGCATTAAAGGAGCTGTGAGAATTTCTGGCAGGTACTGATTGTGTACTGCATGTGACAACCAGTGTATCTTAGATATAAGATACTCAGAATGAAAAACATCTAACGTCTATCCAACTTTCTGTGGGGTTGCTGGGTAATCCAACCACCTCTAACAACCTGATGTTGCTAAAAGCAAGTGTTCTTATTTAAATATATATATAAAAAAGGGATAATTCTTATAGGGCACAACATGCTGGTAAAAAAAAATGGGAATTATCGGACTCAAATATGTGAAATATCAAAAAATTCCAAAGCAATTTTAAGCTGTATATGGATTTAATAAATTTTATCTCATTGAAAAGGCCAGTCTTTTAGACAACGGCACGATTGTTCTTTTTATTGTAAGTTTCTCAGTCATATCAGCTGGTAGTCAGCAAATTCATCAAGGTTATAATGATTAATGTATAGCAAAATGTGTTTTGCTGTATGTAAAAAAATATTTTAAATATTTTATTACTAACAGGAAATAAGGAGCTGTTTCCACATGTTAAAGAAAGGATAGGAAATTGCACACTCAGAGCGTTGCAGGAGTGTGATGTCGCTACATGTCAGTTCATACCCGAATTTGTATAATCACATACTCATGGACGAAGATTATGTCATAAAGCCTAAATGTCTCTATTAGCCAATTTTAAAGACTTTATTCTTTCATATCCAATAGACCAACAATAGTTTACTGCCCTATACTAACACATGCAGGATTATCAATATATGTTTAGTCTTATATATGTATGTGAGTAATAAACCTTTTTTGCGAATTTAATCAAATTAAAAAGATTACACCATTAGCCATCACTAAAGTATCATCTAAACAGCAGTGAGTTAATGGAATGTCATCCTACAATTTTATTTCTTATAATAAATATAAACTGGAGCAGGATGGTGGCTTAGTGGTTAGCAAGTTCGCCTCTCAGCGCTAGGGATTCCCGGTTCGAATCCCAATTTGGGTGGAGTTTCCATGTTCTCCCTTTGTCTGCGTGGGTTTCCTCTGGGTTCTCCGGTTTCCTCCCACAGTCCAAAAACATGGATCAAGTCAATTGAGTTCTCCAAATTGCCCCATATAGAGTGTGTCTGTGTGAGTGAGTGTGTGCCCAGCTATAGATTGGCGCCCTGTCCTGGGTGTATCTGCCCAGTGCCCGAAACATTCTCCCCTGAATGGGCATGGGGACCCCCCACGACCCTAGTAGAGGACAAAGCGGAAGATAATGTGGAATATAATCTGTGATTCAGTTTGTGTCCGGGATGGCACAGTGGTACATTGAGGGAGGTGCATGTCCTTTCTGTGAGGTTTTTGCATGTTCTCCCTGTGTTTGATTCTCCTCTCACAGACTGAACACTTGTTAATAGGTAAACTACAGGTACTTAGATGGTCAGATGCATGTATGTGTAATTAAATTTGCGTTTTATTGTCTAACGAGCTATGAATTGGCAAACAATCTAACTTGCACTGGGAAGGGTTCTTTCTTTATTTTGTCTTTTTTATGTATTCTGTGATCTACACGCACCATATGGATGTATTGAAGCTTGAGGAGTTATAGGTAATAAACTGGTCACTATACATCACTTATGCACAAAAGGCATCTTTACAATCTGGAAGGCTTTAATTTATTGATTTGCTTCTTTATACTCTTTCCTTCTATTTTAAAATTAATATATTAACTAATCAAAAAGTGTTTACAGTATATAATAACATTTTAGTTGCTGAACTATAACCCTGGTAGTGAGTTAGAGAAACATGAGTAATGATCAGTCAGGTTTAATAAGCATGTTTTGTAAATGAATACAAGTGAAACTGTATCTCTGTATCGTTTTGTTGAAGTAATTCAAATAAGTTCACATACTTTATTTATATAGTGCTTTTTACAATAGTACATTGTCACAAAGCAGCTTTACAGTGTTATAAGCCTTTAAAACCCCAAAGAGAAAGCTGAAGCGACAGTGGCAAGAAAAAACTCATGTTATTTTAATGAAGAAACCTTGGGAGGACCAAGGCTCAGTGTGGGACCTATCCTCCTTGAGCGGCCGGGCAGCATCCGCAGTGTTGGACAGCCATGTACAGATTGTGTGATGATGAACCACACACAGTTTAAATCATCACTGATCTGTGTATATATAGGAGGAGCTTCTAGGAAGTGTAGCCAAACTAATGAGAAATGTTATGTTATATTGATAGCACAATTTCCTATCAATCTGAAGGTTGGGGGTTCAAATCCCAGGTCCACTGAAGTTAACAATGTGGATCCTTGACTCTCATTGCTCCAGGGGTGTTGTGATGAACCCAGTGCTCACCTTGTAAGTCACTTAGGATAAAAGCGTCTGCTAAATGACCAAATGAAATGTAATGTAAATGTAAACAGGCCATATGGTCACATAGTTGTTACTCCTCTGCTTTTGTCCTGAAATAAAAAAAATCACAGCATTAAAAAAAAACAAAAACAATTTACTAATAATTTGAATATCTTGCATAATTAAAATCTGAATGTTTTTATCAAAAGTGACTAAGAAGTAGACCAACTCAAGTGATGTTAGTTGTGATGTTAGAAACAAGTTGCACATCATATATGTTCAATATTTTGGCCCCATTTTGTGTGTGTTATTAATTAAAAAAAAATTATGTTTTAAAGAGTGCAGTTAAAGTGACATTTAAGACAAGTGTGACTGCGTTAGTGGCTTAGACGACCAAAAGTAATGATCTGTCAGAGTACTGTCATTACTGTTAAGCTAATCATCAACCAGCAATTGCATGCAATCTTCATGATGCAGACAGTGCGCGTTTGTGTGTGTATGCCATGTGTGTATAACATTGTGGAA
Source organism: Corydoras sp. C115 (assembly GCA_019802505.1). Lineage (NCBI taxonomy): Eukaryota > Metazoa > Chordata > Actinopteri > Siluriformes > Callichthyidae > Corydoras > Corydoras sp. C115. The sequence goes on along the minus strand of JAFMOC010000037.1, from coordinate 960,283 downwards.
AATCAGAACACACTCTCATTTTGGGGACAGGTTTTCAGACATGCTGGTTATGAGGTTATGGTTAGAGCGATAGAATTTATAGTAAATGTTTGTTTAAGGTTATGCAAAGACCTCTCAATCTGTATGAGTGAGTGAAAGAGAGAGAGAAACCAGAAGAGAGAGGAGTTGATTAAGGAAAAAAAATAAATGACCTCACCAATGCTGCATCGTTTTGCCGTTCTCACACCTGTATGTGTGTAAGAGAGTGACGAAGCGAGAGAATGAGGCATTTCAAGGTTGCCTTCATTTGGGCAGGTTTTTGAATGTGTAAGTGAATAGCAGCGAGATTGCAGATATAAAGCATTTGGAGATGGAATTGGGAGTGAAAGGAAAATATGGGGAATTGATGTGATATAAAGTGGAAGGACTATTCAATTAAAAGATGCTGCAATTGATGTGCATGTAAAAGAAAAGGGGAGACAGGAAATGCAATTTTGGCTATTTGTGAGTTTATTTTTAAGTGAGTACCTATCCTAATCTAAATTAGAGTATTACATGTTTATAAAGGTGATGGCTGCCAGAATCAGAGGGCAGTAATATTAAGTACATGTATTCTGATCTACAGATGTTTTTCTTATTTGTGCCTTAGCAGGACCACACAGCATAGTACCATTATTTTGGATCTTTGTGCAAGATTGTTAATTAAATAATGAAGTTGTGCTCTCATATCTGCAAAACTAGTTGATTCTAACAGCATTTCTTTGTCTGCCACAGAGCAATGGCAATAAGGTTCAATCAATATCAATACATCTGATAATACTATACTGTAGTACTATTCACCATGCTGACTTAATTACCGTGTGGTGTGTACCGTAGGAAGCCTTTTGTCTTAATTAAACCAAATGATCGATTTCAACTAATACTCAGATTATTATCATATTCTAAAAAATAAAAAAAAACTTAGGGACGAGAATTTTCAGTTTGTTTCTAGCAAAAAAAAAAAAGGTTTTGATTTACCAGATGTGCGAAATAAATAATATTTACGTTTGACCTGTCCAATCACTATATTCCTCTGTGTTCTGTTAGTACACATGCAATTAAATGCTGGAATGAACATTTAGGACCATGGTTTTGTAATGCAGGGTGTTCCACTGCTCATAGCCTTAACAAGTGTTCAATACAGAACTAGGGCACACACCGTTGCCCAGTGGTCTCTCTGTACACCCCTTTCTCACTGTTGCTCTTGAGGACACACACACACACACCGCTGAAAATGCGTAATTGAACACTGAGGCACCCAGTTCTTTGCACAACGGGTGCTTTGAGATCTGAACAGTGGGGGAGTGGGGTTTAGGGAGGGAGGGGGGGGGGGGGTTGACAGATGAGTGAGAAAGAGAAGGTAGATTGTAGAAAGAAGGTTAGATAAAGAGAATGGCTGCAAAGAATGCAGAGAAAGAATTAACATTTAAAAACATGGAAATTCTAAATTAGTCGTTCGTTATTACATTACATTTTAAATGTAAATGTACAAAAACTATTACAAAGCTCAGTTTTTAAATGAAACCACACACTTCTAGTAATACAAACATAAACCTTTCAAGTGGAAACTTACTAATCTAATTCCAGTATCAGACTGACAGTGATGCACTGTAAATATCTGCTACAGATCTGTGATTCCTGGATTGTTGCACCTGATTAAGTTCAGTAATTATGAGGCTATAAATGAAGAAATGGACTATGAAATAAATTTAAATAGCCTTAAATTTTTGTTTCTCGTCTCAAAAAACTTTTATGGACATGTGAAGTGAACTGTGCGACCTAGTGACCTTTTTGTCTGATGATGCAACAGGCTGAGGGTTGCAGTGTGCAGCAATTTAAGATGTATAGCCCAGAAGTGACCTAGTTGACCTTAAAGGAAAATCAGTATTAACACAGCTGTATTATATAACTTTCATTTGGACACAGTCCTCATTAACGTCTGCCACATTTACTGTAAAGCAGTTATGAATATATCACGAGTAAGAGGATCTTTCCTGTGATTTATTCACAATAAGGCACAAACTCGAGTGCCTTATAGCTTTTATAAAATTGTTAAAAAACACACTATAATAAAAAAAAAATTATTTGAAATAATCTAGTCCAGATTTTAAAAAGAATGTTAATCGCTGTGTAACAGGATACCAGTTTCTCTAACAATCAAAAAAATTAAAAATCTGGTGCCAATATAACAAAACAAACAAAAAGGCTTAATGTTCATCGCGAAATGGCTTGCTGTTTACATTAATCTGTATTTCCAATTATTGTAATTGATGTAAAATAATGTATTGTAGGGCACACATTAATACTAATAGAAAGCAGTCAGAGTTGTGCATTGTCATTCGGATTTAAGAACTGGAACTAACCTTTTTTTAATGAAGCAATAAGGTGCAAGGGAGTGTGCGTTCTTGTGATTAAATATTTGGGCGCTTTCCTGTGATTTAATGTTAAGTATTTATATTTTAGACAGTTATTGCTCTCTTGCTCTCACTCTGTCACTCACAATATTTCTTTGATGCGTTGCTTTCATAATAGAGGTTTTCAGACGACGCCTAATTACATTCACTTTATAGATGCACACTCCTAACCTGCTACTGCTGGGAGTTCCCTTATAAAGTGACCCAACTGTGGCACTATTGTCTTTATTTCCTCAGCATAACACTGTTGCACTATTTGAGGGTGGATGATATTTCCCTTGTCGAGTTCCACTCTCTTTTTCTTCGGCACTTCAGGAAACGTAACTTCCCTTTATGAATTTATTAGATGCTGACTTAAATCACGCAGGGAATATAATAACAGTATAGTGCCCAATTATAAATAACCATTCCAATGCCGTTAATTATAATGTCATTAAAATGGAGCGTCGCTAAAGACACTTACTTTGTCACATTTACTTTATAATTGATTTCACTTTTGACCCTAAGCAGTGCTTTTAATTTGAATTATCAATGTTGTCGTTTCTGTATTGTATTTAAACTGTATGTTGTGAGTTTGCTGGCTTTGGCTTCGTCCAAAAACCGTCCTCTCCCGAAACAATTAAAAATGAATAAATATTGAGCAGTAAATAAGGAAAATGTAATGAGCAAGTGTCAGAGCTGTACACCTGCTGCATATGGCCTTGGGAGTCAATAAGCAAACACTGTATAACACTGCGGGATTCGACGTTATTGCTCCAACTCTAATGTACTTACTATCTTGATCTCAAAACTTATTTTGCTTAGTTACATGCAAACTGTAATCTGACATAGAAGTCACAGCTTTTTTCTGATCTCCTTTCTATTTGGAAAAAAATGGTTCCTTGATATTAGTTGACACCGATGTTATGTTTTAAGTTGTAAAAAAAACAAGCGTAAACTAGAGTGCATATAGCCAGAATGAACTGAGACACTGGCTGTAAAAGCCTATATTACTGATGAGCAGCTGTAAAAACAGCTGCAATGAAACCATATGTAACAAAGCAGAGCTGTACGTGTTTGTTTTTCAGAATATTTTCCGTTTGGTTTTATATGCACGTCACACCAGTCATGCTTAAGTATTTTTCCACTGTGTCGACCTGTGGACATGTTGGCTCTCTGATTGCCCTGCGTGGTAACATTGGGCCTCTCTACTTACAGATGTGGTTCACAACCACTTTATTTTGATTGAGGGTGAGTGTGGGAGGAATGTGGTTATGCATTATTGCTAAATGATGACACTCCTTAAGCTCCAATTCAAAAATTTGATGCCCATTTTCCTCTGGTTCGAGAAAACAGAACAGTTTTATTGTGACACAGATATCCACATTTATTACTTGGAACTTAATTGTTGGTGTAGATGAAGGGACCCATCGTTTAGAGTGTTTAGCTAAGAGTGATTGGGGCTGCACAACATTATATTCAGTAGTCTGCAGCAGTGCCACCTGTGTTTCTGAGCTGAACTGTCAATCAAATTCAAGTCACATTCACGTTCCTTTATGCTTTATGAAAGACTGCTCGATAACATTAACTATTGTCAATATTAATATATATAATTCAAGTTTTTAAAAATCATTTCCACATGCCATCTCAGAATCCATCTAATTGTCTTGAAGATACCATTTAGCACTTTTATTTTAAGCCAGAAAAGAGAACATTGAGTTTGGAGTGTATGTGGTTATTATCTCAGTCTTATCCAAATCCTATTAGTCTAATGATGACTTCAAAGGACTTTAATTCTGGATTAATCTACAATGCAATATAATGATGGCTGGAGGTTTGAGAGATAAGTCACTGCATTATCTGCATTAAATTCATATAAAATATGAATTAGTTAACACATCTAGCTTTAAATATGCTTTATTTTTAGCAGTTTTTATAGCAATACTTGAATTATCAGGCAGTGTCATGTGATCATGCATTTTTGGAAAACATGAGAAAATGAAATCAAACAAGATAATGTAGTTTTTTGCACCACTGTCCCACTTCTTTTAAGTTTTGGCTGAATTTTATGGGAATTGCATGTTCATGCATGATGAGTGAGTGACAAACCAGACATGACTCATGCTTGTGCTTGGCTTGGCTTTTAATTAGTTTCATGACTTTTTAACTGGATTTCCAACATTGGAACGATGTGTTAAATGTTAATAAACATTCAGAATCAAACCCATAATTATATAAAAGCATTTAATCATATTTTTGAAGTGAAAACTTTCATTTCTTTAGGATGAAATATGACCACTTAAAATCTGATGCCAGCAAAATGGACGTTAAGTGACCTGTGTGCGTAAGTTGACTAAGAATTTAAGTACAGGGCCTTTGCAAAGAAGAGTTGTTTAAAGTAAATAAATAAATCTGTCACTTTGGCTAAATGTTTAATATTTATTTGACTTCATGACTTCCATGCCATGAAAGAGCTTGTATTTTAGGATTTGCACAATTTGACCTGCACAGAGCACTACGGTTACTGGATAATGACAGTGATGGAGAACGTGTTTACTTTTTATTTTCATTCAATTAGCTTAAGCAGTGTTTAAATGTGCTTTATAAACACATTCAACTTGTACACAATGGTGGTAATTAAAGATCAAGCTTCACGTTTTAATTTTCTGACAAAGTATGAGTAAAGACAGTGCACTCTATGGAAGTGAGGTAGGATGTATTGCATTTAGACGGGGATTAGATAACATATTAGAGCTACTCAAATTTGTGTAATTTATTATTTTTTTGCACACAATGCTACATTTTGTGTGGGAGATTTGTGTTTAATTGCTGTTTGGGCTACTTATATGCCTTAAACTCATACTGTAAATATAACCAAAATTTATTGACCTGTTTAATAAAGACATTTATTGAAATGTTTTTTTTTTTTTTTAAATCATCGATTAATCGAAAAAATTATCCACCGATTAATCGATTATCAAAATAATAGTTAGTGGCAGCCCTAGAGAGAGCACCAAGTCAGTAGTTATGGAGTAACCACCTGAACTGTAGTATTATCAAACTTGATAATTAGCTGATCTGGTCTCAATGTCTAGATTTTCCCTGCTTTTTATTTTTAATTTATAGCAAATGCTTCTGAAAGAGATATGTTTTGAGTTGGTTCTTCAAGACCTGACATTTTTAAAAGTGTTTCCTAAAAAAAAAAGAATGTTGCCATATTATTGGCTGGTTTTACTTGTAAAAATGTCAGGCCAAATCTTTGCCCAAACTTCTCATTATCTATGATCCGAACCTGTTTGAAATTTCTAATAATATTTTGGGCAAAATTCAGAAAGATGTTTAGAAAAATGTAAAGAATTCACAAACTTCTAAGCATCATTGTGCATATATGTCTTAATTTGTTATCTGTGTTGCTCATGGTTTTGTAAATCTGAAACTTTTGTAAAGAAATGTCATGTAGATATCTCAAAGGTAGGTAGTAAAATGTTAGCTGGGCAGATTTTTCTTTCCTTTGATTGCTTAGCACTTAAAGGGAAAGGCCATTCATACAAAGCTGTGTAGTTTCTTTTATTTAACAGTGTACAGAGAGACTACACTGTGTCCTTTCTCTCACGCCCACACGCACTCAGGGTTGCTGGCTTGTTCCTTAGCTATAGTAACTTTCAAACAAGGGTATAAAAGCTTGCTGGCCTCCGTACTGCAGTCTTTTGTCGTTTTTCAGCCATAAAATCGCTAGTTTACTGCCGTGAATGACCATGTAACATTTAAAATTTATTTTCCTCTGTGTTATAGGCTGGCTTCAATAAAGTTGCCTGTCTGGTCTTTTCAAGCTTTTGTCTTGATTCTACCTATCCCTCTTTTCAATTTCCCAGACTGAGATGTCAGAAGATTACCTGTCTTTTAAATGTAGATTAATTACAATTCACAGAAAGACAGTGCACACAATAAAAAGCTTATTTAAATCTGTCTTTGTGTTTATACATGTATAAGCTTATGACTTTGTAACATTGTGTGCAGGAGCACATGACTTTACGTTACTGGAAGGAACTATGGGTCATCAGAACAACATTTTTTTGTGGTTCCATCGAACATGACACAATCAGTTATGCAATTTTGTGCAATTTCACATGATGCAAACAGTGAAGCCTGAAAGGCAATATTTATCACATACAATGCCAGTCTGTACTGAACGATAATTTAAACCCAGCAAATTATATTTTTATCTCTGATTGCATTACAGTATTTTTTTGCAAACATTATGTGACTTACAGGAATTCCAGCTTGGGTCAGAGCACAGGGTAGACACAGAATCCCTGAAGCAATAGGAGTTACTCAATGGCCCACATTGCCAGTTTCGCTGAGCTTAGGATGAACAACCTTCAATTAAATAGCCCGACACCCTAACCTTTTGTGTGTGTGTGTGTGTGTGTGTGTAGGCGTGTGTGCGTGCGTGTGCACAAGTACAACTGTATTACTTAATATGAGCTCATGCTTATTGTTTAGCACCTGCCCACACCTTCCACTGCCCGCAACAATGAAAACGGTCATGTGTTCTATTGCGCAATAATGGTGCCTCCATTTGAACCACTCCTATATACATTTGGCAATATGCTTGGAGTCATTGTGTTTTTGGGAGGTAACCCTCCACTCTAGTCTTGGCACTATTCATGACCGATATATTTGACCTTATCCTGTTTGTTTTTAATCTATATTTAAGTTTATTTTTTGTGCCATGTCGCAAAGTCAAAGGGTTCAGTTCTGCACTGTTTCTAGCAAAGTCCAAGAAAAAGTCTGAAAAAATCACAAGTCTTCTTTGAGATGTCCTGATATAAGACTTTACATGGTTTCACTAAATTAATCAGATCTAAAACTCTCCAACTTCTTGTCATGCAAATTCTATATGTTTTTGTAGTTGTAATAGTATCCTATTGGCCGAACATGTAGTTGGATTGTCCTAGTAGTCTGACCACAAAAAGTTAAAAACACACATGCCATAAGGTTTTCCTTTGATTTTCTTATCAGCTGCAAGTTGTGTGAAGTGAATGTAAATGCTTTTTAGTGTGTGTGTGTGTGTGTGTGTGTGTGTGTGTGTGTGTGTGTGTAAACAAACAACAACCTGGGGTCATGGAAAGGATAGGCGGAAGCGAGACATTTTACACCCTCCATACAACCGAAAACACTAAAAGATGAACAAAAGAAGCAAAAACATTATTTACTTGTCTTTATACTAATTGATTCTTTTGTGTTCACCTTTTAGGAATTTTTCTTCCACTCCTGAAGGTATCCGTGACAACCATCCTGACTTTGATCATTCCTCAGACCTACCAACTCAAACCCCACCATTCAAGCCTGGAAGTGAAAGAAAGTCAAGAATATCAGAGGAAGAGTAGTTCATTTTTTGGGGGGGAGGGGCAGAAGACTGTGTGGATCGCACAGAATGCCTCAGCAAAGAAATGGGACAATGTGTGTGTAACGCAGCGGCCACTTGGATACACACATACAGTCTCTATGGCCAAATGTACATAGTTGTCTTTTTGCCCAAGTGAGGCCGCATCTGCGGTACTGTTTTTCATGATGCCGGCCAAGGGGAGGTACCTGCTTAATGAGCAGGAGCGGAACCCAGAAGCACTTTACCGAAAGTTTTCCTGCATCAGTCAATACCAGCATTTAGTTCTGCTGCTGGGCCTGAGCATGCTCGCATGTGCTGTGCTGTTGGTTCTTTTTTTCAGTTTGGGACTGGTAAGCGAACATGTATCCATCAAAATACTACAAGCTGTACCATCAGCAAAAGTTCAACCTACTTCATGAAACGTGGATGAAAGTTTTGTTCTGTTCTGTTTCTGTCATTCAGAGAGTTGACAGCCATGTTACGTTTGTGAGTGTGGTGAGTGGTGCGGTGTGCATCTTCCTGGCTGTATTTGTGCTCGTGTGTACAGAGGCACTCAATCAGAGATGGACCACATTACTTGGTTTCGTAGTTTGGGCCACACACCTCACCATGGGATTTACATTTATGTTCAACAACACAAACCTTTCTCCTTGGGATCAGGTAACACAGCATAAAACATGCACATCAAATTAAAGGATAATATGGGAAAATATTGTGTAACGTGAAACGTTACAGCAACATTTAAAAACAATATAATTTTTTTAGATTTAATATGATTATTTAATATAATATACATTTGATTAATCCCTAATAATTATATTAAATACATTTTAAAAATCTAAACTTTACTTGCTGTTTGGCATAATTTGCTCTTGCTGTTGCCTTATTTCTAAACCCATAAACTTGCAGTCTGTAAACTTTAGTATATTATTGGTATTGTGATTTATTTACATTGGTAATGCATAAATACATGTCTTTTATTAAAATGCACATCATAGCACTTAGTATTTTTTTATGTTAATATCATCCAGCCTTGACTTTCCTACTAAATTCTATCATAATTTTTGTCACCTCTGTTTTATTTGTTCTCCAGTTTGACACTCATACAGTGTCAAATTATTGTTTTCACTAATTTACACCATCTTTCATCTTTTGTTCTTCATTAACGCTGACATCATTTTGGATGATGGTGAAAACCATGATATCACAGCAATAATAATGGAATTACACTTTTAAAACAGACAGATAAAGTGGCCTCTGTGGGTTTACAACACTAGTTTGAGATCCACATGCTTCCACATTTAGTAATGACATTATTTTGAGCAGCAGATGTTAAGTTGTTTAAACCTAATAAAAAATCACATAAGAAGGTCTTCTGTATTGGATGGAGAGGAAGTTCCAGATGAACAAGCAGTGTATTATATCTCTCTTTATTTTTTTTTAGGTTCCCTTCTTCCTCTTCATCATCATCACTGTGTTCACATTACTGCCCTTCCAGATGCGGTACGCAGTCATCCTCAGCATCATCTCGTCCCTGTCTCACATTATTGTGCTCTCGGTGCACTTCACCATGATAAAGCCACACCCAAGCCCCTACCTCGTTAATCAGGTAAATGTGTGACATCTATGTCTAATCCCAGTGAGTCTAAGTGATATTGTTCTAGTATTTTCTGATATATCTTTGCTGAATAAAATATTAGGACAAAAATGTAGATACTTATTCTGTAGATAAATAAATAAGTCCATAAAAAATATTGAAATACATAGGGTTTTCATTTGGTTTGCGCTATTTTAAAAATGCCTTTTAAATCATTAGGTATTGTTTTATTGGAGTTCTGTTTGTGTTGGACTTTTAAAAGATTAAAAGAAGATTAGAAGACAATAAATATTAAGACCCAATGGTTTCTAATTAAAAATGATTACAAAATTGGCAATCAAATGAAGTGTTTAATGAAAATGACGCAGTTGCTAACCTCTTCTCATGTCCTGTTTAATAAATACAAGTGAAGTATGTTTGCTGAACCTGCCAAACTTGTGTGAAAACAATAGCGATGACTAGCCACTCGGATAATGATAAAATCTGGCCAGACCATAGTCATAGTCTATGACTCGGACTTACACACTTCTAATTGCTGTCGCATGCGCTGGGTTTTACATCACATTACGTATGATGTGCATCTACTGGATTATTTGAGCGGATTGCTGTTTGGCATTAATATAAACAGTTTAGTCAAAATTTACAGCATGGTTGTATTTATTCAGGCTGACAAAAAGCTCTGAATGTAAACACAGCCACCACACTGCAGAAATCCTATGTCAAAAAATAATAAAAATGAATCAAGAAAAAAATGTTCATGAATCGAGTAAAATTATCTGCCAATATAGTGAGTAAATTTATCTTGTTACGATTTTTAAAAATATAAAGTAAGTTTTTAAAAACTAGATAAGTCAAAAAATGGTTTGTCACTTTTTTAAGATGTTTTTTTACAGTGTAGGTAAAAAAAAACATCTTAAAGTGACAAACCATTTTTTTGACTTGAAATAAGATGAATTATCTAGTTTTTAAAAACTTACTTTTTATTTTTAAAAATCGTAACAAGATAAATTTACTCATTTGATGACTGGTGCTTCGGTGTACCCTGTGTATTGCCTGTGTATTATAATTTTTAAACATGAAAACATTATTGTTGTATATTATACATTTTTTTTTAGATTTTTCCTAAAATCCCAATTAATATTTTATTAGTAACTGAAATTGGCTCGACACTGAACAAACTTTGAGACCCACTGTACATTTTTATGCTTGTGTTTTTAAAGCTGATTTGTTCTTTTGTATTCTGCCCCCTTTGTCTTTTCAGCTCTTGTCGAATGTAGTGGTGTTTGTGTGTGGGAGTGCCGTGGGAGTGTTTCATAAGGTTCTTATGGAGAAAGCGCTTAGACAGACTTTTCAAGATACACTGCGGTGCCTCAGCATCCGGATGAAACTAGAGATCGAAAAGAGGCAGCAGGTGCTTTTAGACACTTTACATACACAACTCTGACTTTAAATTAATATGAAATTGACATTGGGTCATGGGTTCATACACCAGTACAGTTAAAATGTATTCATCTTATCCAAATTTATCCAATTCTATTTTTTATAATTTATATTCACAATTATATTTGGCATTATATTTGGGCTGTGGTAATGTATAATCGGGCTCCAGAGAGATATTCTGGCAAACTAGAACATGCTTCTGTTGGGGGTTTAGCTATTTTAGACCCTTAATGCCAACAATCATAACATTAATTACAAACACATTCCTAAGCACTAAATGTAAAATGCATTGTACTGAAGCTTGTCAGTGTTTATTGTGTCTTTGTTACTGGATATTAACTTATAAAACCAAGTTTATTTTACATCAACAGTGCATACTAATAACATGCAATTTAGACGTCTACATTAATGATGTATAATGAAGTATGAACTGTATATTAGGAGGTTTATTGAATGGATGTGTACATGTAACAGGCAGTGTGTTTTTTGGAACTTCAGGCATGCACATGACTAAGGCCACGTAGCATAAAAGCACTGCGTGTTTACTTTTGTTTCACACACAATCTCGAAAACACCTACACAGTCTTCGGAAAAACTGCAGAACGCAGCGGAAAGACAAATCGCTGTTGTAAAGAAGGATGAAATCTGTCACTCTCTTGCTACATGCAAAGATTTTGTCGTAGAGTAAGATATTTAAGGTGAAATGTTAAATAAATGGGCACGTACGTTTCATGCTGGAATGCTTACGTGTATAAGAAGATAAGATGTGTGTGCTTTGTTAAGCATTTATTTAAATATCTCTCTCTGTTAAGGTTTATCATGATACTGGAATTTGGGGCTGTTAATTTAAAAAGAGTGCTTGTTAGGTCAGAAGGTGATGTAGGATGAGAATACATCATTTACATTTGGACAACTTGGTTTATCCATCCATCCATTATCTTCCACTTTATCCTCTACTAGGGTTGCAGGGGAGTTCCCCATGTCCATCCACGGGACAATGTTTCGGGCGCTGGGCAGATGCACCCAGGACAGGGCTCCAATCTATTGCTGGGCACACACACACTCACACAAACACACTCTATATGGGACAATTTTTTGGAGAAATCCATGTTTTTGGACTGTGGGAGTAAACCAGAGAACCCTTAGGAAACCCATGCAGACATGGGGAGAATATGGAAACTCCACCCAGGTTGGACCGGGAATCCCTAGTGCTGAGAGGAGAACGTGCTAACCACTAAGCCACCGTGCCGCCCCAACTTGGGACATCTTTATTTAATTGGGGTTCTAACATCCAGTGGCTTTCATTTTTTAAATATATTTCTTTATATATTGACCCATCTCGCTACTTTATGGATCTAACTTTGTGTACATAATGGAACAAAGTGATCTTTATTTATTCTCCAGTAAAACCACACTAATATGGATATATTTTAAAACATGTTGCATTGCGTTTTCCATACTAATCTAGAATATTTGAGACAGAAACAGAATGAAATGCGGTATTTTAATGTGGATATTATTTTTAAAGTAATAATCCAGGCACCCAGTTTGACTTCATTGGGTACTTATTGTTTGAAAATAGTCGCACGTTCTGTTTTTATGACTCTTGGGTATCAGACTTTGGCATGTTTTAAAGTGCGTTACTTTTCATCCAAGTGTATGTGTGAATATGTCCATCTGTATAAGCAGCATTAGCAGAAATTAAGCATAACGAATACTTGGCACATTTGTTCTATCTGTGAACTTGAATGTTACTTATTAGAAATGTTGGAGACCAAAAAAATAAACCTCTGTCTGTGCACTTTCCTCTTTTTTTTCAAATTCTCATATCATATGTTTGTGTATTTAGGAGAATTTGTTACAGTCAGTCCTGCCAGTGTATATTTCAATGGAGATGAAGCTGGCAATATTGGAACGTTGTAAATTGAAAGACAAGGAGGCACAACAGCGAATGGTTAAAGACAATAACTTTCACAGTCTTTATGTCAAGAGGCATGAGAATGTCAGGTAATCACAGCTATAACACATCTCAGGATGTTCTGTGTAATTATTTCACTGTTTTCAATGTCCTTGATTGTCACTCTCATTAGTGGGAAATGGTCTGAAGCATTTTTTATTTCCACTCGTGTTCAGAATCATCAGAAACATAATACTTTATTAATCCCTGGGGGGAAATAGCAGTTTTTACAGATGCTTCATTAGTTGTGTTTATGTATACAAAAGTAGAAATGGAAAAATTAACAATAAGCACAGTTTTAGTTTAAAATTAAAGTAATAGCACTACTAACTAAATGTGCAATAATGTTCCACGCACTATTAATATAAAACAATGGGGAAATGGGGAATGGGGAAATGGGGAATGGGGAAATTCAGAAATTTAAATTCAGTAAAAGATACATCAATATATATAGGTAAAGTAATTACAAATATATAATAAAGATATATATAAAATATAAAAACATAATTTATTTACATGAATATAATACAGTTCAACAATCATATGAATAATAGCTCTGATGTTATAGATTTAGAGTCGCTTTGGATATAAGCGTATGCTAAATGACTAAATGTAGATGTAGATGTTATTTTGGGTGATGTTCGAAATATTTGAAAGTAAAAAGGATAAAGGAAAAAAGGACATTAAGGATTTTTATTTTTATATAATATAAATATTAAGGATATTTTATCATTGTCATTCTCGCGTTTCACCTGTTTATCTTAGTAGAACACACCAGGTCACAATGACCACCGTGCGTCATCATTCAAGCACCTGGGCATGTACATCAACAACGGAGTGTTTGTTCAGTAGTCCAGTGATTTAATTTTAGAAAGTCATTGATCTTTGTGATTGTTGGCTTGAATCACTTTATTGACTAAGTGATGACAGTTTCTGTGTGTGCAAATGTTTGTAATTAACTTTCTATGGGGACTTGATGTGTCTGTGATTGTCTTAATCGGTATATAGGCAAATTTGGATGGTATCTTTAAAAGCTGTATTTTATTCAACCAAAATCATCATTCATTTAAAAGAGGAATTTGCATTTGAGTTTTATATGTACAGTAGCAGTCAAAAGTTTGGACACAACTCCTTCTTGCTCCACTTATTGTAAAGATAGACTTTGTAGTGAAGCGGCATGGTGGCTTAGTGGTTAGCACGTTCGACTCTCAGCACTAGGGATTCCCGGTTCGAATCCCAATCTGGGTGGAGTTTCCATGTTCTCCCCGTGTCCGCGTGGGCTTCCTCCGGGTTCTCCGGTTTCCTCCCACAGTCCAAAAACATGGATCAAGTCATTTGAGTTCTCTAAATTGTCCCATTGTGTGCCCAGTGATGGATTGGCGCCCTGTCCTGGGTGTATCTGCCCAGCGCCCGAAACGTTCTCCCCTGGATGAGCATGGGGAACCCTCCTGCGACCCTAATATAGGATAAAGTGGAAGATAATGGATGGATGGATGGACTTTGTAGTGGTGTATGGGGAAAAAATGAATAAGAAACAGGAAGGGAGTGTGTCCAAACTTTTGACTTGTAGTGTCTGGGGTAACCATGTTTCCATGTTTTCCCCATGTTCACTTGGGTATTTGAGTGAATGCCTGCCCAGTGATGGATTGGCGCCCTGTCTTGGATGTATCTGCTAGCTAATAGCTGAAGCTATTGTCATAAATTGGTAGCAAATTGTTCTTCAGATATGGTACATGCTAATCATTCAGCTAGTGTCTGGTTAACTTGAGTAATCGAACATGATGCATAAATCTTTGTTTCTCCACAGTTTAATGTTCCAATATTATCTGCTTTACAGTCTGTTTACCAATATTCTGCATTTTAGTTTTATGCATTTATGTCTTTTTATTCTTGGTATTTAGAAACAAAGAGGAAGGTTTAGGGCTTGGGTTTAAACATGTCCTGATGTAAGACTAGGTGGTAAGATCATTACTCTAAAATAATACAGAATGTTTTTTTTTTTTCTATTTGCAGTATACTGTATGCTGACATTGTTGGTTTCACACGATTAGCCAGTGACTGCTCTCCTAAGGACTTGGTAATAATGCTAAATGAGCTCTTTGGAAAGTTTGATCAGATTGCCAAAGTAAGTGAGTATCAAAATTATGGTTAAAGATTTGTTGTTTTTTAAGGGTTTACTAAAATAATCAGAAGACTGTTATTTGTATTATTATGATTTTATAGTTTATTGTATCTATATATTCCCTTTATGATGATTCCATACAATATCTGACAGAGAAAGAGGGAGAAAGGTCTATAACAATTGTCTCTTTGCTGTGCTGGTCTGTTTTTAGGAAAATGAATGCATGAGGATAAAGATTCTGGGTGATTGTTATTACTGTGTGTCAGGACTTCCTGTCTCATTACCTTCACATGCCAAGAATTGTGTGAAAATGGGTTTGGACATGTGTGAAGCTATTAAGTAAGGACATACATACATGCTTTTAAATATTGATCTTTCTCTGCATTCTTGTACACATGCTGACTACATTTCACATGTTGTTTACAGGCTGGTTTGGGAGGCAACAGATGTAGAAATTAACATGCGAGTAGGAGTACACTCTGGAAATGTGCTCTGTGGTGTGATTGGGCTGCGGAAGTGGCAGTTTGATGTATGGTCACATGATGTCACCTTGGCCAATCACATGGAATCTGGAGGGTTACCAGGGTATGTTCTTGAAACCTATGCAGTAATACATGTTGCTTCTAAGTTAGAATTCTGTTGCAAAAATATCTTTTTAGAAATATGACGGCTGTAAATTAAACTTGTTGGTAAATTTTTAATCAGCCGGGTTCACATTACTGAGGCAACACTGAAGCATCTGAATAATGCATATGAGGTAGAAGAAGGAAATGGACATCTCAGAGACACCTACCTCAAAGAGCTCAATGTCAAGACGTACTTGGTTATAGACCCCCGGGTCAGTATCTTTTTGGACAGGATGGGAATTTGCCATTTTACCATTTATTACCACCTATAGACTGTTTCATAAATATGTGTATTGCTCTGTCCAGTCAAAGGACCCAAACCATAGCAGCCGTAACGTTCCCAAACAACGTTTAAGTGATGGATTAAAGATGAGGGCATCAGTGAGAATGACTCGCTACCTGGAGTCCTGGGGGGCAGTTAAACCCTTCTCTCATCTCCAAAGCAGGGAGGGTTTCAGCACTGATGCAATAGTGAATGGCAAGACCCTATGCAAGGTAAATGCAAACTTCAAGCAGGACAAACACAAATACACTGTATTAACCTCAATAAGGGTATCACAAATGATCTTAATCATTAAAATCTTAATTTACACGAGATATATATTTAAATTATGGTCAGTCATTAATATTTCAGAATTGTTACTACTTTTTGTTACTAATTGCACAACAATTATATTCTAACTTGTAGTGTCTGATTTGGTAGCAAGGAGTATGATTCTCATTAGTTCATATTATTTATTGTATCAATTACTACTTAAAATAAAATAGTTTGTTTTCCGGTTTCAAAGCCAATCATACATTCAAACATTTTGACACCACACTTTTGGTGCATTCGTCTGCTAAATGACTAAATGTAAATGGTGCATTATTCCTATCCCGGCAGTGTTGCTGATGTGTTTAAATGGAACCACAGCAGCTGCTGCACTAAAACCCCCTCACTGCATCTATGTCACTGCAGAACTGACAATAAACAATCCACCACCCAAATTATACTTATAGACCCAACAGGGGACTAAGAAAAACAAAGAAAACAAATCGATGACAGTCTGTAATTGTATATTGTATATAATATATAATTGTGTATATATATATATATATATATATATATATATATATATATATATATATATATATATATATATATATATATATATATATATGTATGTATGGTAAGTGGAGGAAACATAATGGAGCAAGAATGAGGCATGTCCAAATGTTTGACTGGTACTGTACATCAGCGACTTGCTGAAGTTTATGTGAATATTGCATTAAATGAATAGTTATGTAAACATTGACTTATTGAACACATTTATGTCACACACACACACACACACACACACACACACACACACACACACACACACACACACACAGATAGAATTATGGTTTGACTTCCTGAGAACTATTATAAAAACTGACTCTAATGAGGTTTCCCTCCTTTCATTAGGACATTCCTCTGAGATCAGCCCCTAAGATCACAGAAAGGTTGGTAGTAATTATAGTTGTGTGTTTATGTGTGTGTCTCGTTTTGCCTCTTTGTGTGTGTGTGTGTGTGTGTGTGTGTGTGTAAGAGAATAATACTAAAATATGTGTTTTGTTAAAACAAATGATTTTATAATTAATCCTTATTTTTTCCCGTTTACTTTCGTGCAAATCAAGATTCACATGTGTTAAGGTTGACTTTTTCCCCTGTGCAGCTTTGATGAGTCTCTTGAGGAGTCCTTCTCCTTTCCCGCCCCTCCCTTCAGCGTGAATAAGTGAGTTGGGCCGTGTTGGCTCAGGAGACTCTTTTTGGCCCATGGTTTCATCACTAACCACCCACTCTCTCGCTCAACTTGTGTGACTGGGCCCAAACTTGGGTGACTGAGCCCCTTATTGTCACACCTTTGCCGAGAGAGGATCTTTCAGCACTTAGCAGTTTTACCACACACTGCTAGATAAGATGAGAGAGTTTGCGAGCGTGTGCACGCGAGTGTGCATGTGTGTATGTGTGAGGAAACCATGATTTTCTTTTCCTTCCTGAACGGTATCACGGTGCGTTGCTGGCTCCCTCAGGGGTTAAAACTAACACACGGCATCCTGCATGCCGCACCTACGCGATCATCTATACACCCTCACTGTGCACTGCCCAGTTCTTATGCTCACTGGCTGCGGAATTCACAAACAGCATGATAACAGCTGTGACCACTATTCCAACAAGCTATATTTTAACCTTACTTCAGCCTATATTGCTTTCTCTTTTTTCCCCTTTAATCCCCTTCCCCTTTTCCCCGTTTGTTTTCATTTACAGATTAAATTGACAAACTACAAAAAACTAGATCGTAAGGTTTATGTTTTGCTATTAAGTGACACCCATGTCAGACTAAGCACACAAATGAAATGGAATGCGAGCTGTTAGCAATACGAGGTATTATTTTATAGATTCTGGTACGTTTGCATTTATGCCATTGCTGTAGACTTGCCAGTATCTTATGTAAAAGAACAGTTCGCATTCCTCGTCCTACAGCCCACTCTGCTCTCCACTACACCACACACACACACACACACACACACACTCACTCCAAGCATAAGAATGTTATTTAACCGTGGGTGTGATTATTATTATAAGCAGCAGTAGTAGTTTTAATAATAAAGGAGAATGAACACTAAAATGTGCAGAACTCTGGCTTCAGGATCAAGAAACATGACTGAAGCCTATAAGACTTGAATTCCAAATCCCCTGCATTTTTTTACTAAATCAAAGCCACCCACCAGGCAAATCAGTAAAATCAGTTAATGTATCCATCCATCCATCATCTTCCACTTTATCCTGTACTAAGGTCGTGGTGGGGTTCCCCATGCCTATCCAGGGGAGAACGTTTCTGGCACTGGGCAGATACACCAGGACAGGGTGCCAGTCTATCGCAGGGCACACATTTAACTCACACAAACAAACTCTATATGGGGCAATTTGGAGAATTCAATTGACCTTCATCCATGTTTTTGGACTGTGGGAGGAAACTTTAGTACCCGGAGGAAACCCACGCAGACACGGGGAGAACATGGAAACTCCACCCAGATTGGGATTCGAACCGGGAATACCCTAGCGCTGAGAGGCGAACGTGTTAGCCTCTGTGCCACCCAGAGTTAATGTACTACACCCAAAATAAGATAATATTAACCAAATAACAAGTGATTTTAACAAGTAATCATTTAGTATCAGCTACAGTTTTTTCAATTTTTTTCTATAGGTAAACCAATTAGTTTACCGTTTAATGCTTCTAAAAAAAATTACTTGTGAAAGAACATTTGGTCTCATTTACTTATTATCTTGACCCCTATGTCCCATACTAGGGTTGGGGTTTCCCATGCCCTTCCAGGGAATAACGTTTCAGGTGTTGGGCAGATGCACACTTCGGGGCAAATTACAACAGCCAATTCCTCTTGAATCCATGTTTTGGTCTGTGGGAGGAAACCCATGTGGACATGGGGAAAACCTGTAGATCGGGATTCGAACCTGGATCCCCAGTGCTGAGAGGCAGATCTTCAAACCGCTATGCCACTGTGCCGCCCAGGAACTTTTGTGTTACTTCTAAATCTTCTCTATAGCTTTAAATATTTAGGAATACAAACCCGGGATCCTGTTGCTTTAAAGTTGTAGTGCTTACTACTGCGTCACTTTGCTGCCTTAAATTGTATATATAGAACCATATGTCACATTTTTATTTTATTTCATGCAACTTAATATCATGTATACACCTAGCCTATTTTGCTGTAAGAGTGATGACCACTTAACAGATAATTCTAAAGTAGTGCAAAGGTTTTTTGTACTTTTTGTATATGCTTTTGCAGTGTGCCTTATCAGTTTATTCCTCCTGCAGACACAAGTCTCAAAAAAGCAGGTTTGATGAGGAACTACACAACGAGATGATTACCACAATAGATGAGCTAAGCTCCAGCAAGTGAGTCTAATATCTTTCTTCTCTTTAGCCATGGCATGACAATACAAGCTGGCACATAATCACATATCTTAAACCAGTTTTGATATTTTTCCTGTGCCATTATGTGAAGTTTGGCCAATAAAATGTAATTATGCATTATGTCATGAGCTTCTTATTTAACCCTTTACAAATAGTACTACCACTGTAAACACAGGCTGTACATATAGAAGTATTCCAACTTTATGGTTGGGGTCAGAGAACAGCATTCCTTACATTACATTCGGTTATTTAGCAGACGCTTTTATCCAAAGCAACTTACAAGGTGAGCACAGGGTTAATCACAACATCCCTGGCGCACTGAGGGTTAAGGGTCTTGTTCAAGGACCCACATTGGTCACTTCAGTGACCTGGGATTTGAACCCCCAACCTTCAGATTAATAGCCCAATGCCCTAACCACTGAGCTACCATGCCCACAGCAGTGTATACATCAAGGGCCTTACTCAAGGGCTTACACTTGCAGGTTTAGGTGGACTGACGGTTAAACCTTCAACTAAGTTTGGTTAAAGAAACAGCCTTGCAACCTGAAAGTCCCCAGTTCGATTCCCTGTCCCATCAAGTATGAATGCTGAAATGCATGGATGGGTTAAATGTGGAGGACAGATTTCTCTGTGTGTAAGTACAGAAGGCAAAATAAATCACTTTTTTAGTAGTGAAAAGAAAGTTTTAATAGTTAAAAGATAAACCAAGAGCCAATTACAAAAAAAAGCAGTGTTACTGTTGCCTCTTTTTATATATGGTCAGACATTCTGCTGCATAATGGAAGCTTTTAAATTAGGAGTTTTGTTTAAAACACATACCACAGGGGTATGAGACGGAAAAAAAAAAAACCTTAGCTAAACGTTGATTTCGTGGTCAGTAAGGCATTTTGGGGTCGATTTTGTTTGGATATTGACTTTGTTTAAATCGTTGTCCTAGAAGATCCAACCACTGCCCAGTTTAAGTTTTCTGAGGCAGTAGTGGGTTGTGTTTTAGCATCAAGAGGATAAAGTAAACAACTGGCTTCTGAGCTCAATAGCCAAGAACATTTATATTTTTGTTATGCGCAATATGACTATGGCATTCAATTTAGACATTGTGTCCTACTAGATGTTTTGATTTCCATGTTGGCTTGTTGTGTGCAGGCAGTGGTTGAAGTCTGAGGAGCTCTCCGGTCTCACTCTGTGGTTTACAAAGTCGAGTTTAGAGAAACAGGTAAGTAGTATAAGACAAATATGTTAGACACATTTTTTACATAGTTTTTTTCATAGACTAATAAAAAAGAAGATCTTAGTTGATCTTACTGAGAAAGGTTGTGTGGTCGTTCAATATATTATGTCATTCAAATGTTAAAATCGGTGTGTCTCTCAGTACAGGACTATAGAAATGCCCAGTTTTAAGTACTACATCGGCTGCGCCAGCTTTATCTTCCTTTGCATATTCATTATTCAGATGTTTGTCACCAAAGAGTAAGTGGTACACAATCATAAATTAAACATTTTAAAGTATAAAAGTTTGATTCACCATCTTATTTTTTTATTATTCCCTTTTATTTAAGGCCTAAGCAGCTGGGGTTGGTATTCACCATACTCGCGTGTTTGTTGCTGTTGATCCTCGCCATATGTTTTTCTGGTCACATTCAGGTTAGCGCTGACTCCGCTTGTCATTTGTACACCCTGTGTTTGTCTGTGTGTAGTGTGCATAAACATTTGTTGAACCTTTTGAAAGGTCTGAAGGTCTTCACGACACAGTACAAAGCTATGTGCAAAATGTCATGTGACATGCATGACCTTACTTTGCTTGAGACTGTTTCTGGAACGAAGGTGGCCACTAAAAACAGACTGACATTTGCCGCGGTCTCTCTCTGGCACACAGACAGACACACAGGCACCTAATTATGCTTATGCATGGTTGAAGAGAATCTTGAGGTTTACCAATGTTGTTTATGTCATGCTATTTAACTTCACTACTCAGATGTGGTTATTTTTTTATTTTCTTTAATCACACGCAATTTTGCTAGCAGTAAGAAGCAGTGCTGGTTCTGAAAACCTGAATGTTGCTGATGTGCATTACATGGAGAAATAAAGATCAGTACTCCTGTTATTTATGGCTGACCGACACATTTAAACAACTTACAGTAATGCAATCTCTAATACATTTCTAATTGGTGTAAGCACCATCAACTGTAAGTGCAGACAGCAATAAGAGCTCAGCGGAAACAGTAGAACACAAGAGCTTATAGAATGTGACTGACAAGTTTCTGAACCATTTAGCAATACCAATCAATAACATCATGTGCCCTCACTTACTGCCAGATTCCTTTTTAGCAGGGGCAGAGTTGATTAAAATCCATCCATCCGTTCATTATCTTCCGCTTCATCATTTATTTTATTGTTTGTTATGGGGTTCGGGTTCTTCGGTTTCCTCCCACAGTCCAAAAACATGAATACAAGGAAAATAAATGCTCTAAATGCCCCATATAGTGTATGTTTGAGTGTGACCGTGTGAGTGAATCTAGATTGGCACTCTGTTCTGGGTGTATCTGCCCAGTGCCCGAAATTTCCCCTGGATGGGCATGGTGAACACCCCCACGACCCTAGTAAAGAATTAAGTGGAAGAGAATAAATAAATATACATTTATATTTATATATGCCCCTTAATTTAATAAACAGCATTTTTAATTCATATTAATACGTTTGTACACGTTATGACACGTTTATAAAAAAAAATACAAACCTCTGTGTGAACATGTGTTAAACATATAATCTTTGCTTGTCTTTGTCTAACAGAAACTTTTTCCAGAGAAGTTACAGTCCTGGCATTGGTTACCGGCTGTGTCAAAGGCCGTGGTTAAGAGGCCCTTTGTGAGACTTCCACTAGCAGCCATCACTACAATCGTTATTGTTGTTATTGCCTTATTTAACCTGGTAAATTATGTTGTAATTAGAATACTTAAAATATACTAGAATACTTGTAGACTTGTATTTTGCTAGTTTAGCAATAAAATGAAATAATTAATTGATAATTATCTTTTCTTTCCTCAGTGTTTTAAACCTGAGCCTGCCAAAAATTTCTCTTGTATGCAAAGCAATGGAACCAATAATGAGTTTAGAGAAGACCTTATTTACTTGCCAGTGAGTAGAATTTTACACACACACACATGCAACCACACACCTACACTATGATACTTAAGAGGTTTGTTTCTGAATTTTTAGTCATTATCACTTAATAACATTCACATACATTATAGTTTATAAATCAGCTGTTTCCAAGCAGTTTCCTTTTTTCCTTTTCAGTATTCAGTGTACAGTTGTATCCTGGCATTATTGGTTTGTGGTGTGTTCTTGCGCATGAGTTTGGAACTGAAGGTGGCCTTCCTCTTCATTGCTTCAGTCATATATTACATCATCATCTGCTTTACTCAAAGCCATCTCTTCAGATGTCCACTGGAAACCTATGGAAACAGGTTAACACAGTCCTGATTAAGTAAATGTATCGGTTTTGGTAGATGATGGTGTGTGTTTTTAATGTCTGTGTACTATTTGCAGTACTGAGAAGATTGATTCAGTAGGATTGATGAAAGACCTACAGGCCATGAGCTGCATCTACATCACTCTTTTTCTGTTTACAATGCTACTAATATCACATCAGGTACTAGACAAGACTTTTGCACCACATTACAGCACTGTGCTTCATCGTATAATGCAAAACTGGCGGAAAAGGAAATGGTGTTTTAGTTTTATGGTAATCTGAATGTATAGAAATAGAAAATGAGATAGAAGAGATAGAAATGCAGTGCATTTCCTGCTGGTTTGTCATCTTGCATGATTAAGCCTCTACAGCTGATCTATGTAGATTAAATCGTGTTCAAGCAACCCAAGTGAGCTCATGTTACTCTACTAGCCTCTCTCCATTGACTTACAGTAGCTACCCACGTTAAATAAGGCTGACTCTTACCTACAGGACAAATTCTGGATCTGCTCCCTCATACATACAACCTTTTTTATTGTTAACCCTCTTTTACAGCGACCTCTGTGACACCTGTCACTGTGTGTGTGTGTGTGTGTGTGTGTGTGTGTGTGTGTGTGTGTGTGTGTGTGTGTAGGAGGATGGCTAGTTTTGGTGTGTTTGTTACTTCTGTAATGTCCGTCATTGTGCACTGTGAGCTACTGCAACCAAGACCAAATTCCTTGTGTGTGCGTACTTGGCAAATAAAGTCTGATTCTGATTCTGACCTAGTAACAACTGCCCCCTGATATCTACACCTTACCGCAGTACCAATTCTCACTCTATATCCTTCACAACTGCTAGATTGTGGATTGAGATCCCTAAACCTGTTCTGTTAATGTAAAAACGTACAACACTCCCCTCCTCCCCTATATGGCTGTGCTTTTTGCAAAATAAATTTTGGTGAATCTTCTTTCACACATGACGGGCGTCATTTTTTAGTCACTTTTTATGTAAATCGAAATAATACATTGCAGTCTACTGTGTACAGCAAGCTTGGAAAATCAGTATTTTCATTTTAAGATGCATGTTATTGTTTTTTTTTCTATTATTTTAAACAAATTAGCTAACTGTATTTATGCATTACTAGTTAATCTGCTTAAGTGATAGGGGTGTAACTGCAAAATTAGCTCTTTTAAGTAACGTGGATGTAATATGCGTAATGCAGTATATTGTGGCCTTCAGTACTATTGCATCATATAAGAAATTGGTAATTACTCAAATTACAGCACACTTTTATGTGCCTCTTCCTGTCAAGTAGATTACAGATACATATCTCAGTTATTTTGACGGCAGAGCACATGAAAGAATGCTTTCCAAATCATTCAAGTCAGTTAAAATCCTTTCTTTTCCACGCAGGATGAGTTATGCTGCCGTCAGGACTTTCTGTTGAAGATTAAGAACCGCACAGACAAAGATGAAATTGAGCTGTGTGAGAATTTGACAAGGCTGCTGCTGGAGAATGTTCTTCCAGCTCACGTGGCTACACTGTTTGTGGGGGAGATCAAAAATAACGAGGTGGGGCTGCTCTCCACTAACAATTTACTAAACCAGAAGTACAAGGTAGGGCTCAGTGTGAGCTTAAGCTGGCCGAAAATCTGTTTCATCAGGTCTAGTCCTTCATCCCACTCCATTTCTGCCCGTCAGGTCATGGCATACATCTTGGGGATAAATAAATCATAAAGTGGTTGACAGTTGCACCCTCAAAGGTTGACATGCCGCACACTATGGTCGATGTTTAGGCAGTTACAGTAACTTTATAAGCTAATGTAAAGCTGGGAGGTGGGGCTGTTGAAATACTTTTGGATCAAGGCTCCCCCATGTCCAATTTGTTTTTGTCATGATGGGCGTAGTGCTTCCTTACAACTACAGAAGCATTATTATTGTTCAGCATGGCTTATAATCCATTACAACAGATTTTCATGTGGTTTAACATCAATCAGTGCTAAATTGTGAAGGCTAAATTTAAATAGAAAATAATATTCATTTTTTAATATTAAAAATGTTTGATTGAAAATGAAAAATAGGACTAAATATCTGGGTAAAAGTGGATGGTAGGTGAATTATGGAATGTCATGTGGCCTCGAAATATTTGTTACCAGCGTCTTATTTCTATTTCTAAACAGCGTCTAATTACAGCACCCCGGAATGTTTTATCGTTTTTGTAAAAGTACTAAAATATTAAAATATATTTTAAACTAATACAGTTTTACAAGGTTCTTTAAACAGGATAATTAGTACTTTCATTTATTAAATGTGCATTTTTACACAGAAATAATTAAAAAATGGTCAATAAAGCAGTTCAAGCTATTGGTAAATAGTTTTGATAGTTTTTAAATCAGTATTGCTTTTATTGATCTAAATAAACCTGAAATATTTAAATACATCCGTTATTAATCTACTTGCTGTCACCAATTTAGTGTATACATACTTGTATTCATCCATGAAAAATATGTATGCGTTCATCTGTTGTATCTGTTCATTTGGTGTATCACTTGCCTGTATGTCTTCTTACCTGCACCCATTTTACATTTCTATTACTGTACACATGCCAGATGTAATGTATAGTCCTTGATTGATATAAGATGTTGAGTATGACCTGTACCTGTTTGTAAAAAAATGCAGAAAAAGTGATACATGTAAGCGTCTGCAACTTCTTGCCAGCTTATCAAGCTTGAAGTGTTTTCTGGCCTAAAGCTTACTAAATTCTCTAAAGTATAAAGTGACTTATTGTCGTTTCATGTGGATGCTTCAACACAAATACCTCTCATGTTGAGGGTAGTGTGACCGTTTAGTAAAGTCCTATAAAAACCTACAGTATCCATGTAAATAAGCTTTGCTGTTGTCGGGGTGGATCAAAAAATGGACCACCTTTTGATTTATTTAGTCTTTTTTTTCTTTAGGCAACATAGTGGGACATTTTGATTTCAGTTCTGTTTGCACTGAACCTGCTCTAACAGGGATCTAAACATGCTAGAGCAAGAGCACAAGCACATGCAGTACCAGTCAAAATCTGCAAAATCATCTGTTTGTGTTCTACATTACATACTGTATACGTCCTCTTTACTCTGTTCTAATGACCGGGACCCCAAAAGTACCACCACAGAGCAGGTATTATTTGATTGGTGCATTATTCCTATCCCAGTAGTGTCACTGAGGTTTATAAATGAAACTACAGCAGCACTGCTGCACTAGAACCCCTCACCACATTAGTGTCATGGCAGAACTGATAAACAATACACCACCAAAATGATACCTGTTCTGTGATGGTCCTGACCAATAGAGAACAGAGAACCAACAGGGGACTAACAAACACAAAGAAAACAGCTGGATCACAGTCTGTAATTGCAAAACTACAAATTCCATCTATATGGTAAGTGGAGAAAATGGACAATTGAACAAGATATCCAGTGTCCAAAATTCTGACTGGTACTGTATATCTAATACATGTTCATTTACTTTACCATATACTGACACATTTACTTATAGTAAATCACTTATGTGCCAACTAGATATAGTACTTACATGTTATCAGTCTCAGATTTTATTATTTTTTTTAATCCTAGTCGGAGTTTGTAATGTAAACTTTTTGTATTCCTAAAGTATGAACCCCGTGTCTGTGTCTGTTTTGTCTTCAGGATCTTTATTACAAATCCTACGGCTGTGTGTGCGTAATGTTCGCTTCAGTTCCGGACTTTAAGGAGTTCTACACTGAGTGTGACATCAACAAAGAAGGACTGGAGTGCCTGCGACTGCTCAATGAGATCATCGCTGACTTTGATGAGGTGAGCTATTAGAGTGATTCTTCAGCCTCTTCAGCTTCTTCTTCAGTGGAGTTCAGATCAGCCGGACAAATTCTTAGCTTTTAAATGAGGCAAAAAGAAAACCTCAAACTTTAATCTTGCTTCTGTTTTATTGCTTATTTTTTGCAGTTGCTGTCCAAACCCAAGTTCAGTGGGGTAGAAAAGATCAAAACCATTGGCAGCACATACATGGCTGCTGCAGGTCTTAGTGGAACAGCAGGACAGGAGACCCACCAGGTAAAGGCAACACAACATGTTCAGAGCTTAAGATATGAAGGCTTTAGACTTTTTTATTCTATATGCCTTGATTGTTTTCACAAAATCAGTTTGATTATCGTACACAGCTACAAACTACAAACATTTTCAGGTCCTGTGGCTACAAAACAATAACCCCACCAACATACTTGACAGATGGCATAGATGTTTTGTTTTAGCTAAACATATATTATATTGTTTTACAGCATTTGTGATCTGTTCAGATTCATTTTTCATATATTCGTTTATTTAAGTCGTTAATTTGTTTATTTATTTTGATTATGGTTGCAATGGGTGTTTCACAAGTCAAAGAGGTTACTTCCTTTATTCTTAAATTGCTAGGTTTTACCCAGAACTTACGATGTAAATGTGAAATGTGGCATGTTCTTACCAATGTGTGGGCTGTGCATTTGTAGGACCGGGATAGACAACAAGCACAGATTGGCATCATGGTTGAGTTTGCCATTGCTCTGATCGGAAAGCTGGATGGCATCAACAGGCACTCGTTTAACAGTTTCAGACTGCGCGTGGGTGAGTGTGTAGCCTGACATAGAATTAAAAACACAATGAAATTTAGATTGTCTTTCCTACAACTGTCACTGTACAGATATTGAGCTCAGTGCTGAGCAATATATGAAATGTATTTGTCAAAATAATATTGTTAGTTAGTTGTTAGTTCATATATGAGGGACTATATATATATATATATATATATATATATATATATATATATATATATATATATATATATATATATATATATATATATATACACACAGACTAATTCAAGTAACTTTAATTACTCATTTGATTACTTCTCTGTTAAACACAGCAACTGATTTCCTCTTTGCAAATATTTGTTTTTTTACATATGGTGCGGAAAAGTGATCAATCCATATACATTTGTATATAATGCCAGGTGTGAACACTTGCTAGACGCTGTCCGCTTGTGATCTGATCACTTTGGATAGATCTTACTGCCAGGTTTAATAAGGGCTTCTGGACTAGGGAAGGAACTCCAAAATTTTTAGATTAAACTTTAAAAAATTGCTTTAAATAAACTGCACACCTTATACATGTCTCACAGAAAATATAGTTAGTGTAGAGAAAAGAAATGCTACTTGGCCAACATGAGGATGTAGGAGTGACTTATTCCTGTGGGTAAACCTATCCTGGGTATGTTTATGTGAGGGTAAAAACAAGTTTTGTCCACATTAACATTAGCTTTGTAAATAATAAGACGAACATACACTTCCCTAAACGGATGTGTACATCACTTGTGTCCCGCAGCTTCTGCTATTTCAATCAAATCTTTTGCTAACAGATGATGAAATGTTGTGGTCTGTACAGATGCATTCTCTCAGCTAGCTAGGAACTTTAAAAGGGAACACAGTGACTGCAGTCAGAACTAATCATTTAATGCCGGAGCGCAAACTCACCAATGTTCTTGGAATCTGCAGTACTTTCTATCTTTTGAAAGGCTGTCTCAATGAGATAAAGCCTTGAATAGCAGTGTGGAAATAATCTGTCTGGGTTTTTGAATGCTGATTCTTTTAAGGACCTGACCATGGAGTCGTCACAAAGCAGGGTATAAAACTTTAATTGGTATATTATGTGGCAGAGACAGAACTGTCCATTACTACAGACTGCATTTTAATAATATAATGTGAGGTTTTACTTTCCGCATTGAGCATGTGTAATGGGGGGAAAAATTAATTTTTGGTTTGTTAAAAAATAAAAAGAAATAAAGTTTTGAATCATGCAGGTGTTTTTAGCACTTATAGTAACATTTCATTAGGTGACTCTCGCTGGCTGTTAATGAATCGACTGAAGTGTATTAAAAGCCAAATATTCATATTATCATTTTATTTTTAAACATCACTATACACAACTTATATAAATGTTATACGTCCTGCCAGCATAAACGTTTATTCTTAGTGCTTTTAATCATCTTGTATTTCCAGGAATAAACCACGGACCAGTAATAGCTGGAGTGATTGGTGCCAGGAAGCCTCAGTATGATATCTGGGGGAACACTGTGAATGTGGCCAGTCGAATGGAGAGTACCGGAGAGCTGGGTAAAATCCAGGTATTACCTTTAGACTCTAAAATACTTAAACTTTAAAATTTACTCAAATCACCTTTGGCTCCTTGTAAATGCAGCATTTCTTCTACGTGGAGGTATGAAGATGTTACATTTTTTCAGCAGTCAGTTAAAAGACCAATAGGGTCATCAAGGGACAAATAAAATACTGAACACTCATATTTGTTAAGTTATAAGGTCATGCTGATGGGATGGGTGTTTTAAAATTGAAGTATTGACATTTTAATTGTGCTTTTACAGTGAGATATTAATTTTTTGAAGTCAAGTGCTTTAGAAATGCCGTTTAGAAGTTTGTATTTTTTAGAAAACCAAGAACTAATGTATATTTAACCATGTTTACTTTACCCAAAGGTCAAAAAGGAAAAATTTAAAAGGTGAAATAAATAAACCCTGAGGCAAACCATGTTTGGTATTCAGCCTCCAGCTAAATGTTTTATTTTGTTCGATTTCGGCCTTGGTCAAAACGTTTCATTTCAGTGCATCCCCAATGTTTTTATTTATTTATTTTATTTGTGCATTCATTTATTTTTATTCTTCTTGGAATTATCTTATTCGCTAAAGTTTGTTAGCTTGTGGGGGGTACTGGATCCTATCCTAGCACTTATGATGTGAAAAAAAATACCATGCAGGGCAGACATACCGTTACACCTATGGGCAATTTGAGCCAATACAGACACAGAGAGAACAT
This sequence comes from Corydoras sp. C115, assembly GCA_019802505.1. Lineage (NCBI taxonomy): Eukaryota > Metazoa > Chordata > Actinopteri > Siluriformes > Callichthyidae > Corydoras > Corydoras sp. C115. The sequence continues at coordinate 930,427 of JAFMOC010000037.1, read as the reverse complement.
ACAACCTTCAACACTGAATGGACTCTGGCCACTGGTCTGGGAATCAGTCTCTGGTTTTGTCTCTGACTTTGGTTTAATGAGAATAATTCAGTCAGTTGTAATATAACTATGTAAATTGTATTTTTTAACATCAATACATGTTCAGTTATATACATTTTATTGTACTGCATGATGGAGTATGAGAGCTGTTCTATTTATTAATCAAAACCATTCACGATGCTCGTTCTAGGTGACCGAAGAGACATCCGATGTGCTGCAGAAGCTGGGTTACTCGTGCGAATGCCGAGGCTTGATAAATGTGAAGGGGAAAGGGGAGCTCAAAACCTTTTTTGTATGTACAGACTGCAGTAAGCAGCAGGGAATGGGACTCAGCTGAAATTCCTGACCGAAGCACACCAACAGCTCCCACCACACACACCCGCGCACTCCACTCTAGTGGTATTTTTTAGGATTTTTCCTGGACTGCCAAGATTTTTTTATACTGTTATACAAGACTGCAAAGACTGGGACCGACGCCTAAATGAACTCTTATAGCCAAAAACTTTGAACAAACACGTTTCAGACTGAGTGAAATCTGCAAATACTGGAATAACAGCACATATTTATATCATATTCATATCTTCAACACAGTGTCTGAAATTATCTTTGAATACCCCAACAAAGTTTGGATCAGAAGCTGTGGCTGCCGATGAACTGTACTCACATATGCACAATTTCTAACAAATGCTTTCCTAGACTTGTGTACATCTCTGATTCCTCCTCTCAGGACAGAATGATGGTCTGTGTATGTTTCTATTTCGGGACTTTTGACCATTCTACTGTACAGATAATGGTATTTTTAAACAATGAGTGATCGAATACCCCATAAATAATTTATAACGCCAAGGGTGAACCAATAGACCAGATGCTTCATTCACAATTTAAATGGAACAGTGACGTAATTCATGACTTTTTAGCCTCAAAATTCCTTTAGTCTAAATAGTCATAAGTTTGTAAGTACTGCACATGAGGGGTTATAGACTAATGTGCCATTATGGAATTTAATTAACTATCTATGACTGGATTATTTTCACTTCGTCTTAGATTTAGTAGTTTTCATTGCAGAATAGAAACATGAATCTTATAGTTTGAGAAATTGTTTATATACACTCACTGGCCACTTTATTAGGTTTTGCAAGTATCGGGTTGGATTCCCTTTTGTCCTAATTAAGCAAGATCCTGGAAACATTGCGTGGAAATTTGAGTCCATACTGACAGAGAGCGTCACACAGTTGCTCCAAATTTGTCAGCTGCACATCTACAATGCAAACCACCTGTTCCACCACAGTGCACAGGTGTTTTATTGGATTAAAATCTGGTGACTGTGGAGGTTGAGTTCATTGAAATTGGTCATATAAAATAAATAAATATATAATAATCAGGTAGGCTGTAACTTCTAAAAGTTGCCCTCCTCTACACATATGCACACATAGGTTATTACACCACTAACAGTCTAAACTAGTAAAGTCATGGATTCATACTTTCAGGTCATTTACAACCAATTCCAAGTCCGCCATCTGAATGTTACAGCAGACATTAAAACTTGACAGGATGATTTTTCAATGTTTTGTTAATTTTTTTTGTTTGTGAGAATTGTAGCTTCAGTAAAGTGTGTTTACCTGACTTTACATGTGGCAGCCAGAGTGATCTTCTGCTGCTGTAGCCCATTTGCTTCAAGGTTCCACAAGCATTCAGTGGTGTAATCTCACCAAAAATTGGTAGTGCATTAAATTCCCAATAAAGGGTAGACAATAAAGAGGGAGTTGTTAAGGTGAAGAGTTAAAGGTACATACAGCAGTATTTACACGTTGTACATTATACTTTTATTTAAGGAAATCTCTTTATTTGTGCATCATTTTTTCTAAAGAAATAAATATTAGTTCAATTATTCTAACAACTGCAGACCAGAGTCCTGAGGGATGAGGATGGAGGTCGTTTAATGTAAAAGTACGCGAGACCATTTTATCTGTTTGATAAGACGATGCTACTTTTATCTACAAGAAAACGTTTAAGTATTTCAGAATAATGTCTGTATCTTGATTGCCATTGGGCTGTACTTGCACTTATTGTCTCCAGCTGCCTGACTGTCTTATTGTGAGTACAAAAACCGAAATGAAACGTTTCAGAACTGCCTTTCACAAGACGCAATTTTGCCATTTGTAAAGTTAAAAGAGTCTTCTTGTAAGTTTCTGTATAATAACAGTATGTAATAAAGCATTTTACATGTTTCAGAAGAACAAGCTTGCTGAATTATGAGAGAACACACTGGTTATCACCAGTCTGTGCCTACTGCCACAGGATTTATACGAATCTGTTGTATCCTTGCACTTTGGGCCCTAACTTGCACTTTGTTACTCTTTTCTATCCTACACGTCTTGTTTCTGTTGTATCAGTTGTAATCTAATTCACTTTATTTTATTATTTAAACATTTAAGGCATACTAGTCAATTTACAGTCAATTTTTACTCCGCAATTACATAGAATATCTAGAGGTAATCTGTTCCATGAAACCTGTGACTGCAGTCTTTTTTTCATTTTCTTTGCACTTTGAGTAACAGCTTCAGTCTTACTTCAGCTTTTCACTTCCTCTTTTCTGAGACGGCAGTTTATTCAGTCCACTGGGCGGAAGATGGTTTCAAATGTTTAAATGTACTGAATGTTTAGAAGTGATTTGAAAACTTATATGCAGTAGCATTCCATCTGTAATCAACTTACACACTGATGAACTATTTCTCTGACAGGTTTCACTGAAACATCACAGTCTGCAGCCTCTCCATATATATATATATATATATATATATATATCCATCCATTATCTTTCACTTTATCCTCTACTAGGGTTGTGGGGAGAGTGTTTCAGGCGATGGGCACACACTCACTCTCACAGACAGACTCTATATGGGGCAATTTGTGGAATTTAATTGACCGTGATGCATGTTTTTGGACTGTGGGAGGAAACCCACGTGGACACGGGGAGAACACGGAAACTCCACCCAGATGGGGATTTAAACCAGGAATCCCTAGCGCTGAGAGGCGAATGTGTGAAATATATATATATATATATATACACACACACACACATTATATACATTAAGTGTTTAAGTACCATAAAGCAATATTATTTGACAAGTGTGAGCTCTACATGTATGTTGTACACTAAAGTAGCAGAAGAAACAAATGACAAAATATGAAAAAACCTGTTTATTAGGCGAAATTCATAGAAACAAAACAAACGCCAAGTGAACCAAGATGATGAACAGTTACACTGTGATGACTGGAACTTCTGCAGATCCCACGCACACGACATCTGACTGCTCCACTCCCTCTGCAAATACATCAGTGTTATCTGAACACATCTATAAATCCGTTAATCAATCAGATCAGAACCTTAAAGTGTGTAATGTTAACCTGTTGTCAGGTGATCAGGCGTGTCCTCTGCAGGTTCAGGAGGCAGAGAAATGCCCATTGCTTTCCTAATGCCATACACACTGCTTACATCACCGGGTGTCACCTGACTGGTCAGCTGCGCCAAGTTTTCAGTCACCTTTTCGGCTACAAACAGAAATGAAAATATATTATTATACTAAATATAATAATCGTTTTTTTTTCCTATTACATTGTTTTCTGATAAAGTAGAATGGATTTATGATTCAGGTCCTTTTTTGATCAAACTTTTTTTTCCGATCAATAGGCAAAAGTGTTTGTGTTTGTGTGTGTGTGTGTGTGTGTATATCCGTGTATTACATACCTAGCTGGAGCTCTTTAGCTGTAGGGGCAAGCAGGCAGATCATGTTTGGAGGTGGTTTGGTGCTTAGTCTCTCTCTCTGAGCTTCCTGTAGGTTCTTAAGCAAAACTGTGGTTTCATCCAGCTTCTTCTGAAACTCTCCCGCTTCTGAGCGAGGTCAAGGATGGAAAACAATGCAGAGACAGGTCAGTAAAGTTATTATAATACAAATCACTTTGTTTAAATAGACATTAGCCCATCTTAAGTCCTTCGCAAATAAAAAGGTGGTTTTAAACATGTGGCATCAACATTAGAAAAAATAAATAAAAATAAAGCTGTGGTCTGTTTTGACAAGTGTGTCCTCTTACCCTCAGAGTCAAAGTTCTCAGACACAAGTTCAAGACCCAAACTTAAACCGGCAACTGAACTCAGAACGGTCATGCTGGTTCCAGTGTTTATCTCAGATCTGATCACCTAGAAGGACAAAAATAATTTCTTTTTTATTTAATCATTAAGAGCCAAAAAATAAATAGGAGCTAAATCGTAATGCACTTCTATCAGTTAAACACAATACAGTCAAATTATTTAAGAGCACCCTTCCTACAAAGCCAATTCAAAGTGCTTTACAGAGTAATAAAAATCACAAAAGCCATTTCAAATAATTAAAAATGGTGCAATAAAAAAAAAACCCTACACAAAATGAGTGAAAGTTACAGTTCTGACATACAGCTATATAGATATTACATTGTTTGAGATTTTTCAAAGCAAACGTGTTGAGAACTTTAAAGAAAAATATTTAAACCATGTGCACGCCACCCCTTTAAGCCATTTTCACATGCTGGAATCAGGTGATTGAGTCTCTGTGTGAGTGATGGATCAATAAATTACATCTAAAACACTAAAATTTTAAAATCTACAAACTTTACTTGACCTCTGCTGTTTAAATCTTCCAGATTCAGAATTTGGTATGTCGTTTTACAAGCCTGTAATGCTCACTATTCCATGCACCTGATTTTGTAAATCAGCCTTCACCCACAGCTTTGCTCTGGAAGTGTGTATGTGTGCACCAGTAACTCTTCTTTCCGTGTGTGTGAGCAGTCTGGCTTTGTTGACACAGCTGCTTGGAAATAAAAGAAAGATGGATTTGCCAGATCGAGGCCCCGTGTCGTTTATCTGGCTTTATGAAGGTAAGCCGCTAACTCGCAACCTAGCTGTACGAGATCTACTGTACATTTTTCTTTCTCACACAGTTAATTTCCCTCATACATTTATTACCAGATTAAAGGGATCTGATGCAGATCCACTTTCAACAAAAGGGCATTAGAACAGGATGACAGTGACTGCTGCAAGAAACGAAAAGCAAAGTTGCAGTCAAAAGTTTGGACACACCTCCGTTTTGCTCCACTTATTGTCCATTTTATAATTTTCACTGACTGTAAAGGTGGAGGCGGCACGGTGGCTTAGTGGTTAGCACGTTCGCCTCTCAGCGCTAGGGATTCCCGGTTCAAATCCCCATCTGGGTGGAGTTTCCATGTTCTCCCCGTGTCTGCGTGAGTTTCCTCCGGGTTCTCCGGTTTCCTCCCACAGTCCAAAAACATGGATCAAGTCAATTGAGTTCTCCAAATTGCCCCATATAGAGTGTGTTTGTGTGAGTGTTCTACAATTCCAGACTGTAGTCCATCTGTTTGTGGACTATAGTACCTACTGTGTATGTCCCTTTTACTCCGTTCCTTAAAAAGAGCATGTATTTTTTGGTTGGTGCATCATTCCTATCGCAGCAGTGTCACTGAGATTTTTAAATGAAACAACAGCAGCACTGTTGCACTGACCCCCCCCCATCAGTGTCACTACAGAACTGACAAACAATACCTCACCCAAATGACACTACCATAATTAAAAGTGTTACCTCAACTTCATCAGCTGAGTCAGCTTTCTCTGATGGCTCCTCCTTATCATTGTCATTCTAAAGAAGACATGCAATGTGGTACAATCAGTCAACACTAGACATACGGTAAGAACCCCAACATCTGGTTTTCCTTTTAAAGCAACATTTCTTAAGGCAATAAAAGTAAAAAAAATTATTTAAAAACCTTTTAATAATTTTATTTCACTGGTCAGTTTTTTTTTTTTTTATACAGATTTAAATCTATCGTGTTAATGAATTATTGCCTATGAACATGGTTAAGGACTTAATCCTAAAATTTAAAAAATAGGTCTTGGAATAGCCAGAAAATTATTTAAATCTTATTGCAGTAAAACATTTTTCATGCAATCACACTTTATACGCTTTAAACCCATCATAATATCTGCATAACGAAGTGCTTTTACAATGTGATCGCCTTAAAATGAATGTGATGTAGTGTATTAACTTAAGCAAATATTACAGTCTTATTCACCTTCAGATGCTTGGAGTGTTCTCCATTAGTCAGCACATCCAAGATGTTGTCCGCCAGTCTGCTTATACACTCTTCTGACTTGGCCAGGATATCGGTCAAACTGCAAAAAGAGTACATGTACCTTATCATCATACCCATCAAAGGAACAACTATACCACTACATGCAATAGATGCATACAGAGCGCTTTTTGGAGACTTATTAGAAGTTTGAGGAGGACTTATTAGAGGTTCCTTCAGAGCTTCACATGTTAAACATTACAAGGAGCCATAGCAATAACCTCTGCTGACAAAGGTCATAGTGGCAGCTGTTGTTTTATCATAAACTTGTTTTAGTTTCTGAACGTTTTTTTCTGGTTTGCTTTCTTATCCATTTATGCATTTATTTTTTCATTTGAACATTAAGGTGCTATTTGCAGGGTGTGGTGCAAGGGCGTGATTGGTGGAGTCTGTAGACAGAAGACAGGCTTAGTGTGCAGATCAGGTAAACTAACACCTCCCTGTAATTAATGTCTCTATTTCTCTCTCCTCCTGGGTTGCAGCAGGAGGCGGCTGAGGGGGGAAAGAAATTGTGAACAACTTAATTCTATATTTATTGTTGTTTATCTGTCTGTTGATGTAAATGTAATAAGTTTATTTTCAGCTTTTTGTTTGTAGTTTATGCATCTTTTCTATTGGTTTCATGTAAAGCTGCTTCGTGGTTAACAATGCATTTTAAAAGTTTATATGAATAATCTGGATTCAATGCAGTTTGGAAGTAAAACTAGTCCTTCGTGCAATAACTATGAAATTGGAGTGCGTTGTGAGAATTTAAAGCTAGCATATTTTGTCCTGTATTATATCGTTTACACAATAATCATGAATAGTCCTGATAATGACAGTATAGAAATTAATTGCTATAAGGCATACAGCAAAACAGTTTAGATTTAATACTGCGATGAGGACCATAAAACCCACCTCTCTGAACCATGCAGACTGGACTCCTCTCCATAGGAGTAGTAAATTAGATCGGAGTCCTCTTTACTGATGTTGGCAAAGGTGGAGTCGTACGCAGGGGCATATGCAGTATAAGGTCCGTAATTCATGTAAGTCACTGAAAAAAGACGGAAAGCTCAGTGGGTTATATACAAGTCACTTCTGTTTTTGATTCTTTATATTTACTAGAACTAGTGAGAAGGTGCTTAGTTCATTCTGCACAATGATATAAACACAGGAAGCACTAGTTCAGAAAAATAGTCCTGAAATAGCTAATATAAGAGAGCAAAAACAAGTGAGACAGGTAAATTTGTAGTCACTTTGATCATTCCACCAGTTTAATATTTTCAAAATAACACATTGGGCAAACCATGAGACCTGTGACTGTTTCAAATACAGAGTTAGAGCAAAGGAAATGAATTGTCCCTTTGATTTTCACATGCTCCAACAGTTGCACAGTAACTGTAGCTACAAGTAAATAGCCCAATATAAATAAATATTTTATCAATTAGACCGGGTTTCCCTCTGAAAATCACATTATGCAAAGCATTAGAATTTCTGTTTGGTCCTGAACAAAGGCTTGAACCACGTCTGTGAATTAAATTTATAAACTCTGACACAAACCTGATCTTTTCAGATTTGGAAAAACTCAATATACTTTCCTAAAATCTCAGATGGCTTTACAGTGTGGACATCATGGGCAACTCAGAGGTAGGATATATATGAGGCCTGCACGTCATGGAAAAGCTCTTTATAATCATACTTCAGCCAGGAAACGTGCAACTGATACCGCTTTTCAATCTTTTTTTTTTTTTTTCTAAATTGTATGCATCATCTCTTACGAGAAGCAGTTTCAGATGAGATGTACAGAGTTAGTACATGATTTAAAGGCCTACAGTTTGTGATTCTTAATAAAACCATCCCTCTATAAACAGTAACAGATGTTGTAAAACTTTTTCCTCGCATCGCTCCTCCTCATATTCAGCTCATCCGTGTTGCTGAGCTTTTCCATATAGTGACGTGTGAAGCCACACACATGGTCTTCTGTATCTTTATCAGTTCCTCACTACAAAGCATTATTGTGCATTGCATAAAAGATCACCATGGCTAAGCCTAGATTTCATTACATATTAACTCCGTGATCCTGGGTCATTTCTACTGAGGGACCAGTTGATGTAATACTGACCGGTTTCACAGGTTAAAGACCGTTATAAAACTCAAGGAGGATCAATTTTTATATAACTGGAAAGTAATGGACTGATGTCTGTTGCCAGTTTTAGTGAAAGCCTATTTACTTAAAATCAAGAACAAAGGCACGTTTCCACTGATTGAGGAGTTTGGCAGAGGCTTTTATTTTCCAGCATGCAGTTTAAGGTTCCAGTGGAGTGGCCATTTGAGCAGAGAATGAAGCGGAACAGAGAATATTTTGTCTAATTAGTTAAACATCCTTCTGTATATGACTTACAAATAAAGCAGAGTATTTCCAAGACCTGTTCTGGCCTTGCATTTTGTATAGTGAGCCAAAAAATGTCAAAAAGAAATTATTGTAATGACAGCGTGCTTTTTGCGGCAAAGCAGCGGAAGAACTTGTAATGGCATGACCCCTAGTTTGTGTCTTTTGGTGTAGTCTATATTAATAATGGTCCTGACCAATAAAGAACAGAAAACCACAAAACTACAAATCCATCTATATGGTAAGTGGAGGAAATAGACAATGAAGCAAGAAGGATGTGTGTCCAAACTTTTGACTGATACTCTAAGTTGGAAAAATTTTATTTATGCATCATGTGTTTTTTTTTTTTCCTGACTTGTGCATTAATCTTTTGTGACTTATGATTTCTCTGGTAACAAAAACATGAAAAAGTGTGTGTGTGCATTACCTGGATTGACTCTGTTTCTCTTGTCCTCTTTAAAACCTTGCAAGGTGTTTATACCAGCCTGCAGCCTGCCTCCCATCATCCCCAGCTTCACTGGACAGTAGCCAGGATCTGAGTATGAGGATACACACGAAAAAATAAAGAAATGAAAAAGGTGTGTTAAAAAAAAACTACACTCACTACAAATAAAGATTACAGAATGTTAGAAGTTACACATATATAAAGCATCAATGTATAGTTCGTTCATTTGTGTTCAACCATATTTTATTCCCCTCTCACCTCCAGCACTTAGATCGGCAGGGTTTACGATTCCCAGTGTGGTGGTGCCATCCGACTTCCGACGTTCAAAATCCAGCTAACGGGAGAAAAAAGTAAGAAACAACCTTCAAATCTGCTTTTATTTTAAGCATTTATTTTGAAATATTGGGTGGATAAAAAAAAAAAATACTATGAACGTAGTTAAAACAAACAACAGCTGTTCCAAAATAATGAATTCATTCAATTTAATATGCATCTAAGATAATTAATTTAAACTTCTTGACCATCATTAATTTATTCAACAACAATGTCATTAAACTTAAAACTAACACTAATTCAATGCTTATAATAATGCAAACATTATTAACCCAAACTGATTTAGTTGTTTTTCTGAATCATGTTTATGATTCCCAGTTTAAGACTGACCCATCTCGCTTACACTGAACTGTTTCTCCTCTGATGAGGCATTAGACATCCTTGAGCGCAAACACACAACACAAATCAGACCCGTGTTTACACTAATGATGCAAAGGCTAAGCTGACCTACTGATTGTAGATGCTGGGATGTACGCCACACTGTGCTGAAAAAGGACACTGGCTTCACTCAAGTACAACACGTGTGATTTAACAGGGTGGTTTAACCCAGGCAGGGTTCGTATCTTCATTCTCTTGGTCATCAGCTTATTAATGCTGAAGTCATAAAATAAGTTTGTGCTTCTGAAGCACTCTCAAACCGCAGCTCTTGTCCCCTGCTGAGTGTATTGCGGTTCCTCTGTATGTACATGAAGTGCTTCACTGATATGTTTATCTCCTTGACTTTACCTCTCTTCTCATAAGGGCCAAATAAACAAATTGTTCCCTGGACAAAAAGTAATGGTCGGTCCTTGTACTATAGTACATACACAGCTTTCTCTTTTACTCTCTCCTTATTACACCGGTGTGGATCTATAGACATTAGGTTAGAGATTTCAGTGTAACGTTGAACCTTGTAGACATCTGATCTGCTGCTGATCAACAAAATGCTTCTTGTTTGATTATACTATGTTATACTGTTTCTACCTCTAGAATACATGTGCGGAATTTCCTTTGATCTTGATGTAAACATCAAGGAACTGCCTATTCATTGAGAAGAGCAAAAAATAGCTTTCAGTCTCTGCTCTAACTCAACCCAAAGGTGTTTAATTACATTTGTCTTGATAGACCATGCTTCATACACAGAGGCACAGTCACAAAAACACAAAAGCGCCTTCCCCATACTGATTGAAGTTGGAAACATTGAATTGTCCAAAATGCATTTGGTGTTATATTCAACACACCTGTGGTATTGGGATGATTAACCACAGAATTCAGTGATAATAGTGAAGTGTCCCTATACTTTTGTCCTCACAGTGAATGGAAACAGCAGAGCATAGACTTTTAAGATCAGTATTTTGGTTCTTTGGAAAACACTGGGTCAGGACATTTCAGAATCCCACGATCATGTTCAGTAAGCAGGCAAAAAGCAAAATGTTGGAACTTTATGGCATCTAAGGAGCCTTTAGACATGTGTTTGATGTGAGTGTGATGGTAAAACTCGAGAACCATTTGGAACTGAACTTTTAGCAAATGCTGACAGAAATATAGCACAAAGAAATACTGTAGGTAACTGGCTCATAAGTGGGTCAGTAATAACTCACCTCACACTGAAAGATCCTGGTAGACAGTTTACCTCCAGATTCTTCAATCATCTTTTTAATCTCCTCTAAATCTTTCTCTGTCTGGTTTAAGCTCCTCTGTGTCTCCTCTTTGGAGTCCTTACTAGAAATAACACAGAGCAGAGAACGAATCTCAAACTGTCCAAACACATTAAGATTTAACAGCAATTTAATAAAAAGACAAATAATAAAATTAAAAATAATCTTTTTTAAAAATTTATTAGCTAAGTGTAATTGACAGAATGTTTCTGTTGGATTACTGGGTCTGCAATGCTGGCAGGTTACGGCCTTTAAACATTTCCAATTTCACACACACACACACACACACACACACACACACACACAAACACACAATTTCTTTTGTAACAAAGTTCCATATTGATTTTTTTAACTTGTTCCTCATGATGAGTTATTCAATATCTAAATAACTAGCAATCGTCAGGCAAACTATTAAATCTGTGAAAGGAGAGCAAAGCAAAATCTTTTAGAATTAGCATTTTGGTAGAAATAACTGTGGCAGCATGTACACATTTTGGTAAATGCTACTGTTTAACCATTTTGTGTATAAAGACAATAATAAACAATAATAATTTCATTTATATATTTATATTAATTAAACCATTTTTCTTTAACTTCGATTCTTTATACTCTGTTGCAGTATTTTGTCATACTATCAAGAAGATACTCCACCCAGCTGAGCCATGCAGAGGCATATACTCCACATCAAAAGTCTCACAAAGATCTTTAACTATGCAGTGTGACGTGTCTGAATTAAGTTCAGCACGTACAAGTCAACTGCAGACGGTGGGCACGCCACAACATGATTATCCACAAACCACAGAGATAATAAAGGAGAAGAAAATGGACCTAAGGGAAACACTTTTAGGGCTAACAGACCTGGGATTTAATGAATCGAATCAAACAAGTGAATGCAGCTAAAGTATTTTATTTAAAACACATTTAACTGTAGAAACTGAGACAGGGTTTAAAACTTAACTCATCCCATATTTTTAGCAGCATTCTGGAAATAGTACTTTCAAATATTTAGCCACAATCAGAACTACAAACAGTTAACACACACATTACACACTCTTCCAACTCGGATGTCATGTCTAATGTTAAACTCTATTCACTGAACTCCACATAATATATTATTCTCCATCTTACCCTGAGCTCACTGTCATCCCAGTCATCCCAACCACCTGCATGTCCTTCACCACATATATAAACCTCTTTAGCATAACAAATTGCCCCCTGGTGCAGATACATTGACCCATATGTGGCACAATACCCTTGATCTCAATATTTACGTTAGTTTTGTGATCGTGTGCACACCTCATATCTAAAAGTTTTAATAAGAGCAAATATTAAATAAATGCGTTTTAATCATTCATCCATCCATTATCTTCCGCTTTATCCTATATTAGGGTCGTGGGGGGGGGGGTTTCCCCATGCCCATCCAGGGAAGAACGTTTTGGGCGCTGGGCAGATACACCAGGACAGGGCACCAATCCATCGCTGGGCACACACTCACTCAAACAGACACGCACACATACACACTCTATATGGGGCAATTTTGGAGAACTCAGTTGACTTGATCCATGTTTTTTGGACTGTGGGAGGAAACCAGAGAACCCGGAGGAAACCCACGTGGGCACAGGGAGAATATGGAAACTCCACCCAGATAGGGATTCGAACCGGGAATCCCTAGCGCTGAGAGGCGAACGTGCTAACCACTAAGCCACCGTGCCGTGCAATTTAATCATGTTATACAAATTAAAGGCCACAGACTAAATTGAGTGGGTTTCTAATGTAGGACAAGATGCCATCCTCTAAACTTTGAACACACATTAATAAAGTCTTATTTAAAGGGAATTGGAGTAGTACCTTGGTGTGTCTCTGCTGGTCACTCTAGGTGATTGTGAATTGTCACTAGTATCCATAAGGGAAAACCCATCTTTGGGGTCACTTGAGGACCCTTCCTCCTCTCCATCTTCTCCTGTCCGGCTTGTTTTCAAATCGGCCATAAACTCAATACTCTGTTTCAGGCTATTAAGCCTCTCCTTCAGACAAACACACAAAGATATATAGTTTAATCACAGTGCAGAAGCAGTTAAATTGAAAGTTTGGATAAAAATATTATAATAGGTAATTTAAGTTCTTTAATATACAGCATTTAAATGTGGGTTTGCAGCTTGTAAGATGGCAAATTTGCTTTTGCTATTCAATTTACAAACTACAAAACACACACAATGAACTGTTGGTTACTGCAGGAAGTTGTTGTACTTTGAATATAGCTGATTATAATATATAATTTATTATAAAAGGGCATCACAAACTTGGTGATAAATGTTTACTTTAGATACTGTATAAACTAATAAAGTCATATAGGTATATATTGTATCAGCACAATACACGGCTGCCCTCTAGCGTCCCTTAAGCATGACTGCATGTAAATGAGACTGAAATAAAACTTACTGGGTTAAGGATCTTCATGCCAGAGTGAAGCAGCTTTTTGGCAGCCTTAAAATAAATCGTTTCTGGCTTGTTGTAGGTCATGGCATTTTCACACATTGTTTTAAAATCCATCTGTTAGAAATGCATATAAAACGTTTATTACAAATAAATTAAACTATAGAACCTGGCTGAATGAAAAACTGGATTTACTGAATTAATTAATGCCACAGTGAAAAAAGCTAAACTGTGGTATGAAACACACACATTACCTTCAGCTCCTCAAGAGAATTGTAACAATCTCTCTTCACTTTTTCTTTTATAGTGCTAAAGTCCATGGGTCTTTTGATGATCAGTGAGTATCCTGGGGCAATGAGGTCCGTCACAGGGAAGGAAAAGAATGCATGCGGATCTTTCCTAAAAGGCAGAACACAAAGCAACACTAACACCCGGCATGTCAACACCTGGGCTGAGACTGACTGAGGTAAGACATGATACACTGTCTCTCTGTAAGCTGTCAGTCATTAAGGTTCCCCCATATCTCAGTTTTTTATTCATACCGTTGTAACTGCCTGATCAGCTGACTTAGTGCTTCCTGTAGAGGAGTCTGGTCTTTATCTAGTAAGAAAAACAAATAACACATTAAATACAGTGAGCTCCTCTGAGAAACAGACATGGCACTGGGGGCATTAATCTAGCGTTACCTTCTGTTTTAGCCAGTGACAGTGTTAGTGGTTGATCCTGGGACACATCTGAGCGGACAGGAGTTCGGCTCCGCTCATCCCAATCGAGATCCACTGAATCATTGACTTTCCTCTTCTTTGTCATCTACATACATATACACACACTTTTTACTTAAAAAAAGTAAATGCTGATTATTTTAATTATGTGTAATGTTAGGGGAAAATTCTTAAACACCCAAAAAATGTATTACCTTCTTTTTCTTATCCTCCCCTGGTGAACCACACGAACTCTCTCTGTCCTTTTCATCCTTCTTCCTCTTTTTCCTCTTTTTATCCTTGTGCTTGTCTGAATCTATCTGTTTGTTAGCTGGCTCAAGACTGGCACTGCCAGTAGTGACCTCATTACCTCCCACCTTTAAAACCAGCTTTAGAGGCCTTTCAGCAACTTCTGAGACAGACAATGCAAGTACACATAAATGTATCTGGAGTAAACCTTCAATGCATGTGGGATACTTTTAATCTCATCAAAGGGGAAAAATCAGAAACATAGCGCAATAAAAACTTGGTTAAAACGACATTGTCATCATCTGTTTTTGGACATTGAACTGTTTTCTTTTAATTTTTAATCTGTGCATTTAATATAAAGAGCACTTCATATTGACAAAACAGTGTATACAGGGCTGCCCACCTCTCCAGGTACATGTGCTCATGTCACTCAGCGTGTGTGTGTGTGTGTGTGTGTGTGTGTGTGTTTCACTGCATGGATGGGTTAAATGGGTTTATCTTTTATGACATCACATTCAAAGTCAATCCCTCCAGTAAAGCCACAACAGGTTTCACTTTTAAAGCCTGCTGCACATTTTAGTGTTTGTGTTGAAATTCTTGCCCATTCATTCAGGTCAGACACTGATGATGAACGAGAGGATCTAGTTTGTAATGTCTGTTCTAGTTCATCCCAAGGGTAGTTGAAGTCAAGTTCTTTCACACCACTTAACCCAACCATGACTGAATGGAGGGTGGCTGATGATGATGATGGCTTAGAGGTTAACACGTTCACCTTGAATCTTCAGGTTTGAATCCCAATGTGGGTGGAGCTTCCATGTTCTCGAAAAACATTAATTCAAGGTAAATTGGCTGTTCCGAATTGCCCCTATATAGTGCGAGGGTGATTGCGTGGCTTGGGTGTATCTGCCCCGCACCTGAAATGTTCTCCCCATAATTGTCATAGGCATAGGGGAGGGGAACCCTATGGATGGATGGAGCTTGGTTTATGTGGACAATAAGTCCCACCCCATGTATGAGACTTGGCAGCACCTTCAGTGACAGGCTGCGGACCCCCATCCTATCCATCCCATTGGACGAGAAAGTCAGTGCCTCTGTTCAGCTAGTTAATCCTTAACTTACTGATTCAATCAACTTGAATTGACTTAAAATAACCGCAAAGTATTTAAATATACAGTAAATAATCTCAACAAAACCAGCCTCAAACTTATATGATTTTTTTTTCTTCTTACAAGTCGACAAAACGGTACCGATCGTGAAACGAACCTGCGATTCTAAATGTCTTTTGAAAATATAATGAAATAATCAGTTATTTAATAATAGATTTAATAATATATTCGTTAAAGCAGCAGCTCGACAGTAACGTTAGCAGTTAGCAGCAGAAATGAATGAATGCAGGTTAGAGGCATTAACACAGAGCGGGAGAGTCCCACAAACCCTACCTTCCACTACGTGCTTCTCCGATTTGTGCTTTTTATGTTTTTTCCCCATTATTAAAAACAGAATGGAGAGAAAATGAGGGCAGATGAGAACCACCCGGTTCTTTGTTTAGGTTCCTCAAAGAATGTTGGTTGTTGAACGTGTGGTTTACCTGCAGCAGATCCTGAACGGCGCCCTCTGCTGGGTGGCGGTGGGTAACCGCCACAATCAACCATTTATTCATTATCAATTTAGTAATCATAATCAATGTCGAGCATTTCATTTACCTTTAATCCGTGGTTTTTTTGGACTGTGGGAGGAAACCCACGCGAACACTCCGCCCAGAATGGGATTCGAACCTGCAGGCCCCAGCGCTGAGAGGCGAACGTGCTAACCACTAAACCACCAAGTCGCCCCGCAATAGCAGTTGTTTGTGTTATTCTAGAATAAGTTTAATTATCAAGTATTTTTTTTTTTTTAGGTTGTTGTTTGTTATGTTCCATAAATACTCATCATTCCCTCTGTTCCCTGCAGCCATTCAGCAGTTGTTAAACTATGTGAATTACTAAATATCATTACAAATGTAAAAAGCATTACAAAGTTGAACAAAAAAGCTTACATGTTTCAGGCAGCTGAATTGTGAATTGTAATTAAAAAAATATATAATAAATAAAAAAAATAAAAAAACGACACCTTAACCGACATGATGAGTTGCATTTCTTCAAATCTCTGATAGAGGGCAGCATTGCCACACTTTTCAAATCAAATTTCCACCTAACGTCAGATGACGTCTCTGTTTAATGGCGTACTTAATACCAGCTCCACGAACTTTTTATATTTTTATAACAGAACTCACGTCAAAGCTAAAGCCCGATCTTTACCGATCCCCATCACACACACTATAAAGGACTGTTAACTTTGGTGGACTTAGGATTTGAAAACCTAATCACTGAGCTGTCTGAGCTGTCATGCCCCTAGTGATGCCCCCAACAATAATATATTATTCATTCATCCATTATCTTCCACTTAATCCTCTACTGGGGTCATGGGGGGTTCCCTAATGCCCATCCAAGGGAGAGCGTTTTGGGCGCTGGGCAGATACACCCAGGACAGGACACCAATTTATTGCTGGGCAAACACACACACATAAACACAAACACACTCTATATGGGGCAATTTGGAGAATTCAGTTGACCTTGGTCCATGTTTTTGGACTGTAGGAGGAAATTGGAGAACCAGAGGAAACCCACGTGGACATGGGGAGAACATGGAAACTCCACCCAGATTGGGATTCGAACCAAAAATCTGTAGTGCTAAGAGGTGAACGTGCTAACCACTAAGCCACCATTCTGCCCTATATATTATTAATGTATCCATTATCTTCCCCATGCCCATCCAGCAGAGAGCGTTTCAGGCGCTGAGCAGATACCCAGAACCCCGAAATACCTAGGAAAAAGGCACTATTGCTGGGCAAACACAGTTACTCATACAGCCATACACACAAATACACTATAGGGCAATTTTAGAGTATTTAATTTATCTTAAAATCCATGTTTTTGGACTGTGGGCGAAACTGGAAAACCCGGAGAAAACCCATGTAGGACACAAGGAGACCATGGAAACTCCACCCAATTCTCCACCCAGGATTCGAATCTGGAATTCCCATATGTCATATATCATATCATATCATATTTTATGGAATTGTAGTTTTGGAAGTAATCAGTATGTTGTAAAACTAAAACCTTTTTTAATGTCTACTACTCATACCTCATACATACGATTTGAGTGGGCATGAACTCAGCCATCAGTGTATTATTAACTCTGTCATTTAGGAGTCAGCTTGATCATATTTACAAGAGTTTATAGTTTTCCTGGAAGAAAATTAGAAAATATACTCCAGATGTGATGTTTGTTTTGAGTGGTTTCATGCTGAGTGTCATTGATCATCTTTAGCCAACTTTGAAGCTGACTTTGATTTGTGTTGTACTGTCCCCCCCCAACCACACATACAGATATACACACAGTGGACTGGCAAGCAAATTAAATGAAGATGTGCAAGAGATGGTCTTTATATAATACGAGCAGAACAAAGGTTCAGTAGAAATGCACGTACAAACCCTTAGTGTTACAATGTGTTTTGATGAAACCAGTGGGCACGCTGTTAAGTGACAGCTGTTTTATTCATGTAGGGAAGATAGTGTGCATTCTTTGAAGCACATTCCAGCTTTTATGAAGTGCCCATTGTGGCATCCAGCTCTCATGTTCAGAATATTTTGGATGCAAAACAAACACAATCCATCCATTCGCCATTCCACCCATACCTCTGTCTGGATAGAGAGATGGGTCTAATGGGTTGAGAGTGCTGTCATATGGTTGGTTTTTTTGTTGGTATTTTTTTGTGCCAAAATGTTCGGCTGCCAAATTTTGGGTGTCCCTCAAGAGTACATTCTTGTGTTTTGATCAAGCCCTTGTCTGTGGAGGACAGATTCTTGGATGGATTTTACATTGAAAGAACCAAAGGCACAAAAAGAATTGTTGCAATATTCACAGTTAAATTTGGATTTGGCTGTCTGTGTTTATGTGAAGAAAGAAGATGCCAGTGATTCAGCTATTTCATTTTAGCATAAACCTATCATTATGCTCACCATAACAAAGCACTGGTATGTTGTTGTGATGTAGGCATGAAGGGTCATGTCTGTTCCAAGAAGGATTATGATATTTACATTTTTGCAGAGTTTATTTTAAAACCCAACATTTGAACATTATATTGACTATATACAACATTATAATGACTAAAGCTATGGGCTATGGGTTGGCTTAGTGGTTGACATGTTTGACTCAGCACTGGAGATTCAGGTTTGAATCTGGGTGGAATATTCATGTGCTCCTCGTGTCTGCATGGGTTTCCTCTAAGTCCCCCGGCGTTGTCCCACAGTCCAAAAACATAAATTCAAGGTGAATTGGCTGCTCTAAATTCATAATTCAATGATAGATTGTCCTGGATGTATCTGCTCAGCACTTTGAAACATTCTCCCCTGGATGGGCATGGGGAACCTTCCTGACACCAATAGAGGACTAAGTCGAAGATAATGAAATGATATGAGATAATTTAGTGAAGCTTGTTTTCTAAATCACTTTTAATTCAATTTGTTTCTATACAAATGTTAAGTTTCTGATGGGAAATGGAATAAACCCACTTGCACAAAAATGTGTAGTTGAATTAAATGCATTTGGTGGAACAATACTGTTGCACATAATATGCCATATCCATAATTATCCATAATTATGTGTGTGGGTTTGTCACATTTTCTGTGTCCTGTGATGATGGGTTGTTATTTTTTAAACATTTCTCACATAAAACCAAATCACTAGATGCTGGTCAGACTCCAAAAATAAATCTTTAACCCCAAACTCCAGATGAAATATTGCATTAAGTGGAACAATGAGCTGAAAAAAGCATTTGACACTGCAAGTCATCATCTTACAATACAAGATTGTTATTTAGGTGACGGGAAAATTGAAAAATAAATCTTTTTTTTTTTTTGTCCTGGGAATTCATACTTCAAAATGAAAGACATGTTTAGTAAAAAAAATGTCAGAATTAATTCATACAACATACAGCACGTGAAAAATCCAGAGTAAGGATAATGTCACTATGGACTGAGGAGTGGCTGTTTTGATGCAAAATTAATTTGATCCCTCGATCAAGTTTGACTCTCACTTTTGGCATGAAAGCACTGCTTGATGTACAGACCTGTCAAAGTGATGGCTTTTAAAGAAAGTGTGCTAACCTTGACTGAAAATTTTGGCAGCATCAACCATGTGTTAATTAATTAATGATAAACTTCCAGGGAAAAAGGAAGACTAAGTTGTACTAAGTTAGTGCCTTAAAGGGTCAAATGTATACGTTATACACTAATACATTAATGAGATTATCAAACAAAGGAAACTTATTTAAATTTGTGTCAGTTTAAATTGATAAAGTGATCTAATTTGCCTACTGTACTTACACACAAAGCAATTAGTCCTCCACATTTAATCCATTGGTGCAGTGAAACAAACATATACACACACTGAGTGAAGTGAACACACGTGCCCTGGAGGTGGGCAGCCCGGTATACAGCACCCAAAGTGCAATTGAGGTTAGGTGCCTTGCCCAAGGGCATTTCAGCCATAGTACTTGATGGGACTGGGAATTGAACCAAGGACCTTTAGGTTGCAAGACTACTTCCTTAACCACAAGCGTATGACTGCCCCTTAATAGGACTTATTTAGCACAAATAGAATATTTACTTTCTCTAATGTGTCCTGGATGGGAAAAAAAAATAAGACCGCATGGCATAACATTCTGTATTCATTTACATGTCTCCCTGTGTTCTCTCCCTTAGGTTTTCCTTTATTTTAACTATCATTGTAATTAATTGTAATTAACTAACTGCATCCTGTGTAACATGGAAACTGTACTTTCTGCATATACTTGCAGTGGGGACTATTTTTGCCTCCTTCGCTCTCAATTTTGTGTAAACTGTCATACCGGTAATTGTAATATATATTTCATCTAGGATGCTTATTGTTGTAGTCAAATGTCACTGTCAGAGTTTGATGCTCCGGGCTGCTTTAATGTTTTATTCTGTTTTTTTAAAAGCCCATTACAATTGAAGTGGAGAGTGTTTTATCATGAGACGCTCTGTGGGAAGGCCTGGTTGTGACAAAGTGACTGTGTGTGTGTGTGTGTGTGATTAAGTTGGAGTGAGAAAATCTGTTTCATATATGGGATAGTACAACATTGTCTTGGTCTTTGTGTGCACTTGTAAGTACTGGACAAAAAGTTTTTTAGTTACCAGTTCCAGTTATTGGTCAAAAACAGTGCTCATGAACTTGAATGACTGAATGGCACCTGATATCATATCACTATAATTCCAGTTACACATGGACCAAAAAAAAATGTCTGCTTGCTATTGTTGTAACTGTAATGTTGGCATTAATATGTTTTTATATCGGTACACATGAATATCTAGAACCCAAATGTTATTTCTTAATAAAAGTAAAATCGTTGCATCACTACAAAGATGTTTGCAATCCAGCAACTTTACAGTAGTTGGCAGTTTTATATACTTTATTATATGTTACATGTATTAAATCTATTGTGTTGGTATTACTTGGTTTATAAAAATGATGAAATAATGTAATTTACTGGTGACCAGTCCAAAGTGTTTCTCTGCCATTTTAACAACGAAAAGAATGTAATAATGAAAATGAATGAATTAATTAAATCATTCATTATCTTCTGCTTAATCCTCTAATAGGATTGCCATGTCCATCCAGGGGAGAACGTTTCCGGCATTGACCAGATACACCCAGGACAGGGCGGTATGCTTGGCACATTCACTCACAATCACAGACACACACACACAAGCACACTATATGGTGCAATTTGAAGCGTTCATTTTACCCTGACTCCATGTTTTTGGACTGTGGGAGGAAACTGGAGAACCCGGAGGAAAACCATGTGGACATAGGGAGGCACAGGGAGAACATGGAAACTGGAGATTGGGATTCTAACCTGGATCCCCAGCGCTTATAGGCGAGCGTGCTAACCACTGTGCCACCCTCAACAACAACATGTTAAAAGTCATATTTTCATTTTGTGATAGTAGCATACCGTTCACCCCTTTTGATGTTTAATGTATTTTTGCGTTATATAAATTTAAACAGCGCTGTGACTGTGTACCTGTAGTTTTATAGTTTTAAATAATTAATTTTATGAGGCATTGCACAAGCAAGATCCAATAAAGTCTAGGTGGTTGAGTTAAATGTGGAAGAACTTGACAGGCCCACACAGAGCCATAACTTCAACCCCTTCTAAAACATTTTGGAAGAACTAGAATGGCAATTAAGAGTCTACTTTACAATAATTTGGTTCTGGATTTTATTGGATTTTTTTGTCTGCCATTCCTAATATTTAATTTTTACTTTGTTTGCTTTCCATTTCATTTACATTCTTTTGCCAAATCACTGAGTTCCAAAGAAAAAAATATGGAAAACCAATGGTTTTGTCTGTTTAATTTATCCAGCTGAATAGAACTAGGGCACTGGATTGAATAATTCTAAACAGACTTTGGCACTGGTTATTTGCAAAAGCCTATCTGATTCCCATTAATGTGGTTTTGGGCAGGATGCAAGTTTTCACTTCAAACACAGTCAAGTTTTGGACGCGGTACAATTCTAGTTTTACAATAGCAAACCACCTGCATGGTTTTGGAGACAAACGTATAAAAATGTTCTAATTTGGAGTTTCAGTTCAAAACACAACATTTAGCTCTAGTCAAAGCTAACAACTTAAAATGTCTGCCATTAGTTGCTGCTCTATAACCTATTTTTAGTACAATAGATCTAGATTAAATAATCCTGTTGTTTTAAACTTGGTACAGTCTTAGTTACATGTAGTGTTTGGCTTTACCTGGACTTGACAGACCTTAGTGGCACTATTTAAATATTTGCCTCTTTGCCTTTATTTATTTTGTATTTCAATTGGACTTGAATGCATTAATCTCTTTACCATGAGATGTACTGGTCAAGTGGTTAGCCCGCCCACCTCTCAGCCCCGGGGATCCAAGTTTGAATCCCGGTCTGGGTGGAGTTTCCAAGTTCTTCCTGCATCCTCCGGGTTCTCTGGTTTCCTTTCACAGTCTAAAACATGGATTTAAGGTAAATTGGGTGCTCTAAATTGCCCCATATAGTGTGTGTTTGTGTATGTGTCTGTGTGAGTGTGCACAGTGATAGAGGCTCCCTGTTCTGGATGTTTCTGCCAGCGCCCACAACTTTCTCCCTGGATGGGCATGAGGATCCCCACCAGGTCTCCAATAAAAGATTAAGCAGAAGATGATAAAAGAATGAATGAATGTGCTGTGCAAACAATAAATTAACGATGGGTGGCAGAGAGCTGCAGTGGGTGGACACAAAGAGGACATACAGACAATAAGGCAGTGGGTGGATTGCTGGACAGGTGGAGTTTGCATGTTTCGCATGTCCAGAAGTTTGATTTCCATCAGCAGTAAAAAGACATGTAAGTCAATTGCAATGGAGAAACTACTTGTCCATGTCTCCTCCAAGTTTTCAACAATTTAAGCCAACAATTTTAGAATGTGTTTTATTAGACCTGTACAAGCCATTATCTTGTACATATATTTAAAAATAACAAAAACAGTGTTTAACAGTGGTTATGAAATGATTCATGTGGGGAGCCCCACACTAGCTAAATCAAAGTGCGGGATGCATTTCTGCAGCTGTGGGTATGATAAGCATCCAGATTATGGCAGCAGGACCCCAGTAAAAATCATTGATTCGTGTATGTTATTTTCCCCCAGCCTTATTTCCATAGGCCACCTACCTATCCCTGCATTATCTATAATCTTTTTATTGATCCAGTTGGGTATGATTGCTGAGGTCAGTCTTTGATACCTTCAGTAAGAATGCAACACATAAAACATTAAAAGGAACTGTGGTTCATCTGAGGGTATTTAGCTTGTTTCGTCTTCCATTTGGATATAGGTTCGGCTGCTTGGCTGTTAATGGAGGAGATCTATTGAGTTAGACGGATGGAAGGGAAAGAGCAAGTAACAGAGGAAGAGAGAGAGAGAAAGAGACAGAGAGGAGCTTCAAAGCCACACTGTAATCTGTCTGAACTTCACAGGGCAGAAAAAGTGACTGTCTCCCCGCCAAGAGCAGCACAGACACGCTAATGAAAGAGATAAAGGGATCGGGAGCGCAGCTAGAGCTGTTAGAATTTTAGGGAGGTGGGGGGACAAAGAAGACCTGTGAGGTTTCCCTTTTATTCTGTTATTATTTCATGTCTTGTCAAATGCAAGAAGCTTCATTTTAACATTTGTTATCTTTAAAAGTTGTATTAAATGAATGCAAGACAATGTGTGGTATGAAATAATTTAACGTGGATTACCACGGTTACTAGTAATAGATATTTGACAGGTAAAGCAGAACAAAATGATCCCCTATATCCACGAAGCATTAGTCTATCAGTAGACAAGCTATTCTATATGTCCTCACCACAGACAGCAGTGTTAGCAGTAATGTCTTGATCTCAGGCTTTATTATCGGTTGTACTCCTTTATGTTTTATTATTTATCCAGTAGGTAAATTCAACTCAGTACATGAGGATCGGATTTTCAGGATCAGCAATTTGAGCTCAGTGTTTTGCTTTTTTTATTGCAAAATATTACTGTGTACCCAAATGTTCATTTTATTCATTCATTAATTCATTATCTTCTGCCTATTCCTCTACTAGGGTCACTGGGGGGGGGGGGAGTCTATCGCTGGGCATACTCACTTACACAGACACACACAAACACATGCTATATGGGGCAATTTGGAGCATTCGATTTACATTGAACCCATATTTTTAGACTGTGGGAAAAAAACGGAAAACCTGGAGGATTCTAACCTGGATCCCCAGCGCTTATAGGCGAGCGTGCTAACCACTGTGCCACCCTCAACAACAACATGTTGAAAGTCATATTTTCATTTTGTGATAGTAGCATACCGTTCACCCCTTTTGATGTTTAATGTATTTTTGTGTTATATAAATTTAAACAGCGCTGTGACTGTGTACCTGTAGTTTTATAGTTTTAAATAATTAATTTTATGAGGCATTGCACAAGCAAGATCCAATAAAGTCTAGGTGGGTGAGCACTGAGAGGTGAAAGTGCTAACACTATTTATTCCTCATATTTGACCTTCCCCTCTGAATTCTGTATTGAGTTCATGATTAATCAGGTTTCCACTTAATTAATTGTAATAATACTCATTCCAGATTGGGGTGGGTATTACGGGGTTTTAAATTAAACCGTCCTAAAGTTTAATTGGAAATATAATTTACATCTAATGTATCAACTACTGTATTTGGTACAAGTTAAGCCCATGAACCTGGCAAAGCAATTATATACTTTCTGCATGAAAACATAGACATTCTGAAACATATGAGGCTTCACCACAAACTACTCTTCTGTGAAAGAGTCTAGTGATGCTGTTCTTTGCTCCTGATGCTTAAAATCACAAATGAACCATAGTTTAGTTATTTTAATGCTAACATAATGGAAGCAGTGAAGCATTTATTAGTGCTCTTTTCTTATAGCAAGAAGGTCCTGCTTCGATTTCCTGATAAAACAGACAATATCTTTGAGTTTGATGTTCTTCTCATGTCTGTGTTATTTTTTCTCCCAAAGCTCAAGTTTCCTTCCACAGTCCAAAAACCCACTTGAAGGTAAATTGAGTGTGTCCATCTATGTGTCTGTCTTGCTTTAGGCTGGTAAATTTTAAGGGTCTAC
Source organism: Corydoras sp. C115 (assembly GCA_019802505.1). Lineage (NCBI taxonomy): Eukaryota > Metazoa > Chordata > Actinopteri > Siluriformes > Callichthyidae > Corydoras > Corydoras sp. C115. The sequence goes on along the minus strand of JAFMOC010000037.1, from coordinate 905,288 downwards.
CCCTGCCTTTTGCCATGTGAGGTCTGGGATAGGCCCCAAATGAATTGAATATCCAATTTGTCACTAAGCTTTTGTTACTAAAACATGTTTTAACTTTACATTAAACAACTTGGAGGTTAAGGTCTAAATATATATGTCAGAAATAGATTTAATAATTTAATTAATCGCATCCTAAGTATTTGAATATCACCTACCATGCTGTCACTGTGAATACCGATTTGTTTAAAGCAACTGACAGAAACCATGTTCCTCTTTCACTATATCCAAGAATATAAAGTGTACATGAAACATGGTCTCCATCATCATAGATGAAAATTCTATCCTTCAAAATCTGGTTTAATTTGGTATCTCTACTTCACAAGAATAAGTCAAACTCTAGTGCATAATTAGGACAGTGGATAAATCACTGGATGTGGTGCCAATGTTTCAGGACATTTACAACAACAGGGTGATGAATTAAGGGTCAGCTGGTAAAATAGCAGTTGACCCGTTTCATCCTGGAAATCACCTCCTCCAGCCATTTCCTTCTGATAAAAGATTCATGGCCATTAAATCCAGGACAATTTTAATGTTAAGTTAAGGTTTGTTTGCTTTGAAATAGGTGCATAGTCTTTAGGGTTAAAATACATTATTTTAATGATTAAATCAGACAATAGTTTTTGATAAAAACGGCATAGTTTAGGTCTATATATTAGTAGAGAGTTTTAAATAGATAAATAAATGACTTAATATTACATTGGTCTATTTAGCAGATGCTTTTATTCTAAGTGACTTCAAAATGTTCCAACTTGATGGTTGGGATCAGGGTGCAGGATACATGCTACTTAAGTAGCTCTAGCCCATTCATACATGAACTTTGTAACTGCTTATAGTTCACATGTGATTCATTACCACAGTGTAAATCCAGAGAATTTCAACATTTGTAACCAATTCATGATCAGACCTTCAACATCCATACATCTTTAATTACCATACAACAAAAGTAACCCTACTTTCAACTCTATTTGAAAGACACCTAGACCTGACAGATTTTCTGCAGGCATTGTTTACCTGGATTAAAAAACTTGGATGTTTTGGCAAGCACACACTGCTGCAGGATAATTTTTTAGGGTTCACTACTTTTTTTTTTTTTTTTTAACTTATTGCAGGTTTGAAGTGCAAACATGATTTTCTTCAAAGACTTCTGAAGTGTGGCTTGAATTTAGGTTTAAAGCAATCTTAACAGGTATTTAGATTCAGGTGACAACCTACTAAACAATGTTTATGTAAGAACAACCAAGGGCAACTGGGAGTTTGCGAGTTGGTTCTTTATAAAATAAGTGCAATATGATTTATGAATAAGGATAAGGATTTTTAAAAAGATGTGGTGCAAAGAAGTAAACAGTTTATAAAATAAGAGATTTAGTTGAAAGACAACAAACAGCATAATGTATATAATGGTAATGTAATATAAATGGTCTTGTGACAAATTAATATTAAAAGTACAGAGGTATTAAATCAGGTAATTGGTTTAAAGGCTGCATTCTTAATGGTGAACTAATTGGTGAACATACTGCATTTTTTATTTGCAGTTATGTGCTTAGCACTTGTTTTGATCTTGTGTACTATCCTGATGCACTGCTAACCCACAGCAATATCATTCATTTAAAACTGAACATGAAAATATCTTTTGATCTCAATGTCTTTTAGACATTATTTAAGCGTTTGGAATTATTCACAGAAAGCATTTGTAAGCTGTCACTGAACTGCTACAGTAGTCTGTCGCCAGAATGAGTCCCTTTAAAAACAAAGCCCTCTTGTCATTGTAGTGTCAAGACACTGACCTCAGAAAAATCACGAGGCCTAGCTATATTTTAAGAACAACTTTTCTCCCTGCCAGTAACATTACTTACTCTAAATTACTCCTGAATGTGGTGTATTTCGGTGCCAGCTAAAGTATAATTTTGTGATGGATGGTCACATATTCTAAGATTTATGATGCGGAAAATGAATAGAGTTTGAAGGCTCGAAAATAACAGCCCTAAAGTGAAATGTTGCCCCAGGGTCTTCTTTAGAAAGAAAAATAAGCTTCAATCTAACCACTGAAGTAAATAAATTATTAGCACATTGTAAAAAAAATGGAGAAAAATCCTAATCAGTAATAAAAATGTCATAAAAATACATTTTCTGGAATATACATGTATACTCTGTTCAATTTGTTATTTAATGTATGTACTATAATGCATCATGAAATTAAAATTAAAAGCTAAAAAAACTTGTGATTTTTAAAGCAGTTATTATTATTCTGACTAAGTTGCTTTTTCAGGTGCAGTGCAAGACTTAACATTTGAACTGCATGCATGTATGCAAATGACTGAAGAAAGTTTATTCCTAGTTTCTGGATGTAAAGTTTATTGAAGTCTCAATTGTGCTCAAGTGTGAATACAGCACCAGAATAGTGCACAGTGATGTATCAGCCATGCAGCTGATACAAAAATCTGACAAATACACATATCTCATTATGAAAAAACTAAAGAGGCGTGATTGAAACACTTTTATCGTGTGAAAATGATAAGACAAATTTTCGTAGCAGCAGAATTCTTAGTTGGCTATAACTATATTAAAACTGGCTACATGACTGTGATATTCAAATTAGTTTGAGCTATCCCTTTAAAATACTTCTGTATGCCATGTGTATAAATGGGTATACTTCAATGTCAGTACCTGATTTTATCTGTTATTAAAATGTCAGTTTTGTGAATAGAAACACTTTTAAGTTAAATCTATACTTGGTTTGAGTGACTATTAAACACAAGCTAAACTTAGTTACATACAAGTGAGTACTGAATTAGTTTTGACATCTAATTACCAACAAATAACATCAGTTTTATGCTCAATATTGTATTTTTATCATTATAGGTGGCTGAAAACGTTGTCGTAGTCATGCTGCAAGGCATGTTTTTAACATCAAATAAGCCCACTAACAAATCAGAGAAAGAGGGAGCAAGAGGGGGGGAGACAGGGAGGATTTGGGAAGGCGTTGGTTTTGGAGTCATTGTGGGGTAACTTCAAAACCCCACATCAAAAAGAATAAATAATTGTTTCTGCTGCTCGTTTTTGTGATCGGGATCTGTGGCAGCAGTCAGTAGCAGCAGATAGTAGAGTGGGGTGGAGAATGCTTTGATTGCAGGCTGTTCTCCTGGAGTGGGATCCTTCTGTCTGCCTCTGCACTGACGGAGCAGTAACCAGTGATTAAACGCTGCCTCCGGGGACCCCTACTGAGAGAGAGATGGGGGGTGTGGTGGGGGGGGGGGTAAAAAAGGGATAGAATATTTAGAGGAGAAATCGTGGAGTCATGGTGTTTACAAATGCCAGCAGCTTTTCTTTTGTGCACCCTGGTGTGATACACTTTATGCCACATAAAGTTTATAGTGACAGTTCTTCACTGACTGTAAAACATTCTAATTTTTTCCTTTAATCAGAGGATAAGCAAAGGATAAAGGATAAACAGTAGCCATGCTTAAACAATCTGCTTATGTTTAACCAGACCGCTCAATTTAATCCAAAATGTTCAGATGCATACATAAAACAGATACATACTGTACATAACATGGAACCAAAAAAGACCCACCAAGTAATGGGATCTTAAAATTTCTTTAAAAAGTACTCAAACTTTACAGAGACTGTAATCAAATTAAGCTAATTAAGCTAATATTAGTGTAAAATGCAACGATAGAAGATTTATTTGCTTTGTATTTATTTGTAAATAGTATACAGATATATTCATATGCAGTGGAAACAGATGGGGTATGAACAAATAAAGGCTTTTATTGACACACAATTAACTAAAATTCTATTTTAATACACAGAACACAGTGACAGCCATCATCATAGTGATATATCATAGTGACTAGTCATCTCTTTTGACTAGTAGTGACTCCTCTTGACTACTTTTCATTCCTCTCACTAGATACAACTGATAAAGGCATTGAGAGGTGGCAGGTGTTTCCATTTACCTGATCTGCTTTCCTGCCTTGGGCTCCCAGTTACAGACTCCACCCAATCACACCCTTGCACCACACATACCTCATTCATTTTAAACCTGGATGTGTCACTATGTGTTCAAGCAAGCTAAGCTACAAGCAGACATACTATGAGTGTTATGTAAGTAAATACAGTATGCAATACAAATGTTAAAACATGTCCTGAATGGTTGTGAATTTAGCTTAAACCAACATCACCACACAGGGCAAAACAATAAGCTTTTAAACTCAGTGACATTAATTCAGTGCTCGGTGAAAACAGGGACAGTGTAAGGCTTATTTGCAAGACCTACAAAATACTTGACTTGAGGAACTTCTAAACAGTACTGACAATCAGTGCAAAGCACTATTCTGAAAATTACTAGCTGATTCCAGAAGGCAACTTTCAGAAGACCCACTATTGGGATTTAGATGAGACCAGACATGGTGTTGTTTTTGAGAGTGAGTGCATTGTTTACTTTATTGACTTAACAATTCTCTTTGAAGATGCGATTGAGGATGATCAGGAAGGATACATCTAAAGTATGCAGAACAGTAATGAAAGTGATGGAACAGAGTTGGCAAGCACATACAAAACCAATGGAGTTTAGAGTTAAGGCTTTGTAGCTTAATCTTTCACTAATATTCTGTTTTTTTCTGTGTCCTTAGCTCCTCATCCTCAACCCTACCAGAATGCTACAGTGATGTCCTCGGATCACTTTCATCGCTAAGGATCAGACAGACTTTGATGATTAAACTCAATCAAATTACATATTGTTGATCTGACACACTTGGTTTCTGATGGTCGGAACCTTTGATTTCTGTTGGAACGGATCTGCAGTTCTGCCAGGATGCTACAGTAAAGACCATTTACACCCAGCATCAGTAAGTAAAATATATTTTTTTTTAGAAAACTTTAAACGTAAGCAGGATAACTTAAACTATTTTTGTTTTTGTTGGACCAAACACTATTTGTAGTATAGATTCTCATTGTTTTACAACTGTCAACACTGCCTGGCCAGTCAAGGATGTCAAGGGTCCCCCAGTGGCCCTTGGTCCTTACGAGGTTTCTTCTTATGAAAACACAACAAAAAACCACAAAAGCCTTGCAACTATTCCTTTGTCTTTTTCTTTGAGGTTCTGGATTAGGAAACTATAAAGCTGCTTTGAGTCAATGCACTATTGTTTAAAGTAGTATATAAATACATTGAACTTGAACTCAAATCCACTTATAACCTTTAAAAGAAATAAACTTTGAAACAATCGCTTAAGGCTGCTAAAAAGTGAGCCAGTGGAGATGCCTTGGAATCAAATGCATTACTTGGAAACAAATGAGTTCACTGCTACATGATGAAACCTGTTGTCAGAAGATCTTTTAGAAGTTGGCATGTTGACATACTCTGACACATTTTGCAAGATCTGGACTGTCACTTTGTCATGTCTGTGGAGAAAGTCTGCCAGTAATGCCCATGGTGTATCTCGAAGTGCATCTATTTTTGGGTATGATGTTGACGTGTCCTAACCCATGATGAGTATGGAGGAGGGTGTGTCTGTGACACCAGATACCACCACTGATCCTTCTAGGGTTGTCATGGTGTAATTGGTGTAAAAATGCCATTCCGACCTGACAGCACTGATGCATTCATATAACCTTAGTTGCTGGGGAGGTGGGGATGGTGCTGGTGAGGTAAAATTCCATGCTGACTCAATAGTACTCAGTGTGAATTGAAGATGCCAATTAGGCTTTATGATAGTTGTTGGGGTGCTTGTTTTGGTACTTGCTTTTGGTTGTTAAATAAAAGAAGAAGAAAAAATCAATATGTTGTCTGTATTCTGCTCTGTTTTGATACTTATGCAAGACTGATGGCAGTGAATTACTGTGTGTGACCATGAGAGTTAAAAAACCTAATAATAATGCAGTTTACAGTAATGACAGGTTATATTTTTGTGGAAAACTCATGAGCATGAAGAAACTTTTATTTAGTGATATATGGTCAGTTTAACAGTGTAAGAAATTATAAGACTAAAACTAAAAACACCAGTCAGAACATTAAATGATTTTCAAAGAATTTGCTACTTAATTCTGGTTGCAAAGGGACTAAAATTCTAGTGCTTATGATGGGCAAGGTTAGAATATGTCATGTTGATAGTTCATATACACATTTACTTAGTGGTCAGTGGGGTACATCTTATTCACCTGTCTTTGGTACTATACTTTGAATTTTTAATCAGAAATACTGTATTTATCCAAAGTGCACAATTTTAAGGTTTATAAAAAATACACAGACAAAAAAAAATACATTTCAATGTAAATTATTTTTAAAGAAACCCAGATCCAGTGCAAACACGTTAAAAATTGTTCCTAGATCAAACCTAGAACCTGTGTTCTGTGAGGTATTTCTCTTTCTAGCATTGTGCTACCCTGTATAATAAACATTTAGACTTACTACAAAAATATATATTTTGCTTTTATAATGAAAGGTAAAATTACTGCCATAGGTTCAAATGTCCATCTGAAAGGACGGTCTTCATCCCAGACACACATTTGGTTACACAGTTCGTCCTGGTTTGACTTCGGATAAGATTTCAAATGCTTCCACTTGAATTACATCAACCAGCCTAATGCAGTCCGATTCATACCATCATGTTCGCTCCTCTGCACGCTCCACGTAAATCACTTTCTTTCTGCTCTTTGTTTTACATTGCTTTCTGTTCATCATACCCTGATTATGTAAGTCTTAAGTAAACAGTACTCAGAAGTGAGACAGTAATTATGGTCCAGCGGGTGGACAGACTTGTTGATTTCTCTTTCCTTTTAATCTAATCCACTCAAGTCTATTTTGTACAACGAGTGGCGGACAGATTAAAAATCCCAGAACTCACAAAGAACCTGATCTAACCTGTTAAAATTTATTTTATTTTATTTTTTCAGTGAATGTGTATAAGCCATGTATGTATGTATGTATGTATGTATATGTATGTTTTGTTGTGACAGTCTTTTTTACACATCACTGCTACATGACCATCATCCTACTTCATGAATATTGTCTTTCATATCACATTTAATATCACCCTACTTAAAAATGAAAATAATATTCAATACTTTTTTTTTCATAGTTACATTGCTGCACTTTTTTTGTTTTGTTTTCATCTCTCCTGATATGTCTTTTTTTTTTTTTTTTTTGCATAACTTAACTAACTTATTTATTGGCAGTGTGAAAGCAACATAATCATTAGGAATTATGTCAAAACTGGCAGACAGCAGAGCTGTTTGCTACATGCAGATGCCATGCTAGTGTTTTACACTTCAGAGAGACTCCCAGTTGCCTTGCACTTTCTTTCCTGGTGTCTTTGATGTCACTTTTATGGAAAAGAACGCTATTGTGTTTCAGGCCCTGCAGGCATGGCTAGTGGAAAGCAAGAGAGAGGCCAGACTTCAGACGGTCTGGATAAATGTCATCCACACACAGTACCAGTCGTACACATATAATTCAGCACTCAGTCATGCAGTTCTGCCTGAGCCTTGTTCTGTCTTCGGCCTTGGCGGCAGTATAGCTATCCCACTGTCTGTTATTACTGCCTATTTTTTATCTTTCTCTGGGCTTATTCTTTGTCATGTCTTCCTGTGTGGTGTCTCTTTCTTTCTCTCCTTGCATGTGTTTATTTATATACGGACATCCTGCCCTGCCAGACAGCCCAACACTGACTGCTCTGGACACCTGTTGTGACTTAGACCACAATTTCAGACAGAGATACAGCCAAATAAAACTAGAAGGTATAAGAAGGGTAGCATCCTTTATTAGCACATATTATAACAAAAGGACTATTTTTCTATATAAATGGTCAACATGGATATTAGAACTGGATTTGATGATTCATTCATTTATTATTTATTCATATTCTAAGGAACAGCCATTTGGGCTGCTAAAACGTTTCCTAGTTTTGCCCAAAAAGGGACATGAACTGTAATAAATATTTAAAATGTAACACAAAGAACCAAAACCTCTCATCCAACATCATTTTCAGACTTTAGAAATTATCTTTTGAGTAAATGGGTGAGAATTTTGACAAATTGTAAAATATTGGAGAAAGCCTTGCTGTGAAAGCTGTAACAACTTAGAATGGGATGTTGGAAAAGCTTCTGTAGATCTCGTTCTTTGTATTACAATATATTTGTGCACAAAGAATATCATGTTTTCAACATTCATTCATTCATTCATTCATTCATTCATTATCTCCCGCTTTATCCTCTATTAGGGTCGTGGTGGGGTTCCCCATGCCCATCCAGGGGAGGGCTGGGCAGATAGACCCAGGACAGGGCGCCAATCCATCGCTGTGTGTTCAACATTTTTTTTTAATGTCTTTTTGGGCTAATGTAAACAACTCTCATACTGTCCGTCATGCAAATAGCATACAAAGCATTTAAGCATTCTGGTTTTATTCTAATTCTAATGTTTGTGAACATTTACACGTGAGGTTTTTAGTTGTTTTGTTTTTTTTCCCCCTCAGTTCGCATTTTGAATGTATTTCTTTTTGTAGCTATTGATTGGCATTTGCACCATATATCAATGAAATTTGCTTTCTAAATCCTGAGAAAATACTTAGCTCAATGTTTAGGCTGATGGCTCAGCAATCTGAATGTTTAAGGTTCAAATCCCAAGTACACCAAAGCTGTCAACATGGGTCCTTAAGTATGACCCCTAACCCCCATTGCTTCCGGGTTGCTGTATGGTGAACCCAGTGTTTTAACCCAGACCATACTTTGTATAAAAGCATCTGCTAAATGTACAAAATGTACCTTAATTTTAAATTATATACTTGTGGTGTTATATTTTTATAGTAGTGTGAAATGCATGAGTGAAGACTGGAAATGGGTGAAGGCAAAAATCTGCCATCATCAGCATTACTGCTGATTCATACTTTCCAGCACACACTTCAACCCTTTTTATCGCCACAGTAACTGCCAAAGAGAAAGAACAATTAGCCACGCAAACAAATGTACAGGTGCATCCTTTACCTGACCTGATTTATGTATGCAAACATGCTTTGATGTTAACACCTATTTTCTTGGCTCACCTGTCCAGTCATTTTAAATCTAATAAATGAACCTTGGTGCATGATGTAAATATAATTTAGCCAAAAATTTATTAATATAGATTACAGGATGTCTGAAGTTAAATGTGATAAACAAAAACAAGAGCAAGATTTTTTTAAAGGTTTGGCATTGATGACTATCTTGTGTAAATCACTCATTGCCTGTTTTTCTTCCTTTGGTGGAACATCCTTTTCTGGTGGGGTTTTCAACAATGACATCAAGGGGCAGACCACTGACTGTTTTTGCTATTTTGGTTTGGCACAACTGCTGTGTCCAGATGGGCACAATGTGTAACCAGCTGGACCTTGTCTCATAGTGTGTGGTTTTGGGTGTATACTAGCACACAAATGTGTGACAGCATGTACAAGTTAGAAATCAAGTGTGAAGTCCTGCCAACACCGAATCGTATCTGCTGTAATAGACAACTTTTAACTAATTCCATTGCCTCATTAGCTTTTGTTCTCACAAAAAGTCTGCACTTACTTACAATTAAATTTAACAGAAGGTTCAATGAAGAGAGAAAAACTTACTTGGTTCAACATTTGGTGCAACAACTCTGCTTAGAAAAGAGGATTAATTGAATAAAAATGTCCAAATGAACTCCACTTGGATCTTACCTATACAGTACATGTTTGAATAATTATTTAACACTGCTTGACTTAAATACAGCCAATTCTTTCTGCATGCTAACAAATATCTCAAATCCACAAAGGCATGATCACTACAAGACCTCTGAAGGTGCTGTTAAGCACAAAGACATTTGCAACAGATCGTTTACATCATACAATATAAAAAAAATTATTACCTCATAGTTTTTTTTTACTACATAAAATGTTGCCTTCCAAGCTGTTCCCATCTGTGTTTTACCTACCACTCTAAACTCATTTAATGGTGCTACTGTGGTGATGCAAGAGCTTTTTATATTTTTTCTTTTAATAGATCCTACGTAATACTTCTTTAATACTTTTTATCGTTGCATGAACATGTGCATATAACATTTATACAAATATATGTAATAAATTTAGTATGGTAGATAGTGAGCTTACTGGTCCTTATGGGGATTTACCTTGCAACTGTTACATTGGTTGTTGCTGTAAAGTTCTGTAATATGAGAAATTGTCCAGGCCAAAATTTCCTTTGTTCATGCATACTGACCTGCACATACTCATGTATATACTGGTAATTTGATAAAGAGAAACAAATGGGACTAAAATATCAGACTCATTAATTTAGTAATTAGAAAGAACAATCTAAAATTAGATATCTGCGAGTGACAAAAATTTGTAAAACCTTTGCTTTTAGTTCCTGGTATGACTTTCTTGTGCAGCTCTATAACTGCAACTAAACGTTTCCGGTAATTGTTCATTTGTCCTGCTTGTAGTGTTGAAGGAATTTTAGCTAATTTTCTGCACAAAACAGCTTTCTGTTATGACAGTGGATGTTTTCTCCTATTAACTGTCAGTTCAACTCCTGCGACGATGTTTATAATAATGTCAGGTCCTTGAACTTGCACATTTTAAAACTTTACTTTTATCTGGTTTTATCTGTTTCTTAGAACACCTTGCTTTCTTAGAGTTGTCTTGCTGTTTGACCTATGTTTTCTGGTGTTGAAGCTCATGGACTGATGTTCTTAGCCTAAATCATTAAACTACCACCACCGTGTTTGACAGTTGGATACTCTTTTTTTTCATTTTCCAAATACAATCTTTGCAAAAAGATTTCATTTGGTTTCATCTATCCACAAAACATTGTTTCAATAACCTTCAGGCATGTCTGTGTGAGCACGATCAGGATGTTGTAAATGTGTTTAATTTCCTCATTTGTGCAAAATCTGTCTGATTGTGGATTGGTGAAATCCAAACTCTTTACATGTGGAGATGTCTGCATAGATTTTAGAAAAGGAACCCAGCTGCAGAAAAGAGAGGAATGTATCAATTTGAGTGATCATGATTGTGTATGCTGTGAGAAACTGTCAGGGTTGTGGCTAATAAAGCCTTTTGTAAGTTTGAATATCACCTGTCTTTAGTCTTCACTCAATGCAGTACTGTATGTACGTACAGTGAAGAAGTATAATGGCTTCTCATAACTTCACAACTCCTTTCTAACAATGCTATTGCAAAATGTTCACAATATTAGAATTGATTTTTACTAAATTAAAAATAGATTTGTAGAGTCTCAGACACTTAGTGTTCCGGCAGAACACTGCTTTATCAGACAGAACTCTGGCTGACCTCTAGAACAGACAGTACATAGTTTAAAAAAAAAAAGTTTATCAATTTTGTTTTTTCTTTTATTAATTGGTGTAATTTTTTTTTTTTTATTTTGTAATTTTTTTTTATTATCATAATATTAGAAACATTTACTGGTCTCACATTCAGCATTCTACAAAAACAACACTGGGAGTAAGAAAAAGTATGATGTCATATCAGTGGAAAAGAATAAAGAGCTACCCGCATTGAATGGAGCTGACAGCCCAATTACATCTGTCACTGATTTGGCTGCCAACACTCGTTGTTCCTTTTGAAACTTATCAGCTTTGTTAGACTCTTCTGTGTTTTCTGTTCGCTCTTTTATGTGTGCATTCTGGCATGTCACCACTGTGGGCATTTTAACTGATGTAAAATGGAAACTGCTTTTTACTGATGTACATATTTTTTCCTTGACAAACCAGACATGTTATAAGTAGTATGACTTTGTGAATACAAGTGTGACTGTCATTTCTTGAAAAGATTACCTTTTATCAATTTTTGGTTAGAATTATAAAAGTCCTATATATTTCAATTGTTGAATTTGGCTTATGAAATCTATGAAATTTGGCTTATGTGATTTAATAAATGCATTTGTTGAACAATGCATTTTAAATGCATTGTTCAGTTAAAGCTATTTTACAAGCTATTTTGCATGACCCAAACTTCCCACATATTAAACCCAGTGTTTTCAACAGGGACTTTGTCAGAAAGAGTTACCAAACAGTTTTTTTTTTCTTTTTGATTTGATGAAACTCATTTTTGATTCTTATTACAAATATTCTTTTTTAGTACTGCACTTAATATACTTACTAATTTAAACTGTACTAAAGTAAACTGTGAGGGGAGACCTTGGGTCTCGAGAGTGTGTTTATTGAACTCAGTACTCTATAAAATATTAATAGTTTTAGACAGGCATAAATCCTAGTTGAGTTGAAATTACTGTAGCAATGGAAACGCTGACTTTTTTTTTTTTTTTGCCTCGTGTGGCATCATATCCTATTTCAGCCAAAGTCGACTTCACAAAATATCTCATGTAATCCCTATGAAGAACATTTGGTAACAATGATGAAGTCTATCATTTTACATTAATTGGCTTAAAAAGCAAACAATTTCTAGCAAAGCTATTTCAAAAACCTTGGTATGATTTGGCCCGCATCGACTTCCACATCCCATTTCTTCTTGGAATAGTGTTGTATCATATATATAAGATATATTTCTATATATATTATATATATATATATATATATATATATATATATATATATATATATATATAAGCTAAATATCTCTACTTTATCTACTAGCATGTTTTTGGACTTTGTAATTCTTATATAGATATACCAATTCTGAACGATCAATCCTGAAACCTTATTGCTGTGAGGCTAGTGCAGGTATACCTGAAGCCCATTTCTGTTGCAAAGTTTAAAATGACAATTTCCTTAATCTATAGACATTTATAAGGAACTGTGTAATGTAAACCATACACTGCAATGGCTAACAAAAATCCAGTCCAATTTTCAACACTGCAAGGGCCATGCATTTTTTTTCCCTTCTTTTTTTTTTAATCCATGGGTTCTTTTCTGAATGAGTTTTCTCCTACTTCATCTTCCTAAAAACCTTTTGATCTAAATCTTCTTAACTTTAAATGAAGTCCTTCAGCTTTCTGAAGAGTCTGCACTTTCAGATCTGTGTTCGCCTAAAAAAAACACACTCGCTTCAGAGAGAGTAAGAGACACTGAGGAAAAAAGACAAGAGGGTGCTCTGAAAATGAAGTGTGAATTAAAAGTCTCAGCAGGGAATAAATGTTCAACAAATAAAAAAACAAACTTTGTAAATTGCAGAAGTGATTAAAAGCAATTAGAAGTGCTTAGATATGGCTTAAACAGCATTACAGTAAGTTTTTTTATATTAGAATTTAAAAAAACATTGATATGAAAACACTGAGGAGTGGCAGCTGCTATTTGGCGTAGATGGCGTATTTTGTATGATAAAAGTCAGAGGACAATAACACGTGAATAGCAAGTACGTAGTTAGAAACCAAGATTACATGTTATGGTGAGAAAAAAATAACTACTTAAGTCACTGAAAAAAAGCAAAACAAGAAATCAATCCTCAAAATTAGAAGTCACTCAGGTTATGTGACAGATTTAAGTAGAAAAAAAGATCTTCAGGGGGAAAAGAAGCTAAATTATGATGTAAGAAAATGAAAAAGAGATGTGAAATCAGTTTCAGTTCCCCATAGTGAAATGTTAAATAGAAACTTTTGTGTCTTCTGAACTGTAAGCTTGCACTCTCTGATAGAACTGTATCTGTACTTTACTTTGTAGCCACAACACTAATATGTAAGTGCTATATAAAGTTTTGGTAACACTTTACCTAAATTCATTATTCATAATGCATTATAATACTTGTCATAAGCCTTTGTTGATGTCCATAAATGTATATAACCCCACACATAAAGTGTTATTAGGACATGCCATAGGACATTATAACACAAAGTGACCTGATGCATTACAAGTTAAGTACTTTTAACTGTTCATCAAATTATTAAAGGGACCAGCGACTTAAAGCCTTTGAACGTTTGTGTTTGCCGAACGCTTTTCCTTTACGTTATAAATGCTCATTCATAACTGTTTATAAAATCTCAAGCTCTCTTCACAGGCATAAAATAAAATTTTGTCATTAATTATCTTTTCCAAAGAGACTGCATACATAGTAGTACGTAATGACTTATAAATGTTCTTTACAGACTTTGAGTAAAGTGTAATCATCTTGTTTTAAGTAAGAATGTCTAAACATCCAAAGAATCAAAAGTTTAAATAAGTTCATATTATAATGCTTTAAATCACTTTGTTATAAAACCATATGTCCAATTCATTCATTCATTCATTATCTTCCGCTTCATCCTATATTAGGGTCGTGGTGGGGTTCCCCATGCCCATCCAGGGGAGAACGTTTCGGGCGCTGGGCAGATACACCCAGGACAGGGTGCCAATCTATCGCTGGGCAAGATGTCAAATTGTTATAACAATATGACTATGATTAAGAACATATTTTAAAAAAGGCTTATGACAAATATTACAGTGTTATGAATGCTTTATGAATGCACTAATAATGCATTATAAATATCTGATTCATAGAAAGTGTTACCAAAGTTTTTAATGAAAACAAGGCCTAATTTAATTTTCAATTCTAATTTAATTCAGTATCTCTTGTGTGTAAACTTTGTAAACATTTTGTATTTAATCTGCGTACATATATATATTTTCTTGACAAACACACATACAGTGGCAGGGCAAGTTTGATCCTTAAAACAAACCTTAAACAGCAAAATCAATTTAAACGTCAATTGAATGATGAATGAAGTAAACTTTACTATGTTTAGGTGAATATAATATTAGTATTATATTATAAAATTATTTGAAATGAATACAACACAATGAATATCCATCACTATTTTAGCAAGTTAGCTATATTTAACTATCCGCTGTAGTTTTGTCCACAGGATGGTGCTCCTGAACACATATGATAAAAATGGGTTTCCAGCAAATCATGTGTGGAGCTCGAAAAACTGGAATTGTGTGAGGACAACTTTTAAATCAATTTAAAAAATTGGAATTTCATTGGAATTTTCGAAACGATAACAAACGAGCAGAACTGTAAAGTTTTCTTATATTTCAGGAAATTATATGATATTATTATTAAACTCTTTTCAGAAGTCTTAAACATATATTTTTTATATAAATAACAGCTAGTGTTATTAAAAACAAATATGATTTTTTTTTAACCATTTGTTATTTATCTTTTCATTTTTAAATGGAAGACAACAAACCTACAGTCAACACTTTGGAGTTCTTTCTGTAAAGACTTTCACTATAAAGATTTTTAAATGTCTGTAAGCTGAATTTAAAAACATTTTTATTTAAGGTATCACATTTGTTTACACCATATTTTATGCACAAGCATTTACATAAATAAATGGCTAATTTTAATTATGATCAGATTGCAGATATTTATGTAGTAAGTGAGGTTGATGTGGATGAACTGCATTCACTCAAGAGCCTAAACTAAACTATTCCTTATGTCATGGGAAATGTTTGGTGTGAGAGCATGTCGGTTTAAGGCATGCGTATATCCATCTGAGTGTGTCTTGACCCCTCACAGCTGGATCTGTTAAAAAGGTTGGGAATGCCTGGATCCCTTGCCTCTTTTCTCTAAGTGGTGTTAAATGGGCTTTTGTGTGTGTCTATGATAGGCTCAATGACTATGCTTGTGTATGGACTAATGTCTGTGTGTGTGTGCGTGAACGATACCCTTTTTTATGTCTACTGACTTTCGTGTTTGTGTGTCTGTGTGATACACCCCATTGCTGAGCTCTAGGCACAGATGGATCTGTTTTCTATGGAAGCAGCTCATTGGTCTGTACCTTTTCATCTGCTAAGCCACTTGGCCTCCAGACATATGGAGGGAGTGAGAAAGTAAAAGATAGAGAGTGCAACTGAGAGGGACAGGGAAGAATGAAGGAGTGTAGGTGGCTTCCAGGCGATGGAAGGGAACATTGCCCAGGTTCTTTCAGCGAGCCGACGGCGTCTCATTTGTCCTTCCACCCTTGGCGATTTTCAACCGTGAATTCGGTTGGAACGCTTCTATGCTGGTTAATTTACATGTATGCCAACAGGCTTTTTAATGTATTTAAATCTTGGACGATGTTCAAAGGAAAGGCATAATTCCACTGAAATAAGCCTTTTGAAGGCTTTATCTCCCTCTTTTTCTCCTGGCTAATCTTGCAGCCCCTCAGCACGCCACAGCAATTTTTCTAATGCCAATTAAGCCTGGAATTAGCATAAAAACAGCCTTTAAAGTTTTCACTCCTTTTCCCTTCTCAAAATAAAGAATAATATTGAATGGACACTCCTTTTAAACCCTAAAACAAATGTCTTTGGAGTTTTTTCTAGCCGTAAACCACTTCAGAGAAGGAAAGCACTCTTTATTTTCCTTGTTTTTGTTGTCATTCAAATGTAAAAGGAAAGAAGAATAAAGCTGGGGGAAAACTTGACATATTTCCTGCTAATGAGCAGAAGCCATTTGGAGACAACGAAGGTTAAGCTATTAATGCACAGCACAGCACCATGCCTTGTTCAATTCTCCACAGAAATGTTGTAATTGCCACACAGTTATGTTAGGTTTCAATTAATTACCATTAACGCTGCACTACAAAGCACAGCAAACGTAACCATTAGGCACTAATGTGCAAATGTGACCCAGAGGAGGTCCAGAAATTCTTTTACAGAGGTCTTACATGCTTGTGTGGAAGTTTAAAAGGCTGAACTTTTTCTTTCCCTTCCCAAGCAAGGCAGTGTACATTCTTTTCCTGTTCTCTCTGGGAACCAGCCTCTTTTTCTAAAAGCCTATCTCTTCACAAACAGCTGCTGCAAGAGTACACTATCAACAATATTCAAGGGACATGGAACAAAAAACATGCAAAGTGACTTAATTTGATTGAGACGTTTGTTCTGCACTTAATACTGACCATGTCAACATGTGCTTATTTAGAAATGGACTTGGTGAGAAACTTTACAAAGGACTATAATGAAGAATTCTTTTTGATTTTATTACAAAATTTCACCTAGTTCATTCACAGGCAGAAGAAAAAATTCTCACATTTTAAAACCTTTAAAATGAAGCACACAAAGATGTAATAAAGGTTTTTAACCTGTTGAACCTTTTTACTTAATTAAGTAATTACATTGCTAAATATAGTTTTTATTTTGTAATGTATCTAAAGGCTGCACTGGTTTAGTCCTGGAATTTAATTTAATTAATTAATTTAATTTAATTATCTTAAATCCAGATTTTGGATTCAGGACTGTGGGAGGAAACCGGAGAACCCGAATGAAACCCATGCAGAAATGGAGTGAACATGGCAGCTCCACCCTGATCAGGATTCGAACCTGGAACCCTAGCGCTGAGGCAAATGTGCTAACCACTAAGTCACTGTACCACCTGCATTTCTATTATATACCTATAATTTTACAGCTATTTCAGTGGATTAAAAATTGTGTTAGAGGTTATTTAACAAATGATTTAATTGAATTCTAGTGTTGTATCCTTGTGTAATAACAAATTTCAAGGCTATTAAACATTTTAGTTACTTTAATATATATGTTTTGGTTTTCTGCCACAGAAGGTAATAAATAGCAAGAATAAATAAATAAATAATTAAATCAAATAAATTATTTGTTGGCTGATTTTATTTGCCGCTTTTGGTCCAGAATTCATGATCATCTTATGAGATAAGAGATTCTTTGTACATTGTTTACATTTAAGAAAACTTTAATAATTGATTAGACCTGACATAATTACTACTGTTTTAAAAAGGTTGGTACTGGTGGCTGTAATGTTCTTTTGAACTTTGATATATAATAGTGATGACCCAATTAAGG